>OZ005736.1:205164994-205764994 GCA_963930755.1 Eudasyphora cyanicolor | reverse complement strand
AATTGAAACAATTAATGAGTTAATTGAATTTTGCAAAAATACAAATTAATTTTTAATTGAAACAATTAACGCTTTAATTGAACTTTTCAACAAAATCAAACATTTCATTAATTGAATCAATTAACGCTTTAATTGGAAAACGATACAGAATGCAATTAACTTTTACTCAAAATTGCAAACATTTTGTTTGAAAAATTTTCAATTAATCACCTAATAATTTGATAATTGGATCTGCAATTTTGTTGCTCGGAGGAATTTTGAATAAAAAATTAATCGAATCTGTATATTTCGTAATTGATTTCGTGCTCCTTTTTTTTCTGTGTAGGTGTATTCTCACTTATTTTTTGCAAGTTATACATGGCATTCAGCACTGCATTTTTCATGTATCCATCACATTTATCTTTAAATATTGCGTGATCTAAAATTAAAATAATTAAATTTTTTTCTGAAAATAAATGAAATAAAATTATCTATAAACAAAAAATATGCAAATAAATTTTATCATATCACAATTGGAAAACGATGAAAACTAAGAGAAATATTTCAACCGTTCATATATTACGTTGAAATATTTTGTAAAATTTGCCACTCTTCTCACAAAAGACCCATTCTAAAATTGTTTTACTAAAAAATTAAAAAAGATAGTTATATGTATAACATATTATTAATAATAAATTTCTATACTGCCACAAATAATTTTACATTTCTGCATTATGCGCTGGTATTTTTAATAAATAAATACTTTCAATTAAAATGTGTTTTGTTAATTTTGTAATTGCCAATAAGATGTTCATTTCAGGATAATAATATAATTTTTCACGTACCTAAACATTTTCCCATTGTCTGTTTCAGTATTACAAAATCTATTACTCACATTTTTGTCATCCATTTGGCACAAATCTCTTCACAGGACTTACAAACAAGATCTCCTTCAAAAACGCATGTACATCGCCATAAATAACATACAGCAAAAATAACTATGACACACGCACTCTCTTATCACAGAGACGCCGACGGCATAACCACATGTACACGACGGTTTCATTTGTTGTTGTTGCTATGCTTTAGCAAAAATAACTGTTAACAGCCCATATTAAAATTATTTTCGGTGCAATATGCACGTATGTATGCACGTATACTTACATATTCACAGCAATCAAATTTTTTCACAATCCGCGTCCCGAAAACAGGCAACCGTTTCCTTCCATCGCTTGTAAATAACTGACGATTTAAAAGAAAACGAACAGAACTGTTCTCTATTTTCTCTTCTAGCATTCCATAACAATTATTGATTCACACATTTCCAAACAAAACTGATTCTCCGAGCGAGAGAGGGAGGGAGAGATTGTATAATTCTCTCGTATGTATTCTTAAAAATAATGACAATAGTCATAAAATTTATTACCAAGACAGCCTTTCCTTTAAGGGGAGCATAGCCTTAAATTTATTACTGAAATAAATCATACTGTTAATTAAGTCCGATTCGGCATTAAAACTATGACATGTCTACGTCGTAGTGTTAATGTAGAAAATCCTTAAAAGTATTGAAATATTACTTAAAATAATGCGGATTGTCACAAAAATAATGATTTTTTTCTTTAATTTAAATGCGTACATTTAAAGAAGCGCGTACACAAAACTAATGATTAGATAGACATTAATTCAAATTCAAAAAACTTTATATTAAGGAAAATTTCGTAAAAAAGTGTAAATTTTCATTATTTTAATGAAAATTGTCATTGAATTGATGCCGAGGTAGCATACTTAATATAAGAATGTGTCATCATTAGTTTTATTACTATTTTTTTTTTCAGTGTAGATGATGTATTTTATCATTCTATAACAAATCTCAATTTTCATTAAATTGGATTTAGCATATTTGCATGTTTAGGTAATGATATTCTATTTAATTCACAAAATAACTTTTTTTTATTTTTTCATTATGGAAATATTTGCAATTTACTTCGACAGCGGATAAACAACGTTCAATTGGTCATTGTTGCGACATCGGCTTTAATTTGTTCTTTCTTGAATACATACATACACATATTTACAGTCTTTTTGCATTATTTTTGTCACAGTAATAAATTCGTAAACGTACATAAACTCCACTACTCTGATTGTCAGATTTTATGACTTTTTTTGTTATAAAAATTGTCCTCTCGCAGATAAAAACAATCTCTTAATTTAAAAGATAACTATTCCTTAATTCCAAAATACCAAAAAATGGACTGAAAATTAAGGGTATAATGTCTTTAAAAACATGACACGAGAATTTCTACAATGTTAAGTAAAAAATCTTACAAACTATTAAAATGTGTACTTGAGTTAATGAGAGTTGCACTAAAATCAATGAGTTTTTCTTTAATTTTATGACGTAACGTTAAAGTCAGCATGACATAGTGTTATGGACATCTTATAATAGAGGTAAGGAATTTTACTTTAAACGAATGAAAATTTCTTTGAAATCAAATAAATTTTCTTAAATTTAAAGAAATTTGTTCTTCAAACAAAGACAGATTAAATATACGATTTAAGGGCAAAATTGTTTTTAATTTCATGTCAAATTTTTTTTTCAGTGTATAATGGTTGATTTTTTGGAAACTTTCTTTTTGGCAGCTCAGTTGTTTTCGTGTAACATGTTACTGGCAAACATGTCCACACTGAAAAAAATTGACCTGAAATTAAAAACAAACAAAGACACATATATTTAATCTGTCTTTGTTTGAAGAACACATTTCTTTAAATGTAAGCAAATTTATTTTCGTTTAATTTTCATTCGTTTAAAGTAAAATTTCTTACTTCTATGATAAGATATCCATAACACTATGTCATGTTGACTTTAGCGTTACGTCATAAAATTAAAGAAAAAATAATTGATTGTAGTGCAACTGTCATTAACTCAAGTACACATTTTAATAATTTGTAAGATTTTTTCCTTAAACAGGTAGAAATTCTCATGTCATGTTTTTAAAAAAAAATTAACCCACTTTTCTTTGTTTTTTGAATTAAAGATTAGTTATCTTTTAAATAAAGAGATCGTTTTTATCTGCGAGAGGACAATTTAGCCTCTTTTTGGTCCGAAAATTGGGAATAATAGTGAGAGTTACAGTGAAGTTTATTTGGAATCATTTCCTGTTGAGCGGTGGTAGAGAAAGGTTGTGCGCGCTTGTGCGAGTGAACATTTTTATTTCTGCATTATTAGCAACAATTTGGCCGGCTGTGTGTATCCCATCTAAAAATGTGTTAGTGCCGATGATATATTACAGGTAGTCGAAAATAAATTGTTAGATTAAAAAATGTGAGTGTGCGGAAAGCCAGAATAACGAAGTTTTTGTGCGTGTTCAAATTTACTACTTTGACGAAAACAGAAAAACGAAATAAAGCCGAAGAAGAACAAATAGAAAAACAATGATTGAATATCGAATGTTGTTTTCCGCAATCAATAAATAAACAGTTATTTTGTGCATTAAGTAGAATAAACTAAACAGGCAAATATGCCACATCCAATTTTACGAAAATTGAGACATACATCATCTAGAAAAACATATAATATGTTGTTTTACCCCTTTGGCAGTGATAAGTTAACACAAAACATGTGAAGTATGTATAAAAACGGATAATTATAATTAAAAATTATTGATATTTAAGCGGAACAAATAAAAGAACATTCACGTATTTGCAGAAAGCTAATTTTATAAAATAGAAACAGTTAGAAAGTAGTTTCTTCCTCTGAAAACTTTTTGAAACTGGACTTTGCATGTTTTGCTAACGATGCTTATGAACAACAGAATTTAACAATGTTACTTTAATAGAATTTACCAAATGGAATATAAATAAAATGTACATATGTAAATATTTCTTACTCATAAATTAAGACTTGTTCTCATCAAAATTTTTGTATCGCTTCGAAATTATTTAATGTGTCAATTTATTATGTCGAAATTAATTAATATGACATTAAATAATTTCATAGCGATACAAAAATTCTGTTGTTCATTATAACTTTGAAATAAATACTAATCGTTTTCAGACATTGCGATTTTCAGAAATTTTACGACTTTATCAAATATTAAAAATATTCGAATTACGTTTAAAATGGAAAAAAGTGAAAAGATATAGCGCAGTTATAATGGACAATACTAATGTTTTTAAAATACGAAGTTATATTTTCATATTACTTATAAAATATTTCTCTCTCCAATATCAGTAGGATGCTATCCATCTTGTGGACTTCGGGAAAAGTTGTTAAACATGAAGTATCGATGAATGTTATACAATACGAGGAAATGTTAGTTCTTTTATTTTGTGATAAATGTATGATACTTTTATGTATTTGCAATGTATTTTATTTACGAATATTTTTTGAAGTAAATTGATAAAAAAATACACACAATTTCAAAATGAATTTAAAAATTATCGAAAAATTTTTCACGAAAAAATCTATCACAGGGACTATGCTTTGGACAATATAAAACACGTTTGTAAATTTTGAATAATAAAATTCTTAAAGACTGCTGATTTTGAATCATTGAAACTCCTGTATCGATTTCAAAAGAGGGAGGACTAGGTTAAATGTTAAATTTCGAATTCAATTTTGATATAAATATATATTATTTTTTGTACCAGGTACCTATTGAATATGTTTAGGCAAATTGAGGAATAAAAATCATCTTCAGCAAACATTTTTGAACGAGGATATCATTGACGAAGAGATCGATTCGCATATTACACCAGAAAAAGTTATGCACAGCCTTTCGACAAAAATTTTGTTGCATAGGGTTATCTTTTCTCCAAATGCGACAATTTTTCTCTTTTACGAACTCTTTCAACCAAAAGTGAGCTTCATCGCTGAAGTTAGAAGTTTGACAAACAGAACCATTACTCTGATAGAAAATTTCAACATGTCGAAGTCTATCCATGATGAAATGGCAAACCAGTGTACCAACTCAATCTTGTCAAGCTGTAAAAAACACCCTGTATGTGAATTTTTTTTTCAAATAATTCCAAATTCACCCACTGTGTGTCAGTGGACACATTTCACATTCAACAAAATGACGATTCAAATATTTGACGTGAACGCCAAAAACGTTTACCTTTTTGCCAACAGTTGCAGTGGTAGTAAAATTGCTCCATGCCGTTGCCGTCATGTGTTGTTTTCTTGTTTGTCGGTCTATCTGTGTTTGTGTAATTCTTAGCAAACATTCGGGTGAACAATTGCAACATTGAGAAGGACGCTTGATTGTGAAGTCGATGCGATTCGTCGTCTGCCACTGGGAACATTGAGAAGGAATGAGGGACACACACTGCAAGCCATCCCCACAAGAACCGAACAATGAACATCCATTGAAATGATGACCATGGCCATGCTGAAATTAACTTTACACGTGAGCATGTACGTGAATGTCAATGGGTAAGTGTGTGCGTGTGTGTGTATGTATGTACATCTGCTTTTGACAGAGAGTTCATCAGTTTGTGGGTAGTTTTTGAATGTCCTTCCGTCATTCCATCCATCAGCATTTGTTGTTGTACACTGACGATCTTTGACTTGTTTCCTCGTCACCGTTTATTTGGCTTTGTGTTTTTCACGTAGCAATGTCAAGCTTTAACGCACTGCCAGTGGGGCTGAAAGAAAGCAAGCCGCGTGCACAGTGGGTAAAGACGGTGGGTCCTGTGCGCTATTAAACCGTTCCATTGCAAATGATTTTACACATATCGACACTGCTTCTACTGGCACTAAGGTTAGGAGTTACCAGCTTACATAGACCAATTGAGGTTGCTAGTGCTACCACAGTCGCAGTTGCCCCTCATCGAAACCAAACGTAATGCTATCAATAATATGACCCATTCGCTTTCTTTTTATACCCTCACTTTAGTGTGACGAGGGTATATATCATTTGCTACGGAAAAAAGTGTAACACATCGAAGGAGTGATGTAAGACCCTAAGTATGTTCGGAGGAAATCCGTTTTGGGTCATTTTAAGTCGAATGAGCAATGTCCGTCCGTCTGTCTGTCTGTCAGTCTGTGTGTCTGTCTGTCTGCTGGCTGGTGCGCACGATAACTCTCGAAAGGAGTAACCGATTGACTTCAAATTTGGTATGTGGTAATATTTTTTTCTATCTCCGGCTAAGTTCGAAGATGGACCATATTGGTCCATTCCTTCTAGTACCTCCCCCACAAAGGGTTAAAATGTTGTGAAATATTGATTCTTTAATAACTACTATACTACTTATTCTAATCTTCTGAAATTCCACACATAGTATTAGTTTATTAGTCGCTATCAACTCGAGAAAAATGGGCGAAGTTGCCACGTCCCTTTAGGTACCTCCCACACAAATGCACCGTTTTGCACCAAAAATTAACAGCTTATAACATTAATAACGGTGTATAAAAATACTTGAAATTTTGCACAGTGTTATGCTTTTAAATTGCCTACAGTCCAGAGAAAAATGGGCGTTGTTGCCACGCCCCTTTTGGTACCTCCCATACAAAGGTACCATTTTGCACCAAAAGTTAACAGCTTATAACATTAATACAAGTGTATAATAATACTTGAAATTTTGTACAGTGTAATGTTTTTATAGTGCCTATAGTCCTGTGAAAAATGGGCGTTATCGCCACGCCCCCTTTTTGTACCTCCCACACAAAATGGCCAAATCATACCACAATTTAATATCTCATAACGTTTATACCAGTGCATATAAACGCTTATAATTCGGCGTAGTGCAATGAATTTAAAGTATCTACTGTTCAGCGAAAAATAGGTGTATTTGTTAAACCCCTTCTGGTAGCTCCCACACAAATTGACAGAATATTCGTGTAATATTCTATATTACATTACTCACAAAGTGACACAAATTGACAGAATAATTCGTGTAATATTCAATATTACATTACTCACAAAGTGAGGGTATACCTTAGTCGGTTTACCCGACTGAAACTTTCTTACTTGTTAAGCAATATTTTGACCACAGTACTGTTAAGACAAACAACTAACACAACACACACACACAAGATAACACATGTTGCGATTATTGTGTTCTTTACAAAGTACTGTTTGATCCATGACGCACTCGCATTCGTTAAAGCCACATACTCGTACAGTGTTCAATACGCCGCTTACATTGAAAATTGTGCAAATCACATCAGCAATACAAAGTATACAGATGTAGGTTAGGGTGGCAGGCAGTGTTTCCAGCTCATATAGACAAATTGATGCCCCTAGTGTTACCCAGTTGCTCCTCAAATGGCAGCTCACAACGTCGCGATGTCGTCATATCGCGACTTCTTTATTGCCATTATTTCGACATGATAGACCCAGTAAGTATCTGGAAGTCTTTGGATTTTGCAAGACTAAGTAATTTTTATTATAATCGGAAGCCAACATTCTATCAAGCTTTGAATCTTCTCCATAAAAGATGAAATACTATATATTTCTTGGTATTCTGCCAACCCACACATTTCTAGCAGCTTTCTTATTGGTAAATTTCCTCTCGAATAATCCACTCGGTATATAGCCTAACATGATATACTTTTAGGGATTTCGTTTGGGAAATCCTGATCCCGTAAATCCCGGGATTTCCCGATCCCGAAAAATCCCGATTTGCGGGATTTTTGAAGATCCTATTTAAATTGCTAAAGGATGTAATATGGATCTGTACAAAGCAGATGCTGCGCTATGAAAGAGTTATCTGCTATTAATTATATCCATATTAAGTGATGGAATAAATATGTCTCATCGTACATGAACATAGAACAATATATCTAACCGAGTCCTCTAAATCAGAATCCAAATTTTAAATCCGGCTTGGTAATGATTTAGATATACGCGTTATTAAACATGAACTATATATAGGACTTTCTAATAGGGACACAACACTTTCGTATCTTTATGTCAACGCACCCTCAAACATTTTTAATGATCTTTCAGTGTCAAAACTTTAGTCGAAGTCAACATTTTCATCATGGTAAAGTTGACTTACGTGCAACGTCTGGAAATCATTGCTATAGTGGATAAATTTGAACCCAAATTTTCACTTTTGGATGTTCCGGCGCCATCCAAATCAGTTGATTCCACGTCGTTCTCAGGAATTGGGAATTTCTCGAAGCACACTGTGGCGTATTTTGCGAAAAGACCTTGTTGGCCTTCATACTTATAAGATCAAACTGACTCAAGAACTAAAGCTACTTGAGCATGTTTTTTTGCGAAGAAAATTTTTAATTTAAAAAAGTACAAGTCTGTAAATAATCCCGCATTCCCGAAAAATCCCGGGATCATAGTATTCTCAGTCCCGAATCCCAGAATATTCGAAACTCCGTCCCGATCGACATCCCTAATCCCAATAAGGCCGTAGTTCTTCTATTTCCACATTGATAGACAGTAAGGTCAGGCGACCTGGGGGGCAAACGGAATGTGGAGTTTCTGGATATCAGTTTATTGGGAAATTTTCGCCGCAATTCTGTCATAACAGGCCGGGCTATGTGAGGAGTTGCACCATCTTGCTGAAACGACACTGAGTTGAAAGAAATTCTCATTCGGCGTAATTCTTGATAGAAAAACTCTCTCAACATGCTCAAGTAACGGCCTCCAGTAACTGTAACGGTGTGACCGTTTTCTTCGAAGAAGTAGGGCCCGACAATGCAGCGTGATGAAACTGCACACTAGAGTGGGTCGCAAAAAAAAGTTCCACCGGTCACCCCCTAGATTTGAAGATTATCTAGACAATTCCGGGGAGACAAAAAAATTTTTTTCCTGTGCACCCTACATGACGCCCTTTTAATTTTATTATCCTGCGTTGCCATTTGATGTCCGATCGTAACGGGTTATGCATCCCGTTGTTCGAGTTTTAGCAATGGCTACATTTCGTCTATATGTCTCGCAGATAAAAACGATCTCTTTATTTAAAAGATAACTAATCCTTAATTCAACGATTCTAAAAAAATAGGACTGAAAATTAAGGGTATATTGTCTTTAAAACATGCCATG
Organism: Eudasyphora cyanicolor; assembly: GCA_963930755.1. Taxonomy (NCBI): domain Eukaryota; kingdom Metazoa; phylum Arthropoda; class Insecta; order Diptera; family Muscidae; genus Eudasyphora; species Eudasyphora cyanicolor. The sequence goes on along the minus strand of OZ005736.1, from coordinate 205,756,007 downwards.
AGAATTTCTACAATTTTAAGGAAAAAATCGTACATACTATTAAAATTTATACTTGAATTAATTTTATGACGTAACGGTTAAGTCAACATGACATAGTGTTATGGACATCTTACCATAGAAGTAAGGAATTTTACTTTAAACGAATGAAAATTTCTTTGAAATCAAGTAAATTTAAAGAAATTTGTTTTTTTTCAAACAAAGACGTATAAAACCTTTATTTTCAAAGCAAAATTGTTTTTAGTTTCAGGTCAATATTTTTTTCAGTGTGCTAATTAACTGATACAGATCAATCCAAATGATCTGACAGATCAGTGATAAATCCTTCTCCAGATCATGGATAAAACCCACTTTAACCAGTACTGGCTGGGATAAGTAGACTGTGACAAATCGCAACGTAATTTCTAGAAGGGTTGCAACTGGTGAATGTATACAGTAAAAATATTGTACTATTTAAAATAAAATAAGTCGATATTGTATTTATATTTCAGATAAAATAATTCTAATAAGTAAATATTCCTTAATTCTATAATGAAATGTCCTTATATTTATGTTTCATTGTTTTTTGGCGCAGTATCAGTGCCATATTCTTTAGTATTACGACTCTTTTTTGACAGTGCACACAGCTATGTCATGGGGCCAAAAGATATGTACGTCAACAGAAATTGCCCAGTAGAAGAAGAGCTTTGCCGGTAATAATTTATCATTATTTTGAAATTAACTGGAGTTACGGCATTTTCACAGTTACCGTTTCCATCCATCCACCTCGCTTTTTTACCGTTTGTATATTTAAAAATAACAAGGGACACAACAAATAAATGACACAACATTTGTAAAAAGAAAACGAAAAGCCAAAAATAACAAGGAATTGTGGATTCTGTGTTTACGCTTATTTATGCGCTACTCAACGCAATGATGCAGCAAATGCTGCATGACAGTACGCTTGAATACCAAAGACAAGCAAACCCAAACTCCTGGACAACACGAGAAGCACCGAAACAGCCGCCGTTTTACCTGTACTTTAATGCAAAAGGGTTTGTCCCTTATTTTTTTGTTAGTCAACAAATCAACCATCCATGCGTAATCAATACATGGATGGTTTCTGTGGGGACTTTGGGGTAAAAAGTGGCATTTTGTTGCCCATCCGCTAGGTCCGTCCTTTCGTCTGCCCTTGGCCGCATATGCGCAAGTATTTGATTGTAAGAGCTAATTACCTGATTTTACTTCCTCATTTATTTGTTGGCAGAATGGCTGCGGTTCATCAGTTATCAATATAATCAGCTAATTAAACCGAAAACATTTAGTATTTGTATTTATAATACAGCCAAAAAAACATAGCAAGGAAAATATCCTTCAACACTTTTAACTAGAACCTACAGTGCCCATAATGACTGTGAATGGATAAAATGTAACTACTAAATTTCAGGCGGATTTCAAATCTGTAGCAGTAGAAAGAAAACAGAGAAGACATCCGCAAAGTACGTACACTGCTACATTTTCATCACTAACATGTAGCAACAAATTGTCATCACCAAAAAACTATCATTTACAGAGAGATCTCGAGCATTTTCTGGAGTATGGAACGTTCGGGAGAGAGATAAAGGGGTTTCCAACAAGAGGTGTTATTTTGGTATTCAAAGCAAAATGCAATTTTTTGAGATAAATGATCGGACGTTTATTTCATAAGAGGAACTATGCCGTTAATAATGAAAAACAACATCAGTCAAATGGCCACGACGACCACGCTTACAGGACCATATCCTTTTCATGAAATTTTCCTTCCCTATGTCCTCGATAGCCTCATGAATTCTATCTTTGAGGTCTTGAATCGACGCTGGGCTGTTGGCGTATACCTTATCTTTCGCGTGGCCCCAAAGGAAAAAGTCGCAAGGTGTTAAATCACAAGATCTCGGTGGCCAATTGTGATCACCTCTTCGAGAGATAACTCGGTCCGGAAACTTTTCCCGTAACAGTGCAATGGTTTCGTTGCTTGTGTGGCACGTAGCGCCATCCAACTCCGACCATAAAAAATCATTAATCATCTCTCGATAGCGCAATCCATTCACCGTAACTGTTGATCCAACCTTATTTTCGAAAAAGTAAGGTCCAATGACCCCGCAGCACCATAAACCGCACCAAACAGCCACACGTTGAAGATGGAGAGGCTTCCCAACAATAACTCTTGGGTTTTGCGAGCCCCAGATGCGACAATTTTGCTTGTTGACGTAGCCACCGAGGTGGAAATGGGCCTCATCAGTCAAGATGATTTTTCGATGATTTTTGATTTTTCAAATTTTAATAATTTCACGAACACGAAAAAATATTTAAAAAACATTTTATGGAACATTTTTTAAAAGGCGGGAAACATTTTAATTTATATGAAATTTTGAGGACTACAAATGTTAATGAAATGTTAATAAATTTGAATTTTTTTCATAAAAAATTGTTTTTTGTTGCCACTAAAAAATCTATAAAAATCGTAATCGTCTTTTCAGTTTTAGAAATCTAGCATCTTAGCGAAGAAAACACTGCCTATTTGAAGTAAATCTGTGGATAAATGTGGAAATTATAGCACTTTTCACAGAAATAAGATAATTTCAACATAAACCAGTTTTTATACCACCATTATTGTGAACGAGGGTATGTATCAGTTGCTGCGGGCCAAAAGTGCAACACATCGAAGGAGTGACCTAAGGCTATGTATAGACGATTGTCAGATCGGACAACGTTATAAACCCTGCTAGTGCTGCAAATGTACGGACAATCACAAATTGTTAGGCAAAGGTCAATTGACTGTTCAGGCGATTGCAAGAAAACATTACAATTTCATATATTTAAAATATAAATTTGGGTAATATTCTTTTATTCGAACTGTATTGTTAATTTGAACAAATTGTTAAATGAAAGTCGAGCTCGAGGTCTCGAGGTCTCTAAATATATTTACAATACGTTTAGTAAATATTTACATATATGCCGGATTTTATAGACAATGTTGCCAATAAAATGTTTCTCTGACAATGGCGCCATTGCCGCATGCATCAACTTCGCACATCTAACAATCTGCAAATTATCTCACAGTGCTTTTTCTGCCAACGTTGCAAGATAAAAATGTTATGTTCACACGGTTGTTCGTTCACAGGGTTGCATTTTTCCGCCATTTTCAATCAATTTTCAAGCAATCATCTGCGCATAGCTAAAGAGCAATCATCTGCGCATAGCTAAAGAGACATAGATAAACAATTAAAAAATTGCGTTTATTGTGTAGGTAATGGAAGTTAAGTTCCTTAGTTTTTTATTCGAATTGTATTCCTAAATATAAATGTGTACTTTAGTACGAGATCAGTAAAACTTTTTATAATAAAATACGTAAGAGTTAAAAATGTAATCTTCGATTTTTTGAAAGAAATATATCAATTATTTCATCGATTTTGACTTCGTCTTTGTACATAGACATCAAAGCCAGATAAGACAGCCTTTCTCCTTTCATTCTGTTCCGGAGATAAATTTTTATTCTTCTTAACGTCGAGAAACTTCGCTCAGCAGATGCCGTTGTCACAGGTATTGTGGTCAGTATCTGCAAAAGGGTAAAAACGCTTGGGAACATGTCCTCATCACAAACTGAAATAGCATCTAATGCATTTGATGGCTTATCATTCTTCTGCTTCTAATAATCAATCCATATACTTATTTCTGCTAAAACAGATTTTGCTGAATTTTTTAAATCGTTTTTGTAAAGAAGTGTGACTTCTTCGAAATCTTCCTTTATTAGATTTACAACTCGTATCGGAACGATAATAAACAGACTTGTAATTATAGCTTCATGTTCGGAAAATCTATTATTTAAATGTGATATTACTTCGTCCAGATATGGTATGAACAATGTTGTCCTAAAATACGCCTTGGCATCTGAACCAGGAATATTAGCCCTATACTTTTGAGTGCCTACTCTTCAAGGTAGTGCAGTTTCTATTCCAAAACTTCTTGCAAGTTGTGTGTATTCTTCAAACAGTTTATCAAACTCCGCATCTGAATTTCTACGCATGTCACTTAATTTAGTCGTTGCCAATTTTATGATTTCGTAAGCCTTTATCATATCTAGGTTAATCGTTTGCAAATACACTGAAAAAAAAATTTAATAAAATTAAAGAAATGCTCCAAAGACGTCAATAGTTTTTGAAATAAGTTCATTTTGTACTTAAAATATAGATAATTTCAATAATATTAAGTAATTTACTTAATTTTAATTAAATTTTCTTAATTTTAAGTACAAAATGTACTTATTTTGAAGACTAAGGACGTCTTTGGAGCATTTCTTTAATTTTATGATAAATTTTTTTTCAGTGTACCGTGATAAGTTCTGTGTAATGACCAAAACCGTACTACTTATGACCACACCCAATATAAAGTCAAATTTACATACACGATAGTGCAAACTCATTCCATCACTGCAACCTACATGTTAAAAAGGTAGATAGATAAGAAATCATAAATGTAATTTTAACTTAAGTTTCGACATATCTGGTTATCATAAATTTAAAGCCAACCAATAATTACACCGGTCGACAAACACAACAATTTTTCTTGGGTTTCTGTTTTAATGCCTAGATTCTGATTCTAGAAGTCAAAAAACGTCAAAATCTCCCATCTTAGCTTTTAAAGTTTGTTTTTGTAAATTTTACATCGAAAAGAAAGTTTTAAAGTTAAAACCTTACTAAATTAGCTATAACTTTTTAAATTATGCATCGATATTCTTCGGAATGGGCTCGTTTAATTCATGACCGAACAAACTTTACGTAAAAAATATAACATTTGTTCATATTTAGATTGTTTTATGGGAGTTTTATTTTGAAAATATTAACATTTTATCAAAAAATCAAATTTTTTTGCAATATTTTGTAATACTCGTATATCGTCGAAACCGCTGAACGGATGGAAAATGGTATTATATGAAGTTGAAGGCTACTTAATATTTAATTCTTTAAAATTGTCCTCAATCAAATCGGATAAATGGTTCTCGAGTTATGCCACTATATGTGGTTCAACCACTAATTTCTTTCCATATCACAGCTTATCGCGAGAATTTAAAGAGACAACCCTTTAGGCTAAGAAAAAAGAGAGGTTCAACCACATATTATGGCATAACTAGAGAACCATTCATCCGAATTGGTTCTGGTAAGCTTTACAAACTTCAGAAACGCATAATTGCCATATTTTTGTGATTTTATCGTAAACTCTGAAAGGTTATGAATAAATTGAGACCATTCCGAAGAAAATCGATGCATAATTTAAAAGGTTTTAGCGAGGAAACCATGAACTTTTCTTATTTTTAGTTGTTATTACTTTTACTGTTACCATTTTTTACGCTTTTGTATTGTTTTTTTAACGGCCTTCCAAATATTTTTCGTATTTTTTTGAGTGATTTTGAAAATTGTAAACAGTTTATGCCTATGTTTAAAACATTTCGGGCCCCCCCTCTGTATACGTCCCTGCTCATAACTACTATCCAGAATCTATCACAATTACAAAAGTAGAATTAGTTTATTGGTCCCTATCATCTTTAGAAAAATGAGCGAAGTTATCACGCCCCTTTTGGTAACCCCCACATAAATGGACAATTTTGCACCAAAAGCTAACAGCCTTTAACTTTAATACCAGTGCATACAAATACTTGAAATTTTGTACAATGTAATGCGTCTGTAGTACCAAGGTCCTAAGAAAAATAGGCGTAATTGGCGCCCTCGTTTGGTTCCTCCCACACAAATGGACTATTTTGCACCAAAAGTTAATAGCTTATGACTTGAATATCAGTGCATACAAATACTTGAAATTTTTTACAGAGTAATGCATTTATAGTACCTAGAATCCTGAGAAAAGTGGGCTTTATTGAAACGCCCCTTTTCAAACCTCCCAAACACAAATAACTTTAGTACATATTTTAAAGTAATTAAATGCAATTTAGATTTATAATAATTTAATTAAAACAATAAAATAAATAAAATTACAAATATTTTTTGGGACTCAAGGTGGGGGGATTCATAAGTCGGTTTACCCGACTGAACTTTCTTACTTGTTTTGTTTATTTATAGTACCATATAGTAAAGGGTGGTTAAATTTTAAGGGCCGATGTTGATTTTGAATAAAACACAAATTATTTAGGAAACTATTGTCATTTCTTTTTATTATGATAATATTGGTATGGTTCAATATGGGCCAAATGGCCGCCGCGACCTCGGCGGCAAAGCTCCATCCGATAGTCAAAATTTTCGACGACGCTGAGGCATAATTGAGGATCTATGCCGTTAATGTGACGAATTATCTCATCCTCTAGCTCTTGAATTGTTGCTCGCTTATCAACGTACACCTTTTCTTTCAAATAACCCCAAAGAAAGAAGTCCAACGGTGTCAAATCACATGATCTTGGCGGCCAATTGACATCGCCACGACGCACGATGGGAAAATATGATGAAATATGCGCGCATAGGACTTTGAAAACAACTTTCAAAAATCTGTTTTTTGGGATTGTTGTTTTATTGTGGATAACATTTAATGAAAATACCTTCAAATTTTATAAAAATATCTCTAAGCGATTTCGAGTTATGACCATTCAAAGATTGTTTTTTTTTTACTAATAAATGCAAATAAAAATGCGTTGATAAAATGTATAGGGTCCGCTATCTAACGTTTTTTTTCAACTAGTGCTTATTTCGTGAATGGTAACACTTAGCTCATGTCTGATTTGACAGATAATTAGTTTTATCCTTCCGCTGAACGAATATGGTTGTGTATACGCTTGAACAACGCTGGGAGCGATCGACTTACAGAAGATGCCGATTTTGCCAAAAAATCATCTTTTCAGATGAAGCTCATTTTGATCTTGGCGGGTATGTAAACAAGCAAAATTGTCGCCGATACACCCAAAACGAGTCACTGTTTGGTGCGGATTTTGGTCCAGAGGCATAATTGGGCTATTTTTCTTCGAAAATGAGCAAGTGGCCGTTACAGTCAATGGAGATCGTTATCGGGCCATGTTGAACGAATTTTTGTTCACAAAAATTGAAGAGGAGGATATTGGCAACATTTGGTTTCAACAGGACGGCGCTACGTGCCACACAGCCGAAGCTACACTCGATGCTTTGCGCGATGTTTTCAAAAAAAAAAAGTTATTTGGCGGACCCTTTATATACTAAAATGCTTGTAGAATTCTCGTTTGTTGGTGAAATGCGACCGGACTTGAATATAATAAGGTTATATTCATCTTAATTTTTGTGTATAAGACGTATTTTTAACGTCTTTAAATGAAGAGATATTTCCAAGTAAAAATACAGTTTTTTTGTTCTTCACAAAAAAATATACACAGTAAATGGAATCACGTGGGATCACTACCATATGACATAGAGAAGATAGATGACTTAGTGGTGTATCCAACAGTACCTAGTTTATCTGCGACTTTTTGCGATTATGGCAAATTTTTGTACTTTAAATATGTGCTTTTTTTACTTTAAATATAGAAAATATGTGTGCGAGCTCCATCTATCTATGAACCGATTTTCCCGAAATATATGGACTGATTTTCTCTGTCCAAAAAAATAACTTTTACGAAATTTCGGCAAAATCGGATAATAAATACGACCGGTACATTTCCGGCTGCATGTTTGTAGTGTCCTACGAACAAAAATGTGTAATTTTTATAGTTTACTTCTTCTACAAAAAGTATACAAATTTAGTTAAACGCTTCTGCAGTTAATGTATATTAGGGTGGACCGATTATTTTTTGTTTTTAATTTAACTTTTCTTTTATTAACAGTCGACGATGCATTGTGTAAGTGCATTAGTGCAACACTTCCGCTTTCAAAAATATTGCAGACGACGATTTTATCCTATTTATGTTGTTTTGGTTTCAAATTCAAAAGCATTACCCGGTTTTATAGACTTTTAAAGCAATGTTGACAAAAATATATTTGAAATTCAATGGTATATATATTTAAAACGCAGCAACGCACAATCAAGTAACTCAAATAGATTTTTAACTAAATTTTGTCAGCTTTAATTTAAAATCAACATCACTGAAGTTGGTATGATATTCTGATTTTTACACTAATTTTTACAAAGTCGTTTTTGTAGCTCCACTGTGCGATACATGGTAACAGTAAAATTCCTTGGCACACCAATTTCTTCTCCAAAGAATTCTCTTGAAGATAATCCAAATCGTAGGACTCTATCTCTAACGGTAAAGTCATGAGATAGAAAATACTGCTATGCGCGCGTATTTACCCCTTTTTTCCCATTGTGCGACGTGAGTTAACACGGCCATTGAATTTGTTGCACAAAAAACCATTGTTTTTTTAGCTGTGTGGCAAATGCCACCGTCCTGTTAAAACCACATATAGTCCGCATCCATATCTACCAGTTCGGGCCATAAAAAGTTCGTTATCACCTCACGATAGCGAACACCATTCACAGTAACTGCCTGACCGGCCTCATTTCGAGGAAGTATTGCTCGATGACGTCGCCAGCCCATAAGCCGCACCAAACGAACTGGGCGAGCATGCACAGGTGTTTTCACATCTCCTATAGACCCGGTTTGCTGAAATTTTCGCACAATTCTCCCGATTGTGGACACATATGATCGATTATGCTGATCAAAAAAAACATCACGAAGTGCACGAAATGCATTTTGATTTGGCACAAGTGCCAAGTGTTAAAAACAACAACTAATTCTCATAAACAATCATAAAACCAAAACGACTCGGGTGTTTAAAAGAAAACAACAAGAACGTTGTAAAGTTTTCAATGAGTGCTTTGAAAAGGAAAAAACTGTGGGGCAGAGCCCCAAAAGAAAAATTCAAAACAAACGAAAACAGGTTTATGTTATTGCAAAATGTTGATAACGATGATGACACATATAGTGAAGATGAGGGGGAAGCAGTGAAGGAATACAAAGTGGTTATTCCTCCTATTGTCGTTGATTCTATCCACAGTTTTCAAACGGTATACAAACTGATTGGAACCACATACCAATTTAAAAGAATGTCTATTGGAACAAAAATTATATCGTCTTCATTGGCCCAATTTGATATGGCCAAAAAAAAACTTATGGATGAAGGATTTACATTTTATTCGCACGAATCGAAAGATACCAAACTGTTTAAATTGGTTTTATATGGACTCCCCAAAACAGACCCGAAGGAAATTCAACATGAACTTAAAGCAACCTATAACATCAATGCTCTTAATGTCAAAGAAATCAAAACCGCTCGTTCCTCAGTTGATGACGCCTTGTACATGTTAGAATTCGATCGAACTCAGAACTCAAAATCTCAGGTCTTAAAAATTACACGACTCTGCAGTATTGTGGTCCATTGGAAGAAACCACAAAAAGGAATCAAAGGTCCAACACAGTGTACTAAATGTGCAATGTATGGACACGGAGCTAGAAATTGCTTCCGTAAAACTGTATGTATTGCTTGTGGTGGAAACCATGATCTCGCAATCTGTCAAGTGAACAAAACACAACAAGGAAGTCCCGCTGCATATAAATGTTTCAATTGTGTCAAGAAAAACTTAAAAAACACAAGTCACAGAGCTGATGATCCTCGATGTCCTAGCCGTAAGGAGTATCTAACGTTACGCCAAAACGTTACCAACAAATCACATCACATGCAGAACATCCGAGTCCAGGAGTATTTTGACCAATCGCACAGAGACATTCCTAAGACGTCTAGATCAGCAAATGTAGTGCCTGGTGGTACTTATGCCGAAGTTAGTAGGTCATTAAATCGTCCACCTAATGACGATCTATATAATATTGATGAATTATTCAGTATATTCACTGGTGCAATCTCAGATCTTCGTAACTGCAGAACAAAAATGGAGCAACTCAATGTTATTATGAGATTGCTTAAATATGCAATATAATAATTTATCAAATCGGCTTCAAGTAATGCATTGGAATTGCCAAGGCATTACAAATACTTGTGAATCTGTCCAACTTTATTTGTTTATGAAGGAGCTGTCAATTGACATCCTTCTCTTGAACGAGACTTTTCTAAAACCAAATCACAATTTCAAGATTCCTGGCTATATTATATACAGAAACGACAGAATATCGCACGGTGGCGGAGTGGCTGTAGCGATAAAATCATCTATAAAACACAAGTTAGAAAACTCATTTCCAACGAAAACATTCGAAAATATATGTATCTCAGTGGAATTCTACAACAAAAAAGTGTTTTTTATATCTGCCTATTGTCCTCGTTACACTAGCGACTTCGTCAATGATCTAAATCTATTAACGTCAAAAGATGAGGATTATTTCATTCTTGGAGACTTCAATGCACATCACACTAGTTGGAATTGTGGAAACTCCGATAGAGCAGGAAATGTATTATTTCATCACCAAATTACATCCAACTATTATATTTATTTTCCATTTAGCTTTACTAGATTTCCCCAAAATATCATATACAGACGGCCATCAACAATTGACCTTCTGCTTACTAATTCGTCACTACCTTTTACAGACCTAGATACTCATCCGGACAGACTATACTCAGATCATGTACCCGTTACTTTTTGTATAAATGAATGTGTTCGTGAAAACATAAAACTTTTTCCTAATTTTTCAAATGCCAACTGGGATAGATATAAAAGACTTTTGGATTCGAACATAGCTTCTTCCGATATTTTAAATGACGAATTGACAGTTTTAAATGTAGAGAACTCGATTCAGGAATTTACAAACCAAATAACTGATGCATGTATGAATGCCATACCACACAATCCTGTTAGGAACAACTCGTTAAAAATTACAAATCAATGTAAGCTCTTAATTTCCACAAGAAACATGTATAACAGAAAGTTTCAAAGATGTTCCAACAACGGTTTGAAAGTAACGTATCGGGCTGTCATTAGGGAACTCAATAAGCTGATTTCTATACATATCAGTAATGCTAATAATGCTCAATGGGAGACTTTTTTATCTAATTTGCCGGTGGGTGGTAAGAACTTCTGGAGGATAACGAAACGTATTAGAGGAAAAAACGGTTCTGTAAAAACCCTGACAGCGAATAACTGCATTGTAACTGACGATGCCGAAAAGGCCGAAGTTATTGCGGACCAATTTGCAAAGGCTCACCTCACTACCATCGACTCACGAAGCTCGATGGACAGGAGAGTGAACTCAATAGTAAAAGAACTTGAAAATGATTCCACGTCAAACAATGATCTAGATTCTCTAACATCTTATAACGAAATTAAGTTCTTCATTAATAGTCTTAGAAATTCGAAGGCTCCAGGAATTGATCTGATAAACAATATTCTACTGAAAAAGCTTCCAAACTCGGGTTATAGGTTTTTAGTGAGGCTTTTTAATTTCTGTATCAAAAACTCGTACTTTCCCAAAGAATTTAAAAAGGCAAAAGTAATACCAATTGCCAAAGGCGGCAAAGACCCAAAACTACCTACAAGTTATCGACCAATAAGTTTGTTGAGTTCCATAGATAAAGTTTTTGAAAAAATTGTTTACCATAGACTACAAACATTTGTTGAAGAGAACAATTTAATTCATAATTGCCAATATGGTTTTAGAGCTCAGCACTCGACGATACACCAGATAAAAAGAGTTGTGAATATGATTAGATCGAACAAACGTAGACGATATTCCACGGGGGTACTTTTTGTGGACATTTAGAAGGCTTTTGATTCCATTTGGCACAATGGACTTTTGTATAAACTCCATAAAATTCAATGTCCTATATATTTAATTAAGCTAATCAGAGGTTTTCTTACGGACAGATCATTTATTGTCGAGGTCAATGGGGAACAGTCTTCAACAAAAGGTATACCAGCCGGAGTGCCTCAGGGATCTGTGTTATCTCCGTTGCTGTACACATTGTATACATCCGATTTTAAGCTTTCTGCTAGGAATGATGTTGCCTTCTACGCTGATGATAGTGCGTTCATATGTCATGGAAAGGTTTCAAATGCCATAGTCAAGCGTATGCAAAAGACTCTTTGTTCTGCAGGCAAATATTTCACCAAGTGGAAAATAAAGATCAATGAGGAGAAATCCCAAGCCATACTGTTCCCGTACAATAAATCTCCGAGGAGAGTCCCAACACGAAGACTTACCATACATGGAAGAGAAATCGTATTCTCAAATTCTCTGAAGTACTTGGGAATTATACTTGATCAGAAACTGACGTTTAAAAGGCATATAGATGAAGCATGTCTCAAAGCCGTAAAATGTGGTCGAGCACTGTACCCGCTTTTGAACAAAAAGTCTAAATTGAACATTAAGAACAAACTGATATTGTTTAAGATGTGTATTAGACCGATTCTTACCTATGGATGCCAGGTTTGGAAGGACTGTGCAAAGACTCACAGGAGAAAATTACAAGTGATTCAGAACAAAAATCTGAAAATAATATATAACTTACCTAGAAGATTCCCCACTATCGAATTACACAGGAAAGCTAAACAGAAAACGATTAACAACTTAATAACTGACATGACTCTGACATTTGACGATAAATGCAGAAGGTCAAACTATGCCCATCTAAGAAGCTTGATCTAACATCAATTAATTCACTCTATGTACACCAACATAGACCAAATTAGTTGTTGTTTATAAAGCTACTTAAAAACTTTTATTCTATTGTGATATTAGATATAGGTTTTTTACTATCTTTTTCCTATATATATGTAGTATTTTGTATGGAAATTATATAATTAAATTACGTAAACATTTGCTGAAATATCTTTAAGATAATAACTCAAAATTTGTACATAAGTATATACTGAACACTGTACTATTGATAGTAAATAAACTAAAACTAAACTAAAAAAACGCGTTGCTCGATTGTGCATCTTTCTATGGTTCAAATTGAGTTAGTCTGAAATTGAGAAATGTCAAATAAAATGCAGAAAAAAACTTGACGTTTAGGTGTGGTTCACATTCAACATCGGCCCTTACAATGTAAGCATCCTTTATAATACTGTGCGACAAATGCGTGAGACTATGAAGGAGTAAAAATATAGGCCAACAGTAGATAAACTACATACACAGTTTTTTTTTTCGTGATCGTTTGTTCTTTTTACAGGTCTTTTTTGGAAAAATTTTCCAAGGACAAAGGGTGATAAAAATGTACTTTTAAACTTTGTCTCGGTTTTCTTAATATATTACATAGGCTATGGAATGCAAATAAGTGTTACTCCTTAACCGTTACAGCTATAAGGCACACATTTTAATATGCGCTATGTCAGTTAGAGTTCTGTAACACGTATTTTTTTTTTTTTTTTTGAGTCGCGCTTGGACATTCGATCGATGGAGTTGTGTCGTCGCTTGTTGTTTAGCGTACACATAATTCGTTGCTGATCATTCGCAGTGAACGGACGTGTTTATCACATAGCGGATAGTTACCAGTACCTATTACGCAATAGCAAAAATCTGTACAAAGTCTGTAAGGCCTACATCGTAGTACCTATTACTGTCTAATACAGACAAAATAAAAATAAATTCTCTTGACGGGGATGCCTTCGTGTTCCGATGGAGCGCGGTTCCCCAATCGTCCGACTGTCCGTCCGTTGGTCTTGGCCAAAGCCGACCACGCCAAAAATGGTGAAAATCTCCCCCAAGTACTCACAACAGGTGGTGCGGTGAGGGGTAAACGTCATGTCCGACCGTCAAAACGGAAGCACAATGAGCATCGTGTAGCGCTCAGAGTTTTGACGAAGTTGGAGGCTGTTGAGGTTTCGGCTCTTACCGAAAAACAAAAAGAGTCACTTACCTGGGCTAAAGGCGTCATAGATGCTTCTAAGGCCAATGAGTCGGCTGAAAGAGCCACAAATTCAGCTGTGTTAACGGCTAATAAAGTAAAACGAATCAGATCACCTGATGAACCCTTGCCTTCGAAAAAGGCAAGAGGCCCTAATGTCACCATCAACAGGACACTCACCAAGCCCTTCAATGAAGTGGCGAAGGAGAGTCTAGTGATGGCTGTTATAGACAGAAGTAGTGAGGATGGATCCATCCTCAAGGACAAATGGAGTCATGTACAATCAGCCATTATGGCTCACTACCTCGATGTCCGTAGAGAAATGCCGGGCAAACCACCAATCTGTAACGATGCAGGATGGCATCAGGGGAGAGTAAAGCTCTTATATTTCGGTGATGCCAGATCAGTAGACCTGTATAAGGCTGCTCTGAGTCGAGCGGGTGAGGTGTGGCCGGGTGCCCAGTTGGATGTTGTCGAAAAAAACAACATCCCCAGTCACCCTAGAGCCATCACCTGGGTTACAGAAGAGCCCTCCAACCCGGCTGACATCTTAGAAATAATAAAAGATTCCAATCCTGGTCTGCCGGCCCATAATTGGAGAATCAGCAAGGTGGGTGAGGCGGATGGTAAAAAGCGGCAGGTCAATCTTATCCTAAACGCTGAATCCACCTCCCATATACAAGGTGCGAGTGCAACCCTACAATATGGCTTCGAGACTATAGTCTTGAAGATATACAAGCAGGATATAGCTCCCACTGCAGAAGGTGAGTCGTCCACCGTGGCACTTCCTGGAAGTGCGTAGGTACCCACGCCTATTATTTCTGGTGACTCCAACTCTAACAGAAGATCTGTAACGTCCTTCTCTGAGGACAAAAGCTCTACTTCGGACACAGAGAGGCTGAGGGGAGTCTCCGGACTCTTTGACGCATCTGGCGGGGACATGCTTCTCGACGATACGGACGAAGAGTTCGATAACACCCTTGTCGGGGTGGATGTTAATCTGTCAATTACCAATGATGGTAAGAATTCTACAGATTAACCTCCATCACGCTAAAGCAGCCTCAGCGGCTCTATTGCTGCGCCTGTCCACAGGCGCAGTAGACATCGTCCTGATACAGGAGCCCTACGTAGTGGGAGGAAGGGTGTGCGGTATTAGGACACCCAACTTTAAACTGCTTGTGACCAACTGTGAAGGCACTCCAAGAACCTGCATTTTGGCCAGGAAAGATCTAAGTATCTTTCTCCTGACTAATTTAAGTGGTAAAGACCAAACAGCTGCTAGCCTGGAGATCGGTAATCGCATATATTGGGTGGTCTCCAGCTACTTGCCTTATGAATCTGTAGTACCGACTGCTCTATTCAGGGAAGTAGTGGAAGAAGCAACGTCTGACGAGATCGAGCTGATTATTGGCGCAGACACGAACGCTCATCATACTATCTGGGGTAGTACGGATATAAACAATAGGGGTGATTCGCTTCTTGACTTTATTCTAACTACCAACCTTAGTATTTGTAACATAGGTAATAAACCGACCTTCACAATTAAAGACAGACAAGAAGTACTCGACGTAACGTTTGCTACTGACCGGCTGTCAGACAAAATTATTGGGTGGAATGTACTGGACGACCACTCATTCTCAGATCACCATTATATTGAGTTCAAACTCGCGGAAAAAGCGCCTAAACCTGCCGTCCACAGAAATGTAAGGAAGACAAAGTGGCACCTGTATGAGAAGAATTTCAAGAAAGTCCTCAACTCTAAACTTCTGTACGAACCGAATGACAAAGCCGGTCTGGATAATCTGGTCGATCATATCACCACATCATTCAATAGTTCCCTTGAAGAAGCCTGTCCGAAAACAAGGTACAAGGGTAAAACTAAACCCCAATGGTGGACTTCTGAGCTAACGGCTATGAAAAAGACCTGCAACAAGCTATTCAATAATGCTAAATCTACTGGGGTCGCTAATGATTGGGATGCCTATAAAGAGCAACTCAAGATCTATAAGAAGGAGCTTAGAAAGGCGCAAAGGCGCTCTTGGTATACCTTCTGTGGTGAAGTGGAAAAGGTCTCCGACGCCGCTAGGCTGAGGAAGATATTATCTGCTTCACCCTGTACAGTGGGATATTTACAGGATGAGGCAAATAACTGGACCAAAAACAGCGAGCAGTCGCTCAATGTACTGCTCGACACACATTTCCCGGGCAACTCTGTAACAGAACCCGAGGATCAGCAGGACCAACAAGAGTGCGAGTGGACTGCGAGCGTCGCTAGCTTCTTGACTGAGAGATCCAGAATAAGCTGGGCTATTAACAGCTTTGAGCCCTTCAAGTCACCTGGACCAGATGGCATCACTCCAGCAGAAATGCAGAAAATGTTAAAGTACATTATCCCCTGGCTGGAGAAAATTTATGTAGGCTGTATCAGGCTTTCATACGTCCCTAATCGGTGGAGGGATACCAAAGTGGTATTCATACCTAAAGCGGGAAAGATATCACACACTAGGCCAAAAGACTTCAGACCAATTAGCCTATCATCCTTCCTATTGAAAGGTCTGGAAAGACTTTTAGATCATTTCATTAGGGAAAACCTGGATACAAAACTCCTGTCGGGGAACCAACATGCCTACAATAAGGGCAAGTCTACAGAATCAGCCCTGCACGAACTTGTGAGCACTATCGAATCGTCCCTGCATTTCAAGGAATTCACCATGGTGGCATTTCTTGACATAGAAGGGGCTTTTAACAACATTCACTCAGATGCGGTAATTGCGGCACTGTCACATCTAAAAGTTAACAATAGTTTGATTAGACTAATTCAAAGTCTGCTCACCAGAAGACGCATAACAGCATGTCTAGGGTCCACAACTCTAACAAGGTATGTAAACAGAGGGACCCCGCAAGGAGGAGTACTGTCTCCACTAATTTGGAACCTAGCGGTGAGTGAAATCCTGCTAGAGCTAGAACGTTGTGGCTGCAAGGTCGTGGCATATGCGGACGACGTGGCAATCGCAGTGAGTGGCAAATTCGTAAACGTCCTCAGAGACATCCTACAGGTGGCTCTGAACAAGTTGGTTAGATGGGCCAGAAGCAGCGGTTTGGGCGTTAACCCCAACAAGACAGAATTGGTTCTCTTTACTAGGATGAATAATGTCCCACATGTGGACCCTCCACCTCAGATAAATGGAACAGATCTAGTCTTTTCTGAAAGTGCAAAATTTTTAGGAATAATTCTAGATAGGAAAATGTTATTTAGACTTAACGTATTGGAACGTGTAAGGAAGGCCAACGTCGCCTTATATTCCTGCAAAAAGGCTGTAGGGTCGCGGTGGGGACTCTCTCCTAAAATCGTCCACTGGATATATATAGCAGTAGTTCGTCCAATACTGTTATACGGTATTGTGGTATGGTGGACGGCAACTGACAAACTAACCATTACCAACCTACTAACAAAGGTTCAGAGAACTGCCTGCCTGAGCATAAGCGGAGCCTTAAGGACTACAGCGACCGAGTCTCTACAAGCCCTACTCCATATACTGCCGATTAATATTGTGGCGAGAGAAGTTGCAACCAAAGCGGCAATAAGATTAAACTGCCTATCACTGTGGAGGTACAAGAACTATGGTCACATGAGGATATCAAAGTGTAGTGCTATGGTAACCGACCGAGTGGACTATATACCAACTGTGTACACCTTCGAGAGAAATTACATCACTATGATTCCCGCCAGAGACGAATGGGTCGGCAGAATACCAGGTAATAGAAACCATCTCCACTTTTACACGGATGGTTCGAAGCTTGATGAAAAGGTTGGCTTCGGAGTACACTGTGAAGAACTTAGTGTGGATATAGCTCACAGACTACCAGATACCTGCAGTGTCTATCAAGCCGAAATAATGGCAATATGGGAAGTCGCCAAGTGGCTGAGTCGCAACATAGTAACCAACACTGGCGTTGTCATTTACTCGGACAGCCAGGCTGCCATCAATTCTCTGGAGGCAACATCCCTAAATTCACAAACAGCCCTCGACTGCCGCAGATCTCTTAACGAGATGGCTGAGCAGTTTAATATACACCTCATATGGGTGCCTGGGCATAGGGATATCCCGGGGAACTGCAAAGCCGATGAACTTGCTAGGAAAGGGACGACATTACAAATTCTCGAAGAATTTGCATATATTGGTGCGCCACTATCCACGTGCAAGCTTTGGCTTAGGCAAGAGGCAATCAGGCAGTCCAACGAAAGATGGACAGAAATCGGCACCTGCAGGGTAGCTAGACAAATCTGGCCAAGGTATGACCTGAAAAGGTCAAAATATCTTCTCGCACTAGAGAGGAAACGATTGTCTACGTTAGTAAAGGTTCTGACGGGACACTGCTTGATCGGCGAACACGCCAAAAGATTGGGTATTGACTCCAATGACTTCTGCCGAAGCTGTGGAGATGAGGAAGAAGTGGAGAGCATTGAGCACTTGCTTTGCGACTGTCCCGCTTTGAGTAAACGACGACTGGACATACTGGGGTCGGCCGTTTTAGGCAGCCTAACAGATCTTTCTAGTACTGATATTCGTACTATCGATAAATTTATATATCAAACAGGTTGGTTTCGATGAGGGGCATTTCAGCCCGTGGTAACACTAGGGACCTAAACTGGTCTATGTGAGCTTGTAAAAAAATACGGCTGCCACCCTAACCTAAACCTAAACCTAACACGTATTTTTTCCAGATTTTTAAAGCCACAACTTTGATGGATATTTAAGAATAAAAATTTAAAAGGTCATTTTTTTATAGCATTCGGGCTTGGAAACTTTTTAAAATATTAGTATTAAATATCAGGAATTCTCCCCTTTCATTTAATATGCATATTTATCATGAAATTATAAAATTGTATCCATGAAATTATAAAATTCCTCTAAAAAGGACAAACGATCACGAAATAAAAAACTGAGAATGCAGTTTCTCTATATACTCGTATATACTTATATTTTTACTTTTTATACCCTACACCACACTGTAGTACAGGGTATTATGACTTTGTGCATTTGTTTGTAACACCTAAAAGGAGAAGAGATAGACCCATTGTGTATTATACCGATCGACTCAGAATCACTTTCTGAGTCGATTTAGCCATGTCCGTCTGTCTGTCCGTCTGTCCATGTATTCTTGTAATCAAAGTGCAGGTCGTATTTATGGTCCGATTGTGATGAAATTTAGCATAGTGCTCTTTTTTTGGCCCAAGGACGATCCCTATTGAAATTGGTTAAAATCGGTTCAGATTTGGATATAGTCCCCATATATATGTTTCACCCGATTTGACATGCAAGCGCCGTAGAAACAACATTTTACATCCGATCTTTATGAAATTCGGCAGAGAGAGTTTTATTATTACGTGAATGAACACTACCAAATTCTGAGAAAATCCGATCAGATTTAGATATAGCCCCCATATATATGTTTCACCCGATTTGGCATGTAAGCGCCGTAGGAACTGTATTTTAAATCAGATCAGTACGAAATTTGGCAGAGAGAGTTCTCTTATTACATGAATAAACACTGCCAAATTCGGGGAAAATCGGTTCAGATTTAGATATAGCCGCCATATATATGTTTCACCCGATTTAACATTTAGGCGCTGTAGAAATCGTGTTTTATATCCGATCCGTACGAAATTTAACAGAGAGAGTTTTCTTATTACATGTATGAACACTGCCAAATTCGGGGAAAATCGGTTCAGATTTAGATATAGCCCCCATATATATGTTTCACCCGATTTAACATTTAAGCGCTGTAGAAATCTTGTTTTATATCCGATCAGTACGAAATTTAACAGAGAGAGTTTTCTTATTACATGTATTGACACTGCCAAATTCGGGAAAAATCGGTACAGATTTTAACATAGTCCCAATATATATGTTACACCCGATTTGACATGTAAGCGCTGTAGGAACCGTGTTTTATATCCGATCAGTACGAAAATCGGCAGAGAGAGTTTGCTTATTACATGTATGAACACTGCCAAATTCTTATCGCAATGCCCATTTTCGCATTGGTAGGTAGGTGTAGGGTATTATATAGTCGGCCCCGCCCGACTTTCTGTCTTTCCTTACTGGTTTTATTTATGTTCTTGGGAGGGAAGTCATGTCACGCTGTAATATAACAAATCAAAATAAACAAAATCAAAAAAAAGGAAATGTGTTTAGAACAATATACTACAGAAGCAATTTTTTCAGCGTGTAACATAGGTGTACAAACACGAACGAAGATTTTAACTGGAATTTGACTGTTTTTTGGTATTTGTTTGGAAAAACAGTGATATCGCGAATATGGGGTTTCATCTGTGCATTAGAGTTGTGTAGTTCGTGAACGAACTAGTTCAATTGAACGGGTCACTATACTGAACTGAACGAACTAGTTCACACAACTCGTTAATTTCAGCTCAGTAGTTCACTATGTTTTTTTTCTTCAACCATATCATTTCGTTCTCTGTTATGTGTTGTTTCCATTTTTATGTCATCATCAATGTATGATTCTACCTATACAAACGCCTTTGTATTAGTTTTTCCAACTCTTCCATTCATATTCCAATCAGGATCCTTTAATAGCGGCTTATTTGAACTGTTGATCTACTGAACGAAATGAACTGTTTAAGTAAAGTGAGCTGGTGAGCTAAAGAGCTGGTGTGCTAAAGTGAGCTTTTGAACTAAATAAACGAACTAGTTCATTCAATTGAACTGAACTAAAAAGAGCGATCACTTAAAAGAACTATAGTGCCCAACTATACTGTGCATTCAGTGGCATTACAGTCCGGTACAAGATATCTCTGAGAGCAAATCTAATACGAATTTTGGGACGTTTATATCAGTTTTACTATAAAACACCATTTTTATTACGAGGACAAAGAAAGGAAAGATAATTTCGCGCTTTATGGTAGCGCTTGAAAGCGTTTGCAAAGTTCAAATTTTGATTTTGTCATAAAATAAGGTTCTAAAATCGTTAAGATTCCTTCGAAAATAGTTATGTATTACTAGGAAATTCTCCATTAAAACTACTATCTACATAAATAAGTTAAATCAGGCATTTTAATCCTCTTAACTCTAGCAATGGCCATAAATACTTGCAACGAAACGCCACACTAATATTACTTACGCAAATAGTACTCACAGAAACCCCCACAACTCGAGCTTACAAACTGCAGGATTAAACGACGCTCTAAAGCTTACTTGGATTGTCAAAATGACTATCACATTAGCTGTCAATTAACCATAAACGGTCAGTTTAAGTTTGTGGCCAAATAAAGGTGCTAAAACACTTTTTTAACAACGTCTGAGAAACGAGAAACGTTGACTGTCTCTAATGCTTTGGAACATATGTCCGGCAATGGACGGACACAGAGAGAATTGCCGGCTGTTAAGATGTATTTAAAGTTAATTAAATTTTTATGACTTTAATGCCAAAGCTGACGCGATAATAAATGATTGTAAATTCTCGAATAGTTAATAAGACAAAAACCAAAAAAAAAATAAGTACACTTAATGCGTTTATTGTTTTATGAAGGCGACTCCCCGAGACTCATACTTTTATCATTTTCTTCCCCACATTGTTATTTTTTTTATTATGAGTTGGTAAACTATATTAGATTTTAAACATGTGCAGACCCCAAGGAGTTTCTAATGAAGTAAATCTGCATTTCCATGTTTGTAGGGTTTCCAATTAATTTAACTCTGCTTTCTCTAACTACAACATAAAAAATTTGTTTCGTTTGAAAAAGAATTATAAATATGCATTTATGCCCTGCAGATATTATATTTAATTATTGCATTTCTTGTATTTACATTCAGTGGCAATTATTAAGATAGACTTGTAATGAATTTACAAAAATAAACAACAAAAAATACTGGTACATAATAACAATAAGTTGTTCTCTCCCATTCATATTCATGAATTCAAACATAGTTAGAGAAAGTCATAATTGAATGGAAAATAATTGTATTTTTATTATTTTCTTTTTTTATGCAGAAAGTATTGGAATTCTCGAGAAATACTACACTCAAGAGAAAATTTACATTTTATGGATGATGCGTATCTTAGATGAAGATAGAAACAATATAAATAGATAAATGCAAATCATATAGGAAAGAAGAGTGATTTGAGAAAAATTCTTTACAGGGAATAAGAAGTAGTAGGAAGAAGAATAAATGGGTAACAATTGCATGTTTCTGAGGTTTAGACATAAATGACAGCAAACATACTACACCATTTTCATTTAAAATTCAAAATAAATCATTTAAAATTGAAATTATTCCACACGAAATTCATACAAATAAATAATGTACATTACAAAATGTTCAACTCCAATCGAAACACAAAAAACATCAACTGAAATTCAAAATTTCCATTTGGAATTAAATTTTTCCGATTTTTAAGGCACTGGATGCAGGCAGTTTTGTTCCGCATTTTTTCTCCTATTCTATATTCTATATTTTATATCTATTTTATGCTATATATCTACAACATTGCTTTAGACACAAAATATATATTCGGTACGGTATACCGAGATATATCCGATTTAAAATATAGAAAAAGAGCTAAAAATCCACATTGAGCAAAAAAATGGTATGACCATTAAATTATCAAGTGAGCCAACCTGACTAAACGAATCATGCAGAAGTTCTTATTCTTGGGGCTACTTTCACGTCCAATTCTATGAAATTAATCCCAAAATCATGTGTTTTACTGTATTATTTTGACATTGAAATTCAAAGTCGAACTATTAATTTGGGTATATAAAAAGCGATTCACTAAATTTTTTTCAAAAGAATGCTACTTCAGCGTAGGATGTTCCAGTTCTCATCTGACAACACTATTATTGCAGGAACCGAAATATAAGTAGCAACCCTCGTATATGGGCAAATCCCAGAAACAGCCCACCAACCAAAAAATGTTAAAATTGATCCAAATTTAATTTGGTTAATGGAATACTAGACTATATGTTAAAAAATATTTCTGAGTGTCCATTAATAAAAAGTATTAAAAAATGGTTCCTCATATCATACTTCTTAATTTTATTAGAAAAAAATAACTTTTTTAAGGTGTTTTTATCATTATTTGTAGTGCTAACATGAGTGAGTTATCTCATAACATTCATTCATAAACATATATTCATTCATAAATACATTTATAAATATAAAAAAATGTTTACAAAATGTTATTAAAAATAATGTATTTTGAATTGTTAAAATAAACAAAATTTCTACTATAAAAAGTTTGACTGGCAAAAATGTAGCGTGCGTCACATAGAGTTCACGGCTTTTGATAAAAAACTACAACAAGTTTTGGCTGCAAATAATTTTTTTTAGAATACTCTCATATTCATCTTTGTTATAGGTATTTAATTTTGTGTGCTTTATTATGCAAAATTTACTAAAAATTACGAAAACATTCAATTAAGCTACTTCCATTTTATGTAGCGTGCGTCACAATAAATTGTGATACATTTTTTTGCAACTTACTCCTGTTACAAAAAATTTTTTTATGGCATTCGAAAGAACATTCATATCTCACTAAACACTATGTACATATGTATAAGTTGAAGGTATCTCTCTTGAAAGACCAAAAAATTGTTATATTTTAATCCGAGAAGGCGTACGAATGTGGCGTTCGTCACGCAGGATTTGCCCATATTTAAATATAGATAAACAAAAAATGTACGTGATCGGATTCTAAAAAATTCCAAGAAAATTAATGTTATTCACAAGTCATCGTGTCAAGAGTCACCAAAATGTTTAAGGAACTCCTGACCAATAATAGGAAACCTGACAGTGGCAGCAAAAGGGGGTTTTCAGACCCTAGGAAACCTAAGAAAAAATAGACAGTTTGAAAAACAAGCCTCATGTTTCGGGAAGAAATTATGCATATATGACAAATTGCTATCTGACTTTTTCTAATTACAATGGCAACAGTTGTATATTGATTATAGTGGGGGAAATAATGCCGAAGAGAGCCGTGTGCAAAAGAAGTCAAAGTTTCCCAAAAAGTTTTTAGTATAGCTAGCTATATGCAAATGTGGAGAAAGTAAGAAACCGCATATTCCTAGCCATGGGAGCCATAAATACTGAAGGGCATCTCAAAGAATGCCTACCAAATGGGTGAAGAAACCCATTTGGGGTTTTCAGACCCTAGGAAACCTAAGAAAAAATAGACAGTTTGAAAAACAAGCCTAATGTTCAGGAAGAAATGATGCATATATGACAAATTGCTATCTGACTTTTTCCAATTACAATGGCAGGAGTTGTATATTGATTATAGTAGGGAAAATATTGCCGACGAGAGCCGTGTGCAAAAGAAGTCGAAGTTTCCCAAAAAGTTTTTAGTATAGCTAGCTATATGCAAATGTGGAGAAAGAAAGAAACAGCATATTCCTAGCCATGGGAACCAAAAATACTGAAGGGCACCTCAAAGAATGCCTACAAAATGGGTGAAATAACCCATTTGGTAATCCTTGAGCAAAAAAAAAATAGTATGGCCATTAAATTATTAATTGAGCCAACTTGACTAAACAAATGATGCAGAAGTTCTTATTTTTATGGGGCTACTTTCACGTCCAGTTCTCAGAATTAAGTCCCAAATCAATGAGCTGAAAATTTTGAAATTTTTTGTTTGTTGGACTGGCTTCTGGCATTTGCCAATATGTCAGTTATTTCAAAATATTTACATTATGTATTATTATGTATTATATATTATATATTATATATTATATATTATATATTATATATTATATATTATATATTATATATTATATATTATATATTATATATTATATATTATGTATTATATATTATATATTATATATTATATATTATATATTATATATTATATATTATATATTATATATTATATATTATATATTAAGTTATTTTGCAGTTGGAGGTGTCGATTGCTAACATATATATATTATATATTATATATTTTATATTATATATTATATATTATATATTATATATTATATATTATATATTATATATTATATATTTTATATTATATATTATATATTATATATTATATATTATATATTATATATTATATATTATATATTATATATTATATATTATATATTATATATTATATATTATATATTATATATTATATATTTTATATTATATATTATATATTTTATATTATATATTTTATATTATATATTATTTATTATATATTATATATTATATATTATATATTATATATTATATATTATATATTATACATTATATATTATATACGTATGTGTTAGCAATCGACACCTCCAACTGCAAAATAACTTAACCAAATTTATTTTGTTCATTCATTCATTCATAAATACATTTATAAATATAAAAAAATGTTTACAAAATGTTATTAAAAATAATGTATTTTGAATTGTTAAAATAAACAAAATTTCTACTATAAAAAGTTTGACTGGCAAAAATGTAGCGTGCGTCACATAGAGTTCACGAAAACATACAATTAAGCTACTTCCGTTTTTTGTAGCGTGCGTCACAATAAATTGTGATACATTTTTTTGCAACTTACTCCTGTTACAAAAAATTTTTTTATGGCATTCGAAAGAACATTCATATCTCACTAAACACTATGTACATATGTATAAGTTGAAGGTATCTCTCTTGAAAGACCAAAAAATTGTTATATTTTAATCCGAAAAGGCGTACGAATGTGGCGTTCGTCACGCAGGATTTGCCCATATTTAAATATAGATAAACAAAAAATGTACGTGATCGGATTCTAAAAAATTCCAAGAAAATTAATGTTCTTCACAAGTCATCGTGTCAAGAGTCACCAAAATGTTTAAGGAACTCCTGACCAATAATAGGAAACCTGACAGTGGCAGCAAAAGGGGGTTTTCAGACCCTAGGAAACCTAAGAACAAATAGACAGTTTGAAAAACATGCCTAATGTTTCAGGAAGAAATGATGCATATATGACAAATTGCTATCTGACTTTTTCCAATTACAATGGCAGGAGTTGTATATTGATTATAGTAGGGAAAATATTGCCGACGAGAGCCGTGTGCAAAAGAAGTCGAAGTTTCCCAAAAAGTTTTTAGTATAGCTAGCTATATGCAAATGTGGAGAAAGAAAGAAACAGCATATTCCTAGCCATGGGAACCAAAAATACTGAAGGGCACCTCAAAGAATGCCTACAAAATGGGTGAAATAACCCATTTGGGGTTTTCAGACCCTAGGAAAGCTAAGAAAAAATAGACAGTTGGAAAAACAAGCCTAATGTTTCGGGAAGAAATGATGCAAATATGACAAATTGCTATCTGACTTTTTCCAATTACAATGGCAGGAGTTGTATATTGATTATAGTAGGGGAAATAATGCCGAAGAGTGCCGTGTGCAAAATAAGTCAAAGTTTCCAAAAAAGTTTTTAGTATAGCTAGCTATATGCAAATGTGGAGAAAGAAAGAAACAGCATATTCCTAGCCATGGGAGCCATAAATACTGAAGGGCATCTTAAAGAATGCCTACAAAATGGGTGAAATATCCCATTTGGTAATCCTTGAGCAAAAAAATCGTATGGCCATTAAATTATTAATTGAGACAACTTGACTAAACGAATGATGCAGAAGTTCTTATTTTTATGGGGCTACTTTCACGTCCAATTCTCAGAATTAAGTCCCAAATCAAGGAGCTGAAAATTTTGAAATTTTTTGTTTGGTGGACTGGCTTCTGGCGTTTGCCAATATGTCAGTTATTTCAAAATATTTACATTATGTATTATTTATTATATATTATATACGTATGTGTTAACAGATAAAATCATAGCATTCGACACCTCCAACTGCAAAATAACTTAACCAAATTTATTTTGTTGAGTGTACTTGCGCCATGGTTATTGATGGGCAATAAGGAAACAAGACAAAAAGCTAATAAACGAACCACCGAATCAAACTGAAATGTTTATTCAAACTTCCATTCTTAACATCAAGAGGGTAGACTGTAAATTGTTTCAACTACTGAACTTGAGGCCCATTGTCAGCTTTGCTTCTTTTTCTTTAAATTCCCAATTCAATGCTTTATTACGCATAGCTCACACGGCTGAGATTATTAATCCTGGTAATAACAGCTTAACACCAAACAAACGATGGATGTAAACCCTAAGGAAGAAAAATTACTAAAACAGGAGATACATAACTGACTGTCTCCCCATTCGATTCCTGATGAAGAAGTTGTTTGTTGTTGGTTTGGAATTGACTCAGAACGGTGCTATTTCAGTCATTGCTTTTCATGCAAGACGCTCACCATCTGCAGGAGGAGGAGGAGGTGGAGCACCACAAATACCATTAAAATTTACAATTATTTTAGTGCTGACTATGGTGATGCCGAGATCTGATTGCTGTTGCTATTGCTGTATGCTGTTGTGGCATGCATCAGTTCTGGTTTTTGGCTGCTGATGCTGTTTGCAACGCAATTGGATTTTGGAGTTTTAAACTGTTGCTTTGCCACACAGAGAGGAGGCAGACGAAGGCTCAGTCGACATTTCTTTTGCGCTGTTGTTTTGT
This sequence comes from Eudasyphora cyanicolor, assembly GCA_963930755.1. NCBI lineage: Eukaryota > Metazoa > Arthropoda > Insecta > Diptera > Muscidae > Eudasyphora > Eudasyphora cyanicolor. Next base: position 205,728,680 of record OZ005736.1, on the reverse strand, counting down.
TTTGCAGTTACTTCTTCCTCAAATTCGGCTTCTGGTAGTGACTTTGCGACAGTTGTACACTCTTGCTTTTCCACCAGAGATGGGAAGGCAAAAGTAATTTGCAATCATCAACAAATTGTAGACAATTTCCGCAATTACATTGAATTGTTAAACAGCAACAACAACAACAATGTCAACTCCACCGACACAATGGCTAGAGAACACAAAAAATAATTCCAAAAATCATAAAGTGCACAGTGAGTGGGAACCCGAACGGTGGAAGCATTTCGTCCATTGTTTGTAGGTCTGTAGTCACTTGTCTAAAATACAGTATATGAAAATATTTAAGCCATTGCTACAGAAGTTATGGGGAAATAATTTTCGAATGAATCTGTCCATTTGTGTGTGGTTCTGAAAGGGGCTTGACAATTATGCCTATTTTGAGTCGAACAGTAGATATTTCAAAGGCGTTGCACTATAAGCGTTTATGTGAACTATTCCTAGACTAATGTGCTATTCAATTTTGGTATGATTTAGTGATTTTGTGTGGGAGGTACCAGAAGGAAAATCAAATGGTCCATTTGCGTGTGAGTTACCGATAGGGCGAACACCATGGTATGGCCCTACAAAGCTACTATCGCCTTATACGCCTAATATCGCCCTATACATCTACTATCGATACTTCCAAAAATGTGTGAGTTCATTCTTATGAAGAAAATCACAGCATATAATTTCTAACAATAGTATACCTAACCATCTATTTGGTTTTCGAAAAAGTCGTAATACTATAGAACAGGTACGCCGTATCGTAACCTACATCAGAAAAGCTTTTGAAAAAAAAAATAATACTGTTCGGCGCTATTCACAGACATTTCCCAAGCATTTGTCAAAGTCTCGCACGAAGGACTTTTGTACAAAATATGCGACCTCCTCTGCCAAAAAACACTCACAAACTGTTCAAGAGTTATTTAACAATCCGGTATTTCCAAGTTAAATTAAATGACATTTTTTCTAGTCCTAAGAAAATAAATGTCGGTGTCCCATAGGAGAGCATTCTCGGCCCTATACTGTACGTTATTTTTAGGGCAGGTATGCCCATAACCAACTATACGCCCACGTCTAGCTTTGGGAACGATACTGCTATCGTCAGTACTCACAATAGCCCTTCAGTTGCTTCCATGTCCATGTCTGCAGTCTCATGTCCGAATCCTAAAGGAATGGTTGAAAAATGGAGAATAATGGTAAATACCTCAAAATGGACTCATGTTACTTTTATGTCCTCCTATTTCTATTTTCAATTCACGGATTATTCAAAAGGATCATGTAAAATATCTTGGAATTCATTTAGATCGTCATTTGACGTGGTCGCACCACATACTCGTAGACCTGAAGTAACTCAAATAAAACTCAAAACTAATCAACTTAAGTAGCTTATCAGCCAAAGATCTGCCCTAGATCCAAATGTATGCAATTACAAAGAAGACTGTCGAATAGTCTTCGTTTAAATACAGGTACACCCTGGTATATAAGAAACGCTAACATCCATAAGGACATGTTGAGGTGGTCTACAGTGAAAGAGGAAATTTAAAAATACTGTCGGTGTTCTGTTGGCAACTATTGAATCATCCAAACATCCTGGCTAGAGAACTACTAAATTGTTGAAGGTCATACACGCCTTTGAAAGAGAGATAAGCTAGACCTGATGTTAAATTAAAACTAGACAAAAAATAAATTATGATTTCTTAAATTTGAAAAGTTAAGCGTTTGTTTAAAAAAAAAATAAAAGAAACGTATAAAGTCTCATTGAATTATTCGCATTGGCAATAACCCAGAGAATAGTATACTAGGTTAAGATTTGTTCACTTAGTGTCATTTGCATTATTTAATAATGAAAGATTCAGTAATAAATGTTATGAATTGAAAAAAAATTTGTGATATTGTAGAATTCGGATAGATATTACAGAAGTTATTTGTGACGGAGGTACTAGAAGGAGTGGACTAGTATGAACCATGCTCGAACTTAGCCTAAGATAGAAAAGATATTATTAATAATAAATTAAAATTCAAAACCGGAATCGATATTTTTTCATGCCCTGTGTATGTGGCAAAGCACTGTGCGACGCACAAGCCCAAACCGGGAGAAAACAGCGCACAGTAGGAGGAATTAAAAAACTGAAATAACAGTCAACCGATTGTGACACAACTTGGCATAATTGTAGAAGAGGTATTAGAGAAGTTATGTTTTAAATTTGGGCCCCTTGTGATATATATGGCCTCAAAATTGGCCAGTTCGGGTGAACAAAATTCTTTAGAAGCGTGTAACTTTTGTCTTTTTAGTCTGATTCATAAAATCTGAGACAAAAGATATGCCTATTTATACCCTCACTTTAGTGTGACGAGGGTATATATCATTTGCTACGGAAAAAAGTGTAACACGTCGAAGGAGTGACCTAAGACCCCAAGTATGTTCGGAGGAAATCCGTTTTGGGTCATTTTAAGTCGAATGAGCAATGTCCGTCCGTCTGTCTGTCTGTCTGTCTGTGTGTCTGTCTGTCTGCTGGCTGGTGCGCACGATAACTCTCGAAAGGAGTAACCGATTGACCTCAAATTTGGTATGTGATAATATTTTTTTCTATCTCCGGCTAAGTTCGAAGATGGGCCGTATTGATCCCCTCCTTCTTGTAACTCTCTCACAAAGGGTTAAAATTTAGTGAAATATTGATTATTTAATAACTTCTATACTACTTATTTGAATCCTCTGAAATTCTACACATAGTATTAGTTTATTAGTCACTATTACCTCGAGAAAAATGGGCGAAGTTGCCACGCCCCTTTTGGTACCTTCCACACAAAAGGACAATTTTGAACCAAAAGTTAAAAGCTTATAACTTTATTACGAGTGCATACAAAGACTTGAAATGTTGTACAATGTAATGGTTTAATAGTACCTAAAATACAGGGAAAAATTGACATTATTGTCACGCTCCTTTTGGTACCTCCCACACAAATGGATCATTTTGTACCAAAAGTTACCAGCTTATAACTTTCATAAATAGTGCATACATATACCTGAAATTTTAAACAGTGTAATACTTTTATAGTGCCTAGAATCCAGAGAAAAATGGGCATTATTGGCACGCCCCCTTTGGTACCACCCACACAAATGGACCTTTTGTACCAAAAGTTAACAGCTTATAACTTTAATACCAGTACATATACTTGAAATGTTGTACAGTGTAATGCTTTTATAGTACCTAGAGTCCAGAGAAAAGTGGCTATTTCTGGGACGCCCCTTTAGGTACCTCCCACACAAATGGACAATTTTGTACCAAAAGTAAAGAGTTTTAACTTTAATACAGCTTTAACTTGAAAGTAATTAAATGCAATTTAAATTGATAATAATTTAATTAAAACAAAAAAATAAATAAATTTACTATTTTTTTTGGGACTCAAGGTGAGGGATTCATAAGTCGGTTTACCCGACTGAACTTTCTTACTTGTTAATTTTTGTATTTACATATTTTTTGTACAGTATACATTGAAATGATCATATGTTCTGTCTCATAGGGAATATTTTCGATCAATTAGCTAATTTTGTTGTCTATCCGGAAAAGATAACGAGAAAGGGATTTGTATTTATTTAGTTATTCGCAATTCAACTTTTTTTCGGTATGCTTCCGCACAAATGCCGTCGTTGCCATATTATTTTAATATTTTTATAAGAATATTTTACACAATAAACTTTGAAAGTTATGCTTTAATGTACCATTCGTTTAAATCAAAAAATTTTAACCGTTTCGTCACAAAAAAATCTTAAAAATGTGCCTTTTTTGCACGAATTAACGTTACCACCACCCCCTATAAAAGCATTGCACTGAACAAAATTTCAAGTATTAATAAGTCATTATCTATTTTTACAAAATGGTGCCTTTGTGTGGGAGGTACCAAAAGTGGAGAGGCCACTTCGCCAATTTCTTTCAAGTTGATAGCGACAGATAAACGATTACTATGTGTGGAATTACAGAAGATTCGGATAATTAATAGAGAAATTATTGGAGAATTTATATTTCACTAAATTTTAAGGCTTTGTGAGGGACGTACTAGCAGGAGTAGACCAATATGGCCAATCTTCCAACTTAGCCAGATATAGAATAACAATTTTTCACACACCACATTTAAATTTTTGGTCCGTGGCAAATTATATTTTTTTATTGAATTTAGAGTTCGGTGAACAGTTTATTTCACGTTTGTGGTCGGTCAATTAGCCGCCTAAATAGTGCGACATAACGCGTTTAGATTATTTTTTTGGGGGGCTATATACAGGTTTATGTAACAGGTGGCGCAAAAGTAACCTTTCCATGTTTTTTGTGCCAAAGTCACCGACCGATTATTGGTCAAATAAATAGTCAGCAATATTCCGCGTTCTGGAGCAGTGTAGCGTAACATTGTTTATTAACGTGTATTTCGCATGTGTTTACTACACAAATGTCAACATTAGGCATTAGGGGCCAATCGCAAAATTTATAGCATTTTCTGATAGGAGGATTACTTTTGCGCCACCTTGTATATAAGGACAAGCCCGCAACGGTTGACGCACTGGAAGCCAATATTGAGGAATATATTCGTGAGATATCGGTCGAAATGTTGAAGAGAGTATGCCAAAATTGGACCCAGCTTATGAACCATTTGAGGCGCAGCCGCGGTCGACATTAACATGAAATCATCTTTAAACATTGAATTATATAGACTGTTCTATCGTCTCAAATAAAGATTTTCTACATATCTCTAAATTGTGTGTTTTTTTAAATCAAATCCGAAAGCTATTGAAAAATCACTCGTAATTACTACACATAAAAATGGTAAAAGTTTTTAAAAGTTCTAGCTTTGTGATTGTTTTAAAATTTTGGTAAAAAATGGTGTAATTTGTATCTCGAAAATACTTAATTCACTTTTTCGCAATAAAATACAAAAATTGCCCATATTTTACAAATATGAATTGATATGGCCATAACATTTGTCTAAGTGGGCACATCTGGCCGAAATTTTTTACGTCGTAGAGCAAATTTTGCTGTCAGTTAAGAAAAACGAACTGATATTAAGAAAATGCTAGGAAAGGGTCAGGAAAAAATGAAAAAAACAATATTCTATTGCAGAGAGAAATGTAAAAAGACCATAAAATACTTGAAGATGAACATATTTCAATGGAACATTTTATCGAATGTAATTCGTGATCATTATCGTAAAAATCCCAAACAATTTCGAAAATGCCCAAAAAAGGAATTTTTTATGTTTGCCCTATATCTACTATACTAAAAGCCGGCTTTCAACTTCCCTTTACAATTCAACGTGCAACACCTTACCACATATTAATATGCGAAAACATTTTAACATGCGATTTGCAGAAAATGTTGCTTGGTTTTGAAATTTGTGTAAAAAATTATGTAGATTGGAGAAGCTTGGCGACAATACCAGTTAATATTTTCCACCCGTTCTTTCTTCAGAAACATTTTATAGAAAGTTTCATTTAAGATGAATATAAATATGTTATACTTTTTTATAAATAACTTCTTTTATAACCGACATACGACATATCCTTTTTTCACAAAAAAAAATTAATTACAAAAACTCAATTTTTTTTCGAAAATATAACTTCAATTGGCCATAACTCTTGTGTTATTGAGTATATCAAATCGAACTTTTTTAAACATATAGCAAATGTTGTTGCCATTTCAGTTGATGTAAAAGAAATCGGTGCATATTCTGCTCCGATGTTCACAAAATACTACGACAGGGTCGAGAAAAAAATTAAAAATTAAATTTTCAACTGCAGATATATCATAAACTATACATGATAACTCTTAGGTGTACAACGACTTTTGTAGACCTCTATTAGTAGAGCTAACACAACTCGTTTGAAGCAGACGAACGCAAATGTTGTTTCCATTTCAGTTGATGTAAAAGAAATCGGTGCATATTCTGCTCCGATATTCACAAAATACTAGGACAGGGTCGAGAAAAAAATTAAAAATTAAATTTTCAATTGCAGATATATCAGTAACTATACATGATAACTCTTAGGTGTACAACGACTTTTGTAGACCTCTATTAGTAGAGTTCACACAACTCGTTTGAAGCAGACGAACGTTACTCGCGGTAAACATTTAATTCCCCCGAGGTGGCCAAATTTGAGGTCCTGTCTCCGCCCATGTACAGCATATCTTCTCCAGTATCTCTTCTATGTACAGACGTGCCAAGTTTTGTTGCAATCGGTTGTCTGTTTAAGAAACGGTCCCATTTTTAAATTTCTGCCACTGTGCAATATTAGGGTATACCTTAGTCGGTTTATCCCACTGAAATTAGCTTGTTACATGTTTTTATTTCATTTTGAGTGGACGTAAAATAGATATTTTGTTTTGTACTTTTTATGGATGTAAACATTTTGTAACCCTAATAATAATTGTAACTCTTATTCCGAAAAAAAAATATTCAGAACCGTAACTGGAATTTTATTTACGCCTTGAATATATGGCAAAACACTGTGAGCCGCACAACCCAAAAACCATGACAAAACAGTTGCCGGGTATCACAAATTAATCTCTAAATCCCCAAGAGTAGAGTAGCTTCTGCCATTACAATTTAGTTATCTTTGCCAAGATTTAAATTCCTTTCAAGTTTTTCTGACATTGTGCGTTAGAGATGTGGCGAGGGGGAAACGATACGCCTCACCACTCGAACTCACCAGTGTTGCAAAGCCAAAACCAAGCGAAATCGGTTAAAAATATAGCTTTTCGTTTCTGGCTTATCTTTTGGATATCCAAAGTCTGTCTGTCTGTCGGCGGTGGCGGCGTTTGTGAATATTTAGGATGACAATTGTAATAAAAATTGTTGGATTTCCTTGTTTTTTAGTTTGGCTTCATTTTTTGCGTTCGTTCTTTCGAAATTGTTTTGGTAAAGACTAAAATTTCTTAACTTGATGTCGGGTTGCACAGATTTGTGGCACTTAATGGCGTAGACGGACGGACGGACAAAGTGGAGTATTGCACGCGCATAAGTTGTCATTGTTGTTTGTGTGTGTGTGTGGGTTGTAGCTGACAAGGAAGTGGCTGTTTGTTGTTATTTTCCGGAGTCATCTGCCAGTAAAGCAACATGGCTACACTTCCGCCACTTCCTGTTGGTTCGTACACAAACGTATAAAAACGCGAGAGCATTATCACAGTCCTGAGGCAAACCAAACAACCGAACCGCATGACAATGACAACTTCAGCAGCAGCAACAACAATGACAATGACAACCTTAAATGACAATAAACCTATGAATATTAAATCTTAGACCGACGGAGTTTGCCAAAAGAACGCCGCCACACACTGGGCAAATTCGATTCAGGTTTACTAAGGAAATTCCTAGCAGCTTTTGCATGTCTATTACTTGAGACACATTTTATTACGTTTTCTATTCTTAGAAATTCTTTATTTAATTCTTTTTTTCTTAACTGACAATAACACATATGTGCAGCAGCACCTTTACGTCTCCCCAACTTGACTTCCATTCTCTGTCTGCTCTGTGGTTCGTTACAATAATAATTTCTTTATTTTTACTTGTGTTTGTTGTTTTTCGAAAAAAAGGTGGTATCATTTACATACCTCACAGACTTTTTAGACTGTTTGGATTTTTTCATTTTGATTTCCTGCTACATTCCACTTGCCTCCAGCTGTGATTGACATTTTCACGTTATTATTTCGTTTTTATTTTTCTTTATACACTACTTTGTATTACCTTCTTTATTGAAAACTTTAGTGGATACTTTAAATAAATAAATTTATCTCTGGGAAGGATACCAGATCAAATATATGGAAAATAAACTCAGTACGAATATTATGATTGTTCATGATCCAATAAAATCTATTATCCATTCGCATTCCGGTAAGGCATAGATTGAATAAAGCCGCGTTTGGTCGTCAGAATAAGTGAGAGCGGCTTTATACTTCGAAAAGGAAAACATTGTAAATTGGATTTATTCTACAATAAATTATGAGGGCCACGTAAGTTACACATATCGAATGGTGTCGAGCTTCCTCAGGAGTCGCTCCAAGTTATCTACAACATACTCAAGTCCACAACCAGCAACGGAAAACATGCTTGTGATCTATGAGGTCGATAAATCTATTGCCTTTCCAGAGCCTACAGCTTTAGCTATAGGCTGCTGCACTCTAAACTCATTCGTATTGTTTGGGTTTAATATATATATTTTTTTGGATACACCTAGGGTGTCAAAAAAACTGGTTATTTCGAAAAATCGGTTTCCGGTTTAACCGAAATATTACTTTTTTTAAAACCCGGTTTTCGGATATTATTTTTTGTCAAAACCGGTTAACTGGTTTTAGGCCGGTTTTTAAATAATACACGAAAGTGATTAAAATGTCATTAAATGTTTATTGTAAAACAAAAAACAACTAACAACCATTTGTAGTAAAAATTAGTAAACAAAAATAGATTATTATTTTTTTGTTTATTAAAGGTTTAATTTTTTGGTTTGCATTAAATAGAAAGTATTATATTTCTGAAATTACCTTAAAAAAATAATAAATTATTTAAAATGTGTTTTTTTATAATAATATCTTAAAAATAGAATACAATTTAAGTGATTATTTTTAAACGATTTTCCTTTTAATTTTTTATGTAACTTGACGTTGAAAAGGCTCACAAACGTTGATGTAGTCAATATTATTCCGATAGTCATTAAAGCATTGTATAAGTAACACAGCTTCTCCGTTTTCTTCTTAAACTTTTCAAAAAAAGCAAAGTCATCATACAATGTTGCTTGCCTTTCGTTTTTCGATTCTGTGTGTGGCATAAATCCAAAATTAAATTATTTGACTCATCAATCAGAGGTATCAGGCTGTTCTGTCGGGATTTAACATCGCAAAAAAGTCGAAGCTATTTGTCTTTCCGTTCTCGAACGTATGCTTGAAGTGTTCTGTGCTTCATGGACGACTTATTGAATGCTTTGTTGTACTTCCTGACTTTATTTATTACATCATGGAAATCAGAAATAAAGCCAAAATCATTTTCAAGATCAGTGAATTCATATTCACTTTCAGAATATTCAGAACAACTTCCAGAATTATCCACCTCATCGTTGTTATTTGTTGCAACTTGTATAAATGGTATCCACAACAAGTAGAAAAAATAGATCAATACTTTAATTTGTTTTAAAAAATGAATAAAAAACCGGTTAACCGACATGAAAAAACCGGCTTTCTCGGTTAACCGAAAATGAAATTTTTTTAGAAACCGGTTACGGGTATGAGTTGCAAGACCGGTTAACCGGATAACCTGGACACCCTAGATACACCTTCATTAGTGCATCGTTGTAAGCCTTTCACATTAAGTTCCGAAATTCGTGTCCCAGAGAATTAATTATGCCGTTTCTTAACTAGACACAGGTAGACAGCGTTAACAGCATGCCTAAAATGAAAAAGTTCCTCTCAAAAACTCATGTCCAAACCGAAACACTGGTGGATGAAACGGGTAAAAGGATGGAAACTATAGAGGATACCGTAAGGCTCTTGATGAAAACTCATTTTCCGACTGGTAATGCTGGACCAACAGAGGAACAGTTACAGAATGAAAATGTATTGCATCAAGTACCTATTACGGATATAACAGATGGTATGGTTAAAGAAGCGATAAAAAGTTTCTCTCCCTTTAAGGCTGCGGGACCGGATAAAATATTTCCAGCACTTCTGCAGAATGAGGTGGATCTGGTATCAACTCATCTGGCTGGAGTGTTCACTGCATGCCTAACCCATTCGTATACTCCAAAAAGGAGTCAAGGGTGGTCTTCATACCAAAGCCTGGCAAGGCGAGTTACACGACCCCAAAGGCTTATCGACCCATTAGCCTTACTTCTTTCCTGTTAAAAACAATGGAGCGAATAATTGATGACATGGTCAAAGGTAAAATAGCGGATGACACGCTAAAATTCAAACAACACGCCTATGTCAAAGGAAGATCAGTGGAAACAGCTCTGCATGAGGTAGTGCACCACATAGAAGAGTCCTTCAGTAAAGAAATGTATACACTTGCTGTTTGCATAGACATTGAGGGCGCATTTAACAATGTACAGAACGATACACTTATCCAGTCCTTAGACGAGTTTCAGGTTGACCGGGCGCTGAAAAACTGGATCAACAATATGCTAAGGAATAGGTGGATTATTTGTGGGTCATATGACGTAAAAATTAGAGACAAGGTAAATCGTGGTATACCTCAGGGAGGCATTTTATCGCCTCTTCTATGGGTTACGACGATACACAGTCTCCTAAAAGCCCTCACCGATGAAGAACTTAAACCAGTCTGTTATGCAGACGACGTTGTAATACTTCTAAGGGGCTTTCATCCAAATCTATTATGCAGAAGAGCTGAAGAGGCACTTAACATAGCATATAACTGGGCACAACCAAGGGGATTAAATGTTAACCCAGACAAAACAGAAATATGTCTATTTACAAGGAAAACGAAGATCCCACGTTTTACCCCGCCTCGATTCCTGAATAAGACAATTGCTATAACTAAAAAGGTAAAATACTTGGGAGTAATCTTGGATCAGAAACTGTACTGGAAAGATCATCTTGAAGAAAGAGTTACAAAGGCACTCAGATGTTGGTCGTTGTGCAGAAGAGCTATAGTTTTAAAATGGGGACTACGTCCAAATATGACTCACTGGCTTTACATGAGCGTGATTAGACCAATAATCACCTACGCCTCTGTAGTGTGGTGGACATCAATGGACAAGAAGTGCAACGTAATACCTTTGCAAAAAATTCAACGTATGTGCTGTCTAGGCATAAGCGGGGCATTTAGAACTGCACCAACAAAAGCGTTGGAGACTATACTGCACATCCAACCAATAGACATCCGTATAAAGTATAAGGCAGCCCTCACAGCAAGACGTCTACAAGTGATGGGTGAATGGATAAATCGAGACCACAAGTCGTACCATCAGAAGATTTTAGAATATCTAGTTGGTCACATTCAAACGCCAGAAATCTCGGACCGCATTCCTGAAGTGCGGCTAACAGCTACCTGTGATACGTTTGTGCCAGACAGACGCTCCTGGGAAAATGGAACTTTGGCCCATGTGCCAGTGGGAACCAGCTGCTACACGGATGGGTCCAAGCGAGGAGGAAGGACGGGTCTGGGACTTTTTATTGATGAACCAGAAGTCGAACTTCACTTCCGCCTCCCTGACCATAACACGGTATTTCAAGCAGAAGTTCGAGCTATCACGGAGTGTGTGAACTGGCTCAGTAACACGACAAAGCCTAAATATGCCAACATCTTCACAGATAGCCAAATGGCGATTCAAGCAATAACATCGGAAAGGGTCAAATCCAGAACTCTGTTGGACTGTAAAAGAACGATAAATGATTACTCAGCCCATGGTCAATTGCGTATTTGCTGGGTACCAGGACACAACGGAGTGATTGGAAATGAACGGGCAAACAACTTGGCTTCAAAGGGCAGAGAACTTCGAGTAATAAACTTGAAAAATTGGAAACCTTTCGAAGCCACGAAAAATGAGTTGAAGCACTGGGCAGTGATGGCTCATAAAACTGTGTGGAATAGCGCCACAGTAGGAGCAACTGCAAAGATACTGTGGGGTGACCCAAATGAAAAGAAAACAAGAAGTCTTCTGAAACTAAACAAGATCGATATTATTAAGATGATGAGTGTTCTAACGGGACACTCAAGCTTACAAGCACATCTTCATCGCATAGGACAATGCAGGGCATGCAGAGAAAACATCGAAACGATGGAACATTTTCTGTGTCACTGCCCGGCTTTCAAACATGCAAGATCCCAACATTTCGGGTCCGACATATTACCAGACTTGACTCATCTCAGAGAATATGACTGGAAGATACTGAGAAAATTCGTGTCTAGTACCGATTTTCTGTAACTCGTGAGGTATAAAAAGATCATAAATAAGGAGCGCACAACATGCCGAACCGCTGGCTTAAGTGTATGTCCATGGGCATGAGACGTTTAAACGTCTCCTCTCTTCAACCTAACCTAACCTAACCTAACTAGACAACCGATATCGACTAAACTTGACATGTTTGTAGAAGAAGTAATAGAGAACTTAAGTTTTAAATTTGGGTCGTGTGTGGTATACAGGGGAGGGCTAAAGGGCCTCAAAGATGGCCACCTCGGGTGGACAACATGTTTAGGCGCATGTAACTTTCGTATTTTTTTCTACAAGACTTTTTACACCTAACAGTTATCCGAGATATCTGCAAAAAAATTTTGATTTTTTCTTTTTTTCACCAACCGATATCTTTCACTTTAACATTCCTGAATTGGCTACAAAATTTGCAATATGATGAAAAAAATTGATCCGATATAACTTATAATACAAAAGTTATAGCCATTTAAGTTATATTTAAAAAAAAAACAAGTAAAAGCTTTAAGTTCGGCCATGCCGAATCTTATATACTCTCCACCATGGATAGCATGTGACCTCACAAAATAACTCAAACCTAAAGAAAATAACACCAAAAAACACAAAAAATATAGTATAGTAGGAATCACAACAAGTTAGATGCTATATATGGGAGCTATGTCTAAATATGGACCGATATGGCCGATTTGCAATCCCAAACAACCTGCAACTATAAGAAGTATTTGTCCCAAATTTGATCAACCTAGCTCTATTATTGCGGACTGTAGCGTGATTACCACAGACGGACGGACGGACAGACGGACATGGCTAAATCGTCTTAGAATTTTACGACGATTAAGAATATTTATACTTTATGGGGTCTCAGATCATTATTTAGGGGTGTTACAAACGGACTGACAAAATGAATATACCCCCATCCTATGGTGGAGGGTATAAAAATGTTTGTCTCATTTTGTGAAATAATTATGTGTTGTATTTTGGAGTTATAGAAGAAGTTATTAAAAGTTATTTATATTCATCTTAAAGGGAACTTCCTAGAGAATGTTCTCGAAGAAAGATACTGTAAAAATACTCACTGGTATGGTTATATTAAAACCTTTACAGTTCTTTTACGTTGTATGATGTTGCAAGTTTAACTACAAATCGAATTTGGAGCCCAGCTTTTAGTATACGAGTAGTAGATATAGGGAAAAATCCAGTTTTGGGGATTTTCGAAATTATTTTGAAATTTTTTTCCAAATATAACCGATTTGTGATCTCAAAACCTACATACTACAAATGAAAAGATTAATTTTTTTATTATTGTATGGCTTTATTAGATTTCTGTCTGAATTTGAAATTAATTTTTTCTGATCCTGTCCCAGCATTTTTCAACATACAGACAGACTTACATCGAAAATACATACTATACAGATCCAAATCAATATTTCTGGTTGTTACAAATAAAATGAAAAGTTAGTATACCAACATCCGCTGGTGGGAATATATATCCTGTAACATTTTCTGCCAAATAAAAAAATTATGCGTGAAAATTTATATTTAAAACAAAATGTGTTTCTCCGCTTATATTAAATCAGTCTATAAAAAACCAACATACCGTTTATTTTAAAATTTCTAAATGCAGCAAATGTTCCTCAACCTGGTAACCCTTCCCATCCAATAGTAACCCAACTACGCTTTCAAAAGCAAACATTTATTAGACTACATACCATTACAGGCCACAGAATCTAAACTTACATTTTTCTATGACTCCGTTCAAGCATTCGACCGTTCGTCTGTCTGTCCGTTCGACTGCCTGTCTGGGTCGCCGCCGTCGCTGTTGGACAGCGTGTCAATCAATTTTAATTTGATATTTGTATTATTTATTAATAGTTTAGTTGGGTTTGTGCCGACACACACACACACTCATATACATATATGTGGCTTTATGCATATTTTTCCAAATCATTTAAATATTTTTCTAACATTTTTACCTTTTTTTGTGTTCACGCTGGTCGTTGGCTTACTCCTTCTTCTCGCTTTCCTTTAATTTGCATTTGCGTAGATTTTATGTAAATTATCACTGTTGATAGGTTGAACGAACAGTTGGTTTTTAATAGTTGGTTAGTCGTTTAGTTGCGCGATTTTAAAAAGTTGTACAAAATCGGTTTGTTATGTCAATTAATTGACGTTGCAATTACTGTAATTCACTTATTTCTCTCTTTTTTTTCGCGATATTGCATTTTAAATCGTGTGAATATTTTAATTGGAGTGATTTGATTTCAATATGTTTTATGTACTAGATATAATTTTTTGCTGTATTTTACACTTAACTCACTTTTAATTCAAATGTGCCTGAAAAGATAAGAGATATAACAAATATGATTAGTATTTTATGCTGAAATTGCATTTATTTATATTGTTGGCTATGCATGATTTTCGATTAGAATTGCGATTAGTAGAGATAAATGATAGTCAGCAAAAATGGAGGTGAATGAAAAAACTAAAAAGAAATTAAAAACAAGTAAGAAAGTTTCAGTTGGGTAAACAGACTAAGGTATACAGCACTTTGTGAGTAATGTAATATAGAATAATACATGAATTATTCTGTCAATTTTTGCGGGCTCTACCAAAAGGGGAGTACAGCAGAATTTTATATCTCACGACTATACCTTTAGAGATAGAGTCCTCGGTTTGGATCTTCTTCAAGAGAGTTCTTAGGAGAATGACCAGTTTATTTTTACTGTTACAGTGTATCGCACAGTGGGGCTACAATAGCAGACCAATGAAGTTCAAAAAATATTTTTGAAATTGAAACCAAAACAACTTAAATTGGATAAAATTGTGGGCTGAAAAACTTTTGAAAGCTGCAGTTTTGCACTAATGCTAATTTTTTGTGTCCGAGACCTAAAAACTTTTTTTTATTTAAATTGAGGCATACAATTAATGAAACCAAAACCAATTTTTTTATGGTAAAGTTTTCTTTTATTTTTTTTCTAGAATTCCATTTTTCATGAACTATATTTATACCCTCACTTTAGTGATACGAGGGTATATATCATTTGCTACGGGCCAAAAGTGTAACACATTGAAAGAGTGACATAGGACCTTAAGTATGTTCGGCGGATATCCGTTTTAGGTCGTTTTAAGTCGTTTGTAAAGTGTAATGCTTTTATATTTAGTACCAATAGTATATTAAACATACCGCTTACCAAATTTAGTGTCAATGGGTTAATACTTTCAAGAGTTATCTTGCGTACCACCCAGCAGACAGACACACAGACTGACAGACGGACGGACATTGCTCAAATGACTTAAAATGACCCGAAGCGAATTCCCGCCAAACATACTTGGGATATTTCGATGTGTTACACTTTTGGCTCACAGCAAATGTATCCCCTCTCTAAGGTGAGGGGATACAAAATAGTGCTGTAACCCCAAATCGAATGCCGCTTATGACATTTTTAACTATGAAGTATAACACTTTTATAAAACACACTTTTTAAATAAACCCTGTACCACAGTGTGGTGTAGGGTATAAAAACGATTGGATGTAAAATACAGCTTCTACAGGACTAAAGAGCCAAATCGGATGAAACATATATATGGGAGCTATAGCTAAATCTTAACCGATTTTCTTCAAATTCAGCAATGTTAGTCCATGGATCAAGAAACTCTACAATTCTAAATATCAACACGATTGGATGTAAACTACAGCATCTATAGGACTAACGGGTCAAATCGAACGAAACATATATATGGGAGCTATAGCTAAATCTTAACCGATTTTCTTCAAATTCGGTAGTGTTGGTTCATGGATCAAGAAACTCTACCATTCTAAATTTCAAAATGATTGGATGTAAAATACAGCTTCTACAGGACTAAAGAGCAAAATCGGACGAAACATATATATGGGAGCTATAGCTAAATCTTAACCGATTTTCTTCAAATTCGACAAAGTTGGCTCATGGATCAAGAAACTCTACCATTCTAAATTTCAAACGATTGGATGTAAAGTACAGCTTCTATAGGACTAAAGGGCCAAATCGGAAGAAAGATATATATGGGAGCTATGTCTAAATCTAAATCGATTTCAACCAAATCCAATAGGGATCTTTAAAGCTTCGAAATACTCTAAACTGCAAAATTTCAGAACGATCGGAGTGAAATTGCGACCTGTAGGCGACGAACTACTTTACATGGACAGACGGACGGACGGACAGACATGGTTAAATCGACTCAGTTGGTGATTTTGATTCGATCGGTATACTTTAAGGTGGGTCTAGCTGTGTTAGTTTCAGGTGTTACAAACATCTGCCGTGAAACAAACTTATAATACCCTGTACCAAAGTGTGGTGTAGGGTATAAAAAAATATGGTCCAAATATTAAAGTGATATTATTGGGGTCTCTTAGGTCATTCCATCGCTGTGTTAATCTTTTGGCCCGCAGCATCGGATATACTTGTTTACCCTTGTTCACAATAGTGGCGTTATAAAAACTGGATTACTAAAGGCAGCTTTCAAGAAAATGAAAATTTTAAAGAAAAAATGACTTAAAAACAAAATTTAACATAGAAAATTGTTTTAATGTTTTTTTCGTGTTTAGGACACCACATTACATTAGAAAATGTTATGTACAGCCCTTCGACAAATATTTTGATTGTGTAATCAAAGCAATTTTCTATTAAAATGAACAAACAAAACATTAAAGCAATAACAAATATATCGAATAATCAAAATTAAGTAAAATGAGTACGGTCCTGGGAAAAGACGGGTTACAAAGACCATGTGGCTAGCTTTTGCAGCGTCAGACCCCACACTCATAGGCGAGTGTGTTTTCCTATTTCCAATGGTGTAGATATTTTTCAGGTGTCTCTTCGAGAAATATGAGTATTACAGTTTTTTCTTGAGTGAGGCTATCCAAAGTTTATGCACTGTATATTGGGGCTACCCTTAAATCTGCACCAATATTTTTGAAATTCGACTTTATAACATGACGAATTTACAGCGCACAGGAGGAAAATTAAACAAGTAAGAAAGTTCAGTCGGGTAAACCGAATTATGAGCCCCTCACCATCAGTCCCAAACAAAATATTCGTAAATTAATTGATTTTTTTGGTTTGGTTTAGCTGTTAAGGGATGTAAAATAGCATTTTGGTTTTTGTACTTTTCGCTTGGACAAAATGTACTTTTTTGACTCCCACGGTACCAACATTTTTTATTGTTTTAACTTCATAACAATTGCTTTATTTTCGATAATATATATTAGAAGCTTAAATTGGTGGAAATTAATATAAATTCACATATCCCGAGACAACTTCAAATGTGGTATATACCAGTACCGGCCCCAATGAGTTTTTATAGGTCCCGTATAATAGGTCCCTTCAGTATAGGGACCGGTTTACCGACTGCCCTTTTATATGTAAACAAACGTGACATATCCGAGTCCAGTTCTAAGAATACCTATATTATAATATCATTTACAGGTTAATTGCTATTTAAAACCATTTAATTTATCATATAATTCATTTACTCGTACCATTTATTCTTAAACTTCTAAAAGCATATTTCACTGGAAATTTTTGTTTGGTACGTCTAAATTTGACAATTGACATCAATTAGTACTTTGGGGATCAGATCAGTACCAGGTTTTGATATAATCAGTCCTGGGATTTGAAAATGGTCATGTGGTTTGGGACTTTTCCTAAGACAGACATTGTACGATAGTTCAAATACATAATACGCATTCTGAGGTGTGGTCCCAGACATGTCCTAGGGAGTAAATTGCCATACAGAAGACAAAACTTTATAAAAGGGACATGTCCCTACTACAGGGTTTTCCAACAAGAGGTATTATTTTGAATCACCATCAATCGGTAGCTCTCACTTTTGAAGCTTTTATTCTTTGACATGTGACAAGTAGAAACTACGCCATTACTAAAAACAGAACGATACACGATCATCGAACGATACAAAACGATAAAAAAACGATACGAACGATACAAAATCATCTTGACTGATGAGGCCCATTTCCACCTCGGTGGCTACGTCAACAATCAAAACTGTCGCATCTGGGGCTCGGAAAACCCAAGAGTTATTGTTGAGAAGCCTCTCCATCCTCAACGTGTGACTGTTGGGTGCGGTTTATCGTCCGGCGGGGTCATTGGACCTTACTTTTTCGAAAATGAGGTTGGATCAACAGTTACGGTGAATGGATTGCGCAATCGAGAGATGATTAATGATTTTTTATGGTCGGAGTTGGATGGTATTGATCTGGACAACGTTTACTTTCAACAAGACGGCGCTACGTGCCACACAAGCAACGAAACAATTGCTCTGTTTTAAGGCCTACGCCAACAGCCCAGCGTCGATTCAAGACCTCAAAGATAGAATTCGTGAGGGCAGCCACTTTGCGATTTGGTTATGGAAAATTTCATGAAAAGGATATGGTCCTGTAAGCGTGGTCGTGGTGGTCATTTGGCTGATGTTGTTTTTCATTATTAACGGCATATCTTCCTCTTTATTATGAAATAAACAACCGATCATTTATCTCCTATCATTTAACACCTCTTGTTGGAAAACCCTTTATATATTGGGACCGAAATTGGGACCTTAGATTAACCACCAGGGACGCGTCACAGAACAAATTTCTTGAAGTTAATTTTTCCATGAAGAAATCCTTATGGATTTGGACCTGTAAAATTTCAGATTTTAAAATCCTCATTATATTTCAATTGTAGGTAGCTTTTGTCCACTCCATCCGTACATAACATCGACATTAATTTAATGAACAAAAAATACAAAATTGTACCAAATTGGTCGCGGTAGTACCACGGTACTTTCGAAGCTCAAAGTGTACCAAAAAAGTCCAATTGTACCAACTTCGCACCTCTGTACCAAAAGGGGCGTGATTTTCTCTGGACTCTAGGTGCTATAAAAGCATTTCAGTGTACAAAATTTGAAGTATTTGTATGCACTGGTATTAAAGATATGAGCTGTTAACTTTTGGTGTAAAATGGTCAATTTGTGTGGGACGTACCAAAAGGGGCGTGCCAATAACGCCCACTTTTCTGTGGACTCTAGGTACTATAAAATCATTAGACTGTACAAAATTTCCAGTATTTGTATGAACTGATATTAAAGCTACAATCAGTTAATTTTTGGTGCATAATGGTCCATTCGTATGGGAGGTACCAAAAGGGGAGTAGGTAGTATAGAATGCATTAATGAATCAATATTTCACTAAAAGTTAATCCTTTGTGGGGGAGGTACTAGAAGGAGTGGCAAATATGACCCATCTTCGAACTTCGACGGAGATAGAGAAAAATATTAACGCATACCAAATTTGAAGTCAATCGGTTAATCCTTTCGCACCAGCCAGCAGACAGACAGACGGACGGACGGACATTGCCCAAATTACTTAAAATGACCCAAAAAGAATTTCCGCCAAACATACTTGAGGTCTTAGGTCACACCTTCGATGTGTTACACTTTTGGCTGGTAGCAAATGATATATACCCAACTCTCTAAGGTAAGGGGATAAAAAAGGAAATAATGTGGCCGTTTATTAACCAGTTAACCGATTGCAACACATTTAGGCATGTTTGTAGAAGGAGTATTAGTTAAGTTATGTTTTGAATTTGTATACCCCCTACGGTAAACAGCGGCGGAACTACAGGGGCTCAAAGTTGTCAAGAATTTTAATACCCTACACCACACTGTGGTACAGGGTATTATAAGTTTGTTTCACGGCAGATGTTTGTAACACCTGAAAATAACACAGCTAGACCCACCTTAAAGTATACCGATCGACTCAGAATCACCAGCTGAGTCAATTTAACCATGTCTGTCCGTCCGTCTGTCCATGTAAAGTTGTTCGTCGACTACAGGTCGCAATTTCACTCCGATCGTTCTGAAATTTTGCAGTTTAGAGTATTTCGCAGTTGTTAAGATCGCTGTTGAATTTGGTTGAAATCGGTTCAGATTTAGATATAGCTCCCATATATATCTTTCGTCCGATTTGGCCCTTTAGTCCTATAGAAGCTGTATATTACATTCAATCGTAATGAAATTTAGAATGGTAGAGTTTCTTGATCCATGAACCAACATTGCCGAATTTGAAGAAAATCGGTTAAGATTTAGCTATAGCTCCCATATATATGTTTCGTCCGATTTTGCTCTTTAGTCCTGTAGAGGCTCTATTTTACATCCAATCATTTTGAAATTTAGAATGGTAGAGTTTCTTGATCCATGAACCAACACTACCGAATTTGAAGAAAATCGGTTAAGATTTAGCTCTAGCTCCCATATATATGTTTCGTCCGATTTGGCCATTTAGTCCTATAAAAGCTGTATTTTACATCCGATCGTTTTGAAATTTAGAATGGTAGAGTTTCTTGATCCATGAACCAACAATGCCGAATTTGAAGAAAATCGGTTAAGATTTAGCTATAGCTCCCATATACATGTTTTGTCCGATTTGGCCCTTTAGTCCTGTAGAAGCTGGATTTTACATCCAAACATTTTAAATTTAGAATGGTGGAGTTTCTTGATCCATGAACCAACACTGCCGAATTTGAAGAAAATCGGTTAAGATTTAGGTATAGCTCCCATATATATGTTTCGTCCGATTTGGCCCTTTAGTCCTATAAAAGCTGTATTTTACATCCAATCGTTTTGAAATTTAGAATGGTAGAGTTTCTTGATCCATGAACCAACACTACCGAATTTGAAGAAAATCGGTTAAGATTTAGCTATAGCTCCCATATATATGTTTCATCCGATTTGGCTCCTTAGATCCAATCGTTTTTATACCCTACACCACACTGTGGTACAGGGTATTATTTAAGTATAAAATGTCCCAAAAGTAAATTTATGTAAACAATTTATACATGAATTACAAAATTTATATATCAGAGTTATTCACTATTACGAGAGTGGTGTAGGGTATTATACAGTCGGCACCGCCCGACTTTAGCCTTTCCTTACTGGTTTTTCTAAGAAGATGATATTCAACCCAACGTTTTACAATTTGCACAATCCTTCAATCAACATTGATCTTTGTATTGTAGCGTAAAGGTGCTAAGTACATACGCGTAGCTATCGTCAAATACATAAAATCTATTTCGTATAGTTAGCGAGATATCTGCAATTGAAAATTAAATTATTAATTTTTTCCCCGACGTTGTCCTAGTATGTTGTGAATATCGGAAAATATGCATCAATTTCTTTCTCATCAACTTTTCTGAACAATATACTCATATATTATATTCGGTGAAAAATACTACCACTTAAAGAAGTTGCTTTTCTAAAAAGATGAATTCGCTGGCTTACATTCAACTCAACGCTTTACACAATATTTCCCGTTAATTTTCACAAAGGTAATGGTGCAAAGTACATATTTGACTCAGACATTAACATTTATGAAACAACTCAAAGGTCATCCTTCTATAACCCTTATCATAACGTAGACTGACTGAAGGAAAAGGTTTCGCAATGCAAGGATTGCTTATAAAGTTTAAAATTTCTTGCAGACAATAGCACCTTTGCTTAAGCACTCTTCGAGTTTTCTTTAGTTGCCATCATAGTGTTTCTTTTAAAGCAAGAAACACCGTAATTTTGCAATTGGGTCTCTTGTTTGGGGGGAAACTTTGAGAGTGAGGCCAGTAGAAGAAATTTCCAAAATCATGAGCAGCCATCGAGTGTAACTTCTGGAACAGTGTATTTTTTAAAGATTTGTTTACAGAATATTTTCTTTGTTATTTTTATTTTTGTGCTCTTCGGCTGTTGCACAGTTTTGGTATGTTTTGACTGCACGCTGAAAAAAAATCGCTTCTGTAGTATATTGTTCCAAACATATTCTGCTGGAAACATACATATGTTTACGGTAGACTCCAAATATATAATATTTGACACTCACAAATATTATATGTTTGTGAGGATGTTGTTCTAAACAAAATTATGTTTGCATCCTAATATTTTTTCATTTGGAAAAAATATTTCCAAAACAATGATTAATTTGTATTTAAGTTTTTTGGCAATGTTTCGATGCCTTAATTTAAAGGAAAGTTTTCAGTTTTGTAGAAAGTTAAGGTTTAATTTTTTAGAGTTTTTATATGTTTGAAAAATTTAAATCGTATAATTTTGGGTTACGACAAATAGTATTAATGGATTGACAATTGGACTATTTATAAATTAAAAATTAGTGCTGTAAAACAAAGGAAAATGCTGCTTGCAACATTTTTACCTATAAAGTATAACACAAAATCTAGAAAAAAATAAAATTATAAATTTGCCAAAGTCAACAAAGTTTTAAATTTTTTTTAAATATAATGTATTTGGATAAATTCTTAAACAATATCTTTGTTTGTTTGTAAACACATATTTTATTTGTGACAGTAAGTTCGCAAATATATTTTGTTGTAATATATTAATATATGCGTTCTAAACAAAATTTCTTGATATTCAAATAAAATATATTTGTTCAAAAATATATAATATTTCAAAATTTTGTTTCCAAGTATATTTTCTTTGAATTCAAACATATCAAAAATGGCGATTTTCCTCCGTGTGTGTCGAAATGGTGTCTTCAAATATTAATGACATGTTAAGTAATCTAAATAATTTATCACTTGAAAAGGTACTATTTATGCTGTCATCCTTTGGCTGCACAGCGTAAAAATGTCTTCGTTTTTTATAGAGTTGCATAAGCCAAATGAAAATGGATATTTGCAAACAGAAATACACAAACAAAATCAGAGTGAACTGTGCAAAACGTTGTCTAATGTACTCTCATATTTACGTTTTGTAAGGCCATTAACATGGATAAAGCCAAAGGAATCTATATACATACCTGAGACAAGGGCTTGTATTCCAGGTGCGTTATAAAAAGAGAGAGGAACGTGTGATAAATGCGGAAAATGATAATGTGAAAGTAAATCGATAGATGTATTTATCGTTGGCTTAATATAGATAGGACATTTCTCAGTTTGTTTTTTGGAAATCGATGGTTTTTTAACATATTCTGATCGGGTAATTTAAATTAATTTTTTTCTGAAAAAAAAAATAGATAGCCATGTCTAAAAATAAAAAAAATATAGAAATTTTGCAAAATGCCCCAATTCATTACAAAAAAATTATAAAAGAAAAAATATATTTATTTATTAATGTGAATTACAATACGAAGTAAGTTTATATTCTAATTTTACGGTCCAGGAAAAAGCCGGGCGACACAGACCATGTTGTTTGTTATATTTTTGTAGCGACAGACCAGAGCCTCTGGTGGGAATCGAACCCACGACACCCAAACGCATGGGCACGCTATCAACTCACCTACTGGGGCGCTCGGTGAAAAATATATATTCTTGATCGTCAAAAAATTCTACGACGATTTACCCCTGTCCGCAAGTCTGTCTGTTGAAATCAGGATTGATGCTGTTTGGTAGAAATACTTTTGGGACTGTCAAAGTTGTGATACACGCTGAAAAAAAATCGCTTCTGTAGTATATTGTTCCAAACATATTCGGCTTGAAATATACATATGTTTAGGGTACACTCCAAATAAATAATATTTGACACACACACATATTATATGTTGGGGGGGATTAGACCTTTTATAGCACATGATGCAAAAAGTGAAAGTTGCTGCGATCTTTGATTTCCGGACCGAAAAAAACCTTAGCGTTATCCAATCGGCACCAAATTTTTTATTGGAGGTTTGTAGGTCAAATGGAAACTTTTTCGGCCCGGAAATCAGTACCGAAAAAATAAAAATGGTCTAGGGAGGATGTTGTTCTAAACAAATATATGCTCCCTTTCAAATATTTTTTTATTTGGAACTAATATTTCCGAAACAAAGATTAATTTGTAATTATTTGTTTTGGCAATGTATCATTGCCTTAATTTAAAGACACGTTTTCTGTTTTTCAGATGTTCAAAGAGCAATTTTTTTCAAATGTTAGCAAAATTTAATTAAAACTTAAATCGAATAATCTTTCGTAAATATAAATTGCATTGATGGATTGACAAAAAGTGATGAATTGGAATATTTATAAATTAAAAGACATTTTTAGCTATAAAGTTTAACACGAAAACTGGGAAAAACTAACTAAAATTCGAATAAGTCATCAAGGTTTTAAAAATCTTTTTAAATAAAATATATTTGGATAACTTCCTAAACAATAACTTTGTTTGTGTGTAAACACATATTTTATTTGTGCTATTCACTTTGCAAATAAATTATGTTCTTATATATTAATATATGCGTTCCAAACAAAATTTCTTGATTTTCAAATAAAATTTATTTGTCAACAAATATACAATATTTAAAAAAATCGTTTCCAAGTATATTTTCTTTCAATTCAAACATATCAAAAACTAATTAAAATTCGAATAAGTCAGCAAAGTTTAAAAAATCTTTTTAAATAAAATATATTTGGATAACTTCCTAAACAATAACTTTGTTTGTGTGTAAACACATATTTTATTTGTGAAATTCAGTTTGCAAATAAATTATGTTCTAATATATTAATATATGCGTTCCAAATAAAATTTCTTGATTTTCAAATAAAATAGCCATATTTACCATATGTTTCAAGCGATTTAGGTGAAATTTTGCAGTTTGCTAAACCTATGCAGTTTGTATTTCATTAAGACAAAAATGCATCACTGTAAAACATATTCAAATCAGTTCATATTATAGTCCCCCTATAGATGTCGCTCCCAAATGCGCTTATTTAAGCGGGAAACACAATATTTTCTGAGCAATTTAGCGGACACTTTGCAGATTGTATTCTTTTTTGACAAGAATTCATCACAATCGAAGTTTTACAAATCATTTCATATTTCAGTCAGTTGCAGGCGCCGTGTAGATGTCGCTCTTAAATATATGCTCTTAAAACCATAAATACCTAATTTTTCAGATAATCTGCACAATGAAAATTTACCATATCGGTACATTTGTTTATACAAGGTGGCGCAAAAGTAACCTTTCGATGTTTTTTGGCTGTAATTAAAAAAAAAATGAAAAACTTTGATTCTTCTTGTGGATTATTTTTATTTGGTCTTTTAATTTTTTTTACATCAAGTCGAGAATATGATGTCATGTAAATGGCCGCCGCCACAGTTGATTGTCATTTGAGCCCTTTTTATGGCATTTTCCATCACTTTGGACAAAACTTCCGGCGATAGGTCCTCACATTCTTGACGGATATTGTCTTTAAGAGCTGCAAGAGTCTGAGGCTTGTTGACATAAACCCGCGACTTCAAAAAGCCCCACAAAAAGAAGTCTGGAGCGGTCAAATCAGGCGATCTTGCTGGCCAGTGCAAATCGCCAAAACGGGAGATTAGGCGCCCGGGAAATGCATCCTTCAGCATATCGGTTGTGGCACGTGCAGTGTGTGCCGTTGCACCGTCCTGTTGGAACCACATGTTTTCCAATCCCAATTCATCAAGTTGCGGCAAAAAGAACTCGTTGATCATTGCTCTGTAGCGCTCACCATTCACAGTAACCGTTTGGCCCGCGACGTCTTCGAAGAAAAAAGGTCCGATGACTCCTCCAGCGAAAACAGCACACCGTGGGTTACACGCGGATTTTCAGTGCCCCAGAAGCGTAAATTTTGCTTATTTACGTACCCGCTAAGATGGAAATGGGCCTCATCACTCATGATTATTTTTGATGAAAAATCATCTTCCTCTTGGTGGTGATTAAGGATGGCTTGAGCGTATGTTAGACGCGATTGGCGGTCAGCAGCTAACAGCTGATGCACCGTCTGGACTTTGTACGGAAACATCTTCAAATCTTTTACCAAAATTCGCTGTAGCGACCGTCGACTGATACCCATTTGCGTGGCACGTCGTCTGGTCGATGTCGACGGCGCTTCCATGACATCCTCGACTACAGCAGCAATATTCTCTGCAGAACGGCTACTCCGGGGTCTGCCACGCCTGGCAGCATCTCGTGTTGTGCCAGTCTCTTCGAGGCTAGCGGCTAAACGTCGCAGTGTTTCACCAGTAGGCGTTGGACGGCCATGAAATCTGTGACGAAATTCACGTTGTGCCAAAGTCACCGACCGATTATTGGTCAAATAAATAGTCAACAACATTCCACATTCTGGAGCAGTGTAGCGTAACATTGTTTATTAACGTGTATTTCGCATGTGTTTACTACACAAATGTCAAAACAGAACTGACATTAGGGGCCAATCGCAAAATTTATAGCATTTTCTGATAGGAAGGTTACTTTTGCGCCACCTTGTATCTCCTACATAGTTAGCTCAGGAACATACACATGCAGCATTTTCTTTGACTTTTTCCCGAAAACTGCACTTTTCTAACACATTTTGGAAATTTAAAAATCGTATTTAATTTAATTTCGAGGGACTACATCATTTCGACTTAAAAGGTGCAAATATTTTCTATTATTTCACGGTTATTTTCCAGAATCGAAATCGCCACAACATTTACAAAAAAATATATGAATATTGAAAACTTTTTTGAAGAGAATTCTTCACAATACAAAAGATTCACATCGATACATGTTTTGATATGCGAGTACTTACAATAAAGAGGTTGCTCTTAAATAATTTGGTTAAGACACAGAGTCTAAATTTCCGAATTTTTTTTAACAAATTAACTTTTTTCTAATTTTTTAGCGACTAACCACTGTTTGTACGTAAAATAGATACTTCCAACATTTGTAGCTATAATGTCTTAACAGTTATTCCGGCTCTATCAGGCTTATACTTCAAAATATATTGTCAAAATAATAAAGATAACGCCATGAGAATTGGAATAAAAAATAAAATTTAAGCAAACATTACCCTAAAAAATTTTTTGTTTTGATTTTATGGAATATTAGGGACAGAAAAAATTTTTTGGTATCGGACGCAAAATTGTTTTCCTTAGTGTAATTCTTCTTTCAGAATCTAAAAAGGTAAAGTGTCCTATCTTGAATATGTTGCCAAAAAATATATGTGAAAGCTTCATAACTTTAAAAAAAACCAGTAAGCAAAGGCTAAAGTCGGGCGGTGCCGACTATATAATTCCCTACACCACTCTCGTAATATTGAATAACTCTGATATATAAATTTTGTAATTCATGTATAAATTGTTTACATAAATTTACTTTTGGGACATTTTATACTTAAATAATATCCTGTACCACAGTGTGGTGTAGGGTATAAAAACGATTGGATCTAAAGAGCCAAATCGGATGAAACATATATATGGGAGCTATAGCTAAATCTTTACCGATTTTCGTCAAATTCGGCAATGTTGGTTCATGAATCAAGAAACTCTACCATTCTAAATTTCGAAACGATTGGATGTAAAATATAGCTTCTATAGAACTAAAGGGCCAAATCGGACGAAATATATATATGGGAGCTATAGCTAAATCTTAACGGATTTTCTTCAAATTCGGTAGTGTTGGTTCATGGATCAAGAAACTATACCATTCTAAATTTCGAAACGATTGGATGTAAAATACAGCTTTTATAGGACTAAAGGGCTAAATCGGACGAAACATATATATGGGAGCTATAGCTAAATCTTTACCGATTTTCTTCAAATTCGGCAGTGTTGGTTCATGGATCAAGAAACTCTATCATTCTAAATTTCAAAATGATTGGATGTAAAATACAGCTTCTACAGGACTAAAGGGCCAAATCGGACGAAACATGTATATAGGAGCTATAGCTAAATCTTAACCTATTTTCTTCAAATTCGGTAGTGTTGGTTCATGGAACAATAAACTCTACCATTCTAAATTTCCAAACGATTGGATGTAAAATACAGCTTCTATAGAACTAAAGGGCCAAATCGGACGAAACATATATATGGGAGCTATAGCTAAATCTTAACCGATTTTCTTCAAATTCGGTAGTGTTGGTTCATGGATCAAGAAACTCTACCATTCTAAATTTCAAAATGATTGGATGTAAAATACAGCTTCTTCAGGACTAAATGGCCAAATCGGACGAAACATATATATGGGAGCTATAGCTAAATCTTAACAGATTTTCTTCAAATTCGGTAGTGTTGGTTCATGGATCAAGAAACTCTACCATTCTAATTTCAAAATGATTGGATGTAAAATACAGCTTCTACAGGACTAAAGAGCAAAATCGGACGAAAAATATATATGGGAGCTATAGCTAAATCTTAACCGATTTTCTTCAAATTCGGCAATGTTAGTTCGTGGATCAAGAAACTCTACCATTCTAAATTTCAAAACGATCGGATGTAAAATACAGCTTCTATAGGACTAAAGGGCCCAATCGGACGAAACATATATATGGGAGCTATAGCTAAATCTTAACCGATTTTTTTCAAATTCGGTAGTGTTGGTTCATGGATCAAGAAACTCTACCATTCTAAATTTCAAAACGATTGGATGTAAAATACAGCTTCTATACGACTAAAGGGCCAAATCGGACGAAAGATATATATGGGAGCTATATCTAAATCTGAACCGATTTCAACCAAATTCAATAGCTGCCTTAACAGCCGCGAAATACTCTAAACTGCAAAATTTCAGAACGATCGGAGTGAAATTGCGACCTGTAGTCGACGAACAACTTTACATGGACAGACGGACGGACGGACGGACATCGTTAAATCGACTCAGCTAGTGATTCTGAGTCGATCGGTATACTTTAAAGTGGGTCTAGCTGTGTCATTTTCAGGTGTTACAAACATCTGCCGTGAAACAAACTTATAATACCCTGTACCACAGTGTGGTGTAGGGTATAATTAAAAAAATTATCTGCCTCTTTTAATACAAATATATTTTTTTTTAAACAAAAATTAAATAAATAAAAAAATGCAATGGAAACTATTGGATAACTATAATGGGATACCGGTAATAGCTCAAACCAAATAACACTAGTTTACAAAAGTTTTGTCGAAGTGATGTTCTTTGATGTTCTTCTTCTTTTCTTGTGTAATTTGGTATCAAAAAGTGGAAAAAATATAAAAAAAATTTATGATAATTTTTTTAATTCCGATTTTCATGGAATGTGGCTCTATTCTTTAAGTATAAGTCCGATAGAGCTGGAATACACATTAAATGTATGTAGGGCCAAATCGGACGAAACATATATATGGGAGCTATAGCTAAATCTTAACCGATTTTCTTCAAATTCGGTAGTGTTGGTTCATGGACCAAGAAACTCTACCATTCTAAATTTCAAAATGATTGGATGTAAAATAAAGCTTCTACAGGACTAAAGAGCAAAATCGGACGAAACATATATATGGGAGCTATAGCTAAATCTTAACCGATTTTCTTCAAATTCGGTAGTGTTGGTTCCGATGGATCAAGAAACTCTACCATTCTAAATTTCAAAACGATTGGATGTAAAATACAGCTTCTATAGGCCTAAAGGGCCAAATCGGACGAAAGATATATATGGGAGCTATATCTAAATCTGAACCGATTTCAACCAAATTCAATAGCGATCTTAACAGCTGCGAAATACTCTAAACTGTGAAATTGCGACCTGTAGTCGACGAACAACTTTACATGGACAGACGGACGGACGGACAGACATGGTTAAATCGACTCAGCTATGAGTCGATCGGTATACTTTAAGGTGGGTCTACCTGTGTTATTTTCAGGTGTTACAAACATCTGCCGTGAAACAAACTTATAATACCCTGTACCACAGTGTGGTATAGGGTATAATTAAAGTTTGTCCCCTGTTATATGGGTACAGAACTACAGGGCCTCAAAGTGGGCCACCTTGTTCCAAAACAACATATACAACATATGTAGGTAATATGTTAACATTAGGTAGACAGACAGACGGGAATTGCTCCAATGTTTTAAAATTTCCTCAAACATACGAGAACATATATAGAGCCCAAGTTACCTAGAGGTAGTTTATGACTTTGTGTTTGTAGAAAGGGCGTAGACTTTCCTTGATCCTTTCATCTGACCTCGTATTGAAATTATCGACATCTCAACTTCACATATCACTTTTAAGAAAATTGGAAAATTCCTCTGAATAATACTTATATTTCATGGACTGCTGTTACCTTTCAAGACATTAGTCAACCGCCACAGCGTCTCGTTCACCCAAACGAATTTGTTCCTTTTTGTTGAAAAATTACACTAGTGATAAGTGAAAAAAAAACAACATTACAAATATGAAAATGTTTAAGTGCCACTTTGGCAAAAGTGGCAGGCGAAAAAGCGAGACGAACAAGAAATTGGTAGCTTAAGTTGCTAGCAGTAGCAGCAGCGAAAACTACACAAAACTTCCACGGCGGGTGTACTGAGTTCATGCAACACTTTTTAGGTGGAGAATTCACTGCTGTAGGACAAATAAATATTAAAGATTTTTGTTTAGTTAATTCGCAACAACAATTACCAAAACTGTAGAATATACTCTAGAGCAATGCCGTGGAAGGTCCAGAGTAGGGATGTAACGAATATTCGCAAATGCGAACGCGAATTATTCGCATAATTTTAACATTCGCATTCGCTTTCGCAAAATGCATATTTCACTATTCGCTTTCGCATTCGCAAGAAATATATTTCAATATTCGTTTTCGCTTTCGCTAAAGTCACTTTCGTTACATCCCTAGTCTAGAGCAACTGCTGCCGCCATCTCCATTGCACCCACACTACCAGTAAAAGGATTTCGGAAATCCAAACAAAGCCAAGGAAACAACTCTAGCAGGCGAAGAAAGAAATATGAGGAAAGTGTTAAGAGCTGCAACTTAAGTTTTACATGCACACTGGATTGTATCCATGGGCGCACACCATAGCACCAGCTCCAGCAGCATATGTACCTGGTTCTTACTTAGTTGGAAACTGTAGCACAATTCCTTTGAAAATGCATTGGAAACGAAGGGGCGTGGATAATTTTCTTACACAATTACACGGTTACTTAGAAACGGAAGGAAGTAAGTAAGTCAGACACTAAGCAAATATTTTCAAATAACTGTCATAATATTGAAATGCATTATTCATAAGACGGCGAAGGAATTCATTGATATTATGCCCTAAAGTTCGTAAATCAGAAGGGAGAGATTCTAGAATATATTTATTCGCTACATCATACTCTGGTATGTTGTGGGTTATAAATTTGTGCGACATTCTGTTTTCTGCAGAGAAAATGGTAAACTGAATTCAATTACGAAATTTGTTAAAATAATTAAAATTATATGATGTTGAACTTTGCAACAAAATGGAATTCTTAGTGAGAATTCCATGTCAAAAATTTTTGGTCATGAAAATCTCTACAATACTTTAATGTTTCGTTTTGAGGCTAATGAAGTAACTTTTTTTGGAAATGACAATAATTTTTGTAATTATTGCCAAATTCCAATTCCTCAAACAAAGTATTAATTTAAAGCAACATGTTTGTTATTGGGTAATTCCAAAGCAAATTAATCAAAACACACATTTTAATTTCAATAAAATTTGGCACGATGATTTTAAAAATGTGTGTGAATTTTATGACGTGGTACAAAGCTGCAAAGTTACCTATCTCAAGGATTTTTCTCAAAATTGATATTTGTTAAATTTGCCATATCTTTTTAACCGCTTCACGTATTTTGAAGTCATGAATACCAATGAAAAGCTCTGCTACTCCTCTTCAATGTAGCGGAATGAAATATTTATCTCCTTTTGGTGCAAGGAGGTGAAAATATGGAAAATATCATTAATCCTTGAATATCCAGAAAAAGTACCCGTTCATGTCCTGGATTTTTTTGGTACTAAAGTACTGGTACTGACTATGAAAAACCTAAAATGGAAACTTGATGGACCTAAAAGATGTAGCAACTTTATTGGATCAATATTATAATTTTTCTTGTAGACTTATCATCCACCTTAGAGAGGAGGGTATATATCATTTGCTACGAGCCAAAAGCGTGGCCAAAGACCCTAAGTATGTTCGGCGGAAATCCGATTTGAGTCATTTTAAGTCATTTGAACAATGCCCGTCCGTCCGTCTGTCTGTCTGCTGGCTGATACGAACGATAACTCTCTCATTGGTCCACTCCTTCTAGTACCTCCCCCACAAAGGGTTAACTTTTAGTGAAATATTGAATCTTTAATACTTTTTAAACTACTTACTCGAATCTTCTGAAATTTCGCACATAGTATTTGTTTGTTAGTCGCCACTCCCTTTTTGGTACCTCCCACACGAATTTTGTACCAACAGTTAACTGCTTATGGCTTTTATATCAAATACTTGAAATTTTGTACAGTGTAATAGTTTTATAGTACCTAGAGTCCGGAGAAAAGTGGGCGTTATTGGCACGCCCCTTTTGTACCTCCCACACAAATGGACCTTTTTGTACCAAAAGTTAACAGCATTTAACTTTAATACCAGTGCATCTAAATACCTGCAATTTTGTACAGTGTAATGCTTAGTACCTAGAGTCCACAGAAAAGTGGGCGTTATTGGCCCGACCCTTTTAAAAAAATTTAAGAATATTTTTTTTGGGACTCAGGGTGAGGGATTCATAAGTCGGTTTACCCGACTGAACTTTCTTACTTGTTTTATATAGAATTTAAGATTCGTCGTGGACTATAAACTTCTATACCGCTTGATTTTATGTTTACACATTATATTTATATTATCAATGCCAGTATGCATAACTGTATCTGGATCCGATAGGTGGCGCTGTAGTCATGTTATCAACAAATTGCTCATTTGTGGACCAAAATGGCTGATATTCGTGGAGGGGGTAATTTTTGAGTTTGTCGAACTGCTTTTGAATTACCCTATTAACATTAATATAAAATTTCTTATCAGGATAGATTAATAAAATACAGGATAGATGGATAGAATGGGAAAAGAGCTCTCCAACGTTAAATCGACAATTCGATGGAAAACATGAGAAATATTTAAAATCTCATGAGTCGTATCAAAAAACAAAAAAAATCACACAAAAATGTTGATATCTGGAGCGCAAAAACATATATCAAATATGCAGAGTTCAAACGCTGGGGTTTTGCCATTATATTTGGCCGTTTATTATACCCTCCACCATAGGATGGGGTATATATTCATTTTGTCACTCCGTTTGTGACACCTCTAAATATTGATCTGAGACCCCATAAAGTACAGGGTGGCTGATATGTAATGCAACAAAGTAAAGCGCTATATTTTTTTATTTTTTTTTTTTTAATTTTTTTGTTCACAAGCAAAAAATGTCGGAAATAAAATAAAATTTTAGAAACAGTCTAGATTTGTTCGAATTGACCACCTTTGGCACGAATTATGGCCTTCAAACGGCCGACAAAGCCATCAAACGCAGCACGAAAGTGGCTCTGCGGTATTTTGGTCCATTCCCGGCGAAGCGCCGTCTTGAGATGATCGATACTTTGGTATTTTTTAGTGCGAGCCTTACTCTCTAAAATGGCCCAGGCGTAAAAGTCCAACGGATTGAGATCCGGAGATCTTGGTGGCCATTGCGCGGTAGAAATAAAGCGAGGAACCTGCTTTTTAAGCCATTCTTGGTTGAGGCGTGCTGAGTCCTGTTGGAATGTCCATGGTCTGCGGCCGAAATGTTTGTCTGCCCAGGGCTTCAATACTGTCTTTAGGACATTTTCCCGATAATATTATGCATTTATTTTGACCCCATGGTCGATGAATACGAGCGGGGAGCGACCATCGGCCGTTACGGCGGCCCACACCATTACCATTTGGCACGAATTATGGCCTTCAAACGACCGACAAAGCCATCACACTCTGCACGAAAGTGGCTCTGCGGTATTTTGGCCCATTCCCGGCGAAGCGCCGTCTTGAGATGATCGATACTTTGGTATTTTTTAGTGCGAACCTTACTCTCTAAAATGGCCCAGGCGCAAAAGTCCAACGGATTGAGATCCGGAGATCTTGGTGGCCATTGTGATCATTGACGCGTGCTGAGTGCGATGGTGCTGAGTCCTGTTGGAATGTCCATGGTCTGCGGCCGAAATGTTTGTCTGCCCAGGGCTTCAATACTGTCTTTAGGACATTTTCCCGATAATATTCGGCATTTATTTTGACCCCATGAATACGAGCGGGGAGCGACCATCGGCCGTTACGGCGGCCCACACCATTACCATCGGCGGCGCTTGAGTTCTGGTGGCCAATCGAAGGTGTAAATATTCAGCTGACCTCTTTGGCAAGTAAACCCGATCATTTTGTTTGTTAAAAGTTTTAAAGTCAGTGTTATTTTTTCATGTACAGATACACATAAATAAAAGACACATACACGGAGAAAAATAGCATTTTTTGATATATTTGAATCGAAAGAAACTGTTCAAAGGTGACATCTCACTTTTGAACATCAGTGTGAAACGTCCACTATATGTGTAGGTGTATAAATGCATTTATATGCCCATACATGCATAACTTATGCACTCATCACTCTAAAGCACTCATCACTCTAAAGCACTCATTACTCTAATTTCTCTTTTGTTTATTTGTTTACTTGTCGCTTGCCATCTGTAGCTTAACGAAAGTCGTTGGGTGAGCTTAGAAGAGATGGATGGCAAGCACAAGTAATCAGTCTTTTACCGATCCTTTTACTAATCTCGTGCGCCTCTCCCCCGTGATAAAGTGAATTGTGCCAAATAATATATGTGTTAACAATTGAAAGTGTTTCCTTAATTAAAAATCAAGAACCATAGAGAACAAAAACGACCCAAGTTTATACATTTAAATGAAATGAATTTGTGAATAAATTGAAAACAGAGTTAGTTAAACATACGCCACTTACATTTACACACACACTCATGTACATATTTTACACAAATCGAAAAGAAATATTGAATTACAATAGAACCCTTTGAATTGTGAAAAAATTAAAAATTAAGCGTTCTTTTTTCGAAAGGCAAATTGAACTCAAAAAACCGACTCCTAAACATTTGGTCCTATGCGAACCGGATAAAAAAGTGCGTTTTTTTAAATAATTAAAAAACAAAAATATCAACGTGTGTAGTGCAATTAAAACAAAAAAGTGTTTTAAAAAAATATTTAAAATTCAAACACCGTGAGCATTGTGCAAGATCGGTTAAAATAAAAAATCGGTTCGGCGCGATTAAACAAAACAAACTAAAGTGACCCAACAAAAAGTGACCCAACAAAAAGTGACCCAACACACCAGTGACCCAACACAAGCCAGCAACACAAGACCCCTTGGAAACACAACCCAACAACATCACGCTTGAACCCCTAGAAGGAAGGAAGAAAGAACCAGCGACCAACGCCAACGCCAACACCAGGTACCCCAAATACATAAAAGGATCAACGTGAGTACCCAAAATTTGTGCAGGTAGCGTTGTTACATAGGGTGCCAAAACCATTTTTTTCGAACTCCGCCATATTGCTATATGAAGGAGATTTTGGCGGGTCTGGCCCTATGTACGACGCTGGCTTGGTTTTTGCCTTTTACATATATACAAAAATAACTGAACACTTAACTGCAGTTAGCTTGCACTTATATACATATACTTATATACTTTGATATACATACTTACATAAGTGCAGTTAGCTTGCAGTACATACCCTTCTACATATATACTAACCTATTGCATAACCTACATGCATTCTAACCTATGAAAGTTTTTTGACGATTTTTTCGGTAACAACGCGCGACTTTACTGTTTTCTAGTTTTCGAAACTTTAGGAAAATAGCGACCCAACCTTTTTGAAAACCCTTCGATAATTTGTTCGAATAATTTATTACGCATTCTGATGAATTTTTCTGAAAGCCAGCGGCTCGTCGAGTCGATTTATGCCATCAAGTTATTTTTAAGATAAGAATATTAAGATAAGAGTATTAAGATACGATTATTAAGATAAGTTTATTAAGATTTCGGACGCGCGGACGGACACCCATTGACTTATTCCGAAAACCTCAGCAAGAATTCCAGATAATTTTGTGCTGAATAACGCGTGGACGGACAACTTTCTTGCGAAACAAAAGAGCGAAAATTTCTTGAATTTTTTCGGCTGCTTTAATCGCGGTTATATTTATTAAGCTTACTTTTATTCTTATTACTATTATTATTAGCTGCTTAAAAGGAAAAAAAAAGGAAAGATTTTTATTGGCTCGACTCATCCGCTGACTGGCTTGAGAACCCTACAAATTACTTCGTGATTTTTGGGTACTTTAAACATCAAGTTTGCAACTTAGAGAAAAAAATATTTTTTTTGCCTTCTTTATATGCGATTTTCTGAGGGAGAAATCGACCGTATGATATTAGCTGATGCTTTGGAGACGCTAAAATCAATCCCAATCAATAAATTAAAAAGAAAAAATAAATTTATTTTTTTTTTGCTTTAGAAAATACGTGTTCCAACTTTTTGAACGACCCTCGTATTGCTTTAGATTCAATAGAAAACCCCTTTTGAAAAATGTCAAAAAATTTACGATTTTTTAATCTCTATTGCCATTAATATGTGTGGTTTGTGCTACAAATCAGCATTACTGTAGTTTCCAACCGATTTAACGCGAACATCTTGATATATTTGATAAAAAAGTTCCTGTGCCGACACTTTCAACTCGACCCCTCGTACCCATTAAAACAACAACAACACCAGTCTATGTACATCGATGCAATAGGTAGCGGATTTTTTTTTCATTGGTTTCTCGTTGTCTTCTCATTCGTTTTCACTTCTTGCCTTGATTAGGGAACCCAAAGGTTAATGTACCACTGGAGTTTTTTTGTGAAATAGAAAAAAAAGGGAGAAGTAGGAAAACATAATTTCAGCCGTAAAGAAAGGAATGAGAGAACATATGGTTTGACGGTTGATGGGATCGGACGGACATTTCGGCAAAAGCTAAACAGAACTAACACAATAATTTACATTTATTGAAATTTATTTTTAATTTTGGAAATTACACTTTACTACGAAAAATAAATTTGTTCAGAAACTCTATTAAGTGAAACACCTTCCTACAAAGTTTGAGCATTTTTTTTTGAAAAAACACGTTCCTACAAAGTTTGTTTTTTTTGTTTGTTATAAATTTGCAAAAAACACTTTCTTACAAAATTTGTTTTTTGATTTGATTGAATTTTTTCTGATAGAAAAATCACTTTCCTACGCTTTTTTTTATTTTTTTTTGTTTTGTCAAAGAAGAGTTGATTGATAATTTTTTTTGAGAGTACACTAGCCGACAAAGAATTACTTTCGTCCAAATTTTTATTTATATAATTTTTTTTTTTCCAAAAGACCCAGGTCTATAAAAATTATTATCGCTAAAATTTCTTACTTTTCGCACAAACGACACAAGTTCAAAGTAAACTGCCATTATTTATATCTATTCGTGAAAAAAAAAAGTCGGACTGTAAAAGATTGGCCCCATTCAACAAATATTTAGCGTTTTTCTGAAATTATTTTGCAAATATTGGCAAAGTAAGTTTTTACAGAAATTGTTAAAAGAAAAGCTCAATTTTAAAAGTTTCTTGAAATTTTAGCCAGTTTAAAATTTGACAAAGAAAATATTTAAGAAGGAGGAAATATGGATAAAGTTTTACGTGATAAATTTGTAAATTGCGTAAATGACCTGATAGACTTTGAGAGTGGTTACTCTGCTACTAGCACCGATGATAATATTCACTCATTAGAAGTGACACGTGTAGAATTGAACTCTGTTTGGGATCAAGTGAAAAGGGCCTATTTAGATTGTAGAGACCGTGTTCCCGAAAAAGATGAGGCCCCAATCGATAAATCAAAGTTGAGGACCCATTATAAAGAGGCATTAGAGACATACAAACGATGTTTAAGCGCAGTAAATGGAGAAATTTTAGCACTAACCGACGAAAGGCAGCAGGAAAAGTTCGAACGAGAATCGGAGACCCGAAAAAAGGAAACAGTTGAGCCAAACAACCATCTATCGTTACGGTTACCACCATGCGACACCGACACATTTCATGGAGGATACAGCGCTTGGCCTACTTTTCGGGATTTGTTTTCGGCCTTGTACAGAAATAATTCTAGACTTAGTAAAGTAGAAAAACTTTTTCATCTAAAACAAAAAACCGCGGGGGAGGCACGGGAAATTATTAGTAACGTACCACTAACAAATGAAGGTTTTGATCTAGCATGGAAAAATTTAGAAAACAGATACGAGAATAAACGAATGCAAGTAAATGAACAACTAAAGACTCTACTTAGTTTACCACCAGTTTCGGCAGATTCAGGATCTTCGATCCAAAAACTTCAACGCACTATTGATGGTTGCGTTCAGACACTAGAAACACTCAAGGTAGATGTAAAGGGGTGGGACCCAATTTTAGTTTACCTTACTTCT
Organism: Eudasyphora cyanicolor; assembly: GCA_963930755.1. Lineage (NCBI taxonomy): Eukaryota > Metazoa > Arthropoda > Insecta > Diptera > Muscidae > Eudasyphora > Eudasyphora cyanicolor. The sequence goes on along the minus strand of OZ005736.1, from coordinate 205,690,489 downwards.
ACGAAACTGCCGAGAAATTTCTTAGAAGAATTTGAAAACGGTTTGGAAGACTGTTCCATACTACCGTCTTGGAAAGATTTGAATGAATTTTTGACACACAAGTTCAAAACTTTAGAATCTGTAGGAAATATTAAGCCCCATTTCTCCAAAAATAATCAGCCTAGACCCGATTATAGTAGGAAGGAAAATAGGGTTAAGTCATTTCAAACTAATGTTGCGCAACAGACTCAAAGTTCGCAAAGAAGATTCAACAATAGCAACAGATTTAGCACATCTACGCAACCTAGTAGTCGTACAAATGGACCGAGTTGCCAAATTTGCAAGGCAAACCATTTGTTACGAAATTGTCCACAATTCCTTGAGAAAAACGTGAATGATCGCATTCACGTAGTCAAACTCCACAATCTTTGTTACAATTGCATCACTTCGGATCATGTTGTAAGAGATTGTAAGAGTCGTTTCACGTGTAGGAAATGTAATCAAAGACATCACACTTTATTACATAAGGGTAACGAGGCCCGACCTACAAATTCACAACCGGTTAGAGATGACGTACGACCTAGTACCAGTGCGGCAGCTCTAACCACCCTAGTACAATCCACTCCTAGTTTACAGTCCACACCTAGTTTTCAAACTCCTAGTATAACGACTCTAACTCTCAAGGAAAATTCACAACTTAGCCAGCAGCAATCGAAAGAAACACTACTCTTCACAGCGATTGTTCAAATTGAATCTAGAGGGCAGCGATATGACGCACGAGCGATTATCGACCCTGGATCTCAATCAACATTTATTTCAGAGAAGATTACAAACCAATTGAAGCTTCCAACTAGGAAGAATCTTGTTCATGTTACCGGTTTAAGTGAAACCGTTTCAGAAACTTCAACAAAAGCTTGTCTTTTTAACCTTTGTTCTCGTACAAACCCTAGTTTTGAATTAGAAGTTTGGGCTCCCGTTTTGAAGTCCCTTCCTTCTAATTTGCCGTCGCGCACCCTAGATAAAAATCAACATAGAGAAACAACTCAACTCGAGTTAGCAGATCCTCGTTTTTACGAAAGCCGACCCATAGATCTTCTGATAGGTTTAGACATAGGACCCTTAATTTACACAGTAGGAGCTCCAATGAAATCTATAGGATCTTTACTAGCGCAAAGCACCGTTTTTGGCTGGATAGTGGGCGGACCCCTTGAAAAATCAAACACAAATGATAGGAAAATTTCACTTTACAATACAGTTTCGATCGAGAAAATTCTCACACGTTTTTGGGAGGTGGAGGAGACCCCAAAAAAAGTTTTGAGGTCAGCAGAAGACACCTTTTGCGAAACAAATTTCAAAAATACAACGCGAAGAAATGAAGATGGACGATATATTGTCACGATGCCGTTCAAATCTTGTGTTGAACTTGGAGCATCTCGAAATATCGCAATGGCGCAATTCTATCGAATGGAAAGAAAGTTGCAAAAAACGCCCGAAATTAAATCTCAATACGACGCAGCGATAATGGAATATTTGGAACTTGGACACATGCGGAAACTGAGACCCCAGGAAATCGAGAAGACCCCTCACTACTATTTGCCGCATCATGCAGTTATTAAACCAGATAGGGTTACTACTAAACTTAGGGTAGTTTTCAATGCGTCAAGTCCCACATCAAATAGGAAAAGTCTTAATGACATTTTACATCCAGGGCCAATTCTTCAACAGGATTTAGTATTGCAGATTTTAAAATGGAGGTTTTTTAAATACGTATTTAACGCGGACGTTACCAAAATGTATCGTCAAATACAGATCGACCCAAGTCAGGCCCCATTTCAAAGAATTCTTTTTAGAAGATCAGCAAATGACCCAGTTGAAGACTTTGAACTTTCGACAGTCACTTTCGGAATTAATTGCGCCCCATTTCTAGCTCTTAGGACCCTAATTCAATTGGCAGAAGATGTTAAAGAAACATACCCATTAGGTTCGGAAATTATAAAACAAAATTTATATGTCGACGACGTTTTAGCTGGAGGTCACACTGTAGAAGAATCCCTTAAGTCTATGAAAGAATTAGTAGCAGCCATGGACTCAGCAGGTTTTGAATTGAGAAAATGGAGTTCAAACGACCCCAATCTACTTCGCGATCTGCCACCTGACTCACTCTTGCCGGTCAATTGATTGGATATTTCGGAAGGAACTTCAACGAAGACTCTAGGTATCCGATGGAACATTTCGGCTGATAACTTTACGTTCACCTCACCACCCACGGAAGAAAGGGAATTATGCACCAAACGAGAAGTCCTTTCAACAATTGCCAAATTTTTTGACCCATGTGGATGGTTGGCTCCAGTAATCATCGTAGCAAAGCTTATCATGCAACAAGTCTGGCTGGATAAAGTAGATTGGGACGACGCGTTGAAGCCCATCACTCGAATGAATTGGAAGAATTTCATTAAAAATTGTCCTTCAATAGATTCAGTTTCAGTACCTAGGTGGATCAGATTCAAACCCTCAAGTAAAATTGAAGTACATGGTTTTTGTGACGCTTCAGAAAGCGCTTACGCCGCGAATCTTTATGTTAGAGTAGAACATTTAGATCAAACAGTCGACACGTTTCTTTTGGCAGCGAAAACGAGAGTAGCACCCATCAAAAAAATATCTCTGCCTAGATTAGAATTATGCGGAGCCGTTCTCTTAGCAAAATTAACCACAGCGGTGGTTCCCAACTTACGAATTGAAAATATTTCAACACACTTTTGGACCGACTCAACGATCGTGCTAGCATGGCTCAAAAAACCACCGTGTTCATGGAGTGCCTTTGTAGGAAATAGAATTTCAGATATTTTAGATAATGTAGGCAACGAAAATTGGAAGCACATAGATTCAGAAAGCAACCCAGCTGATGTAGCCAGTCGAGGATGTTCGCCAAATGATTTGCAGTCACATCATTTGTGGTGGACTGGACCCCAGTGGCTGAAGTTTCCAAAAGACCGATGGCCTAGACACGACATTCTGAGCGACACAGAGTTAGAAGCAAAGGCAGTTAAAGTTTTCGCGACCACAACAGTTGAAGATCCTTTGGATAGATTTTCTTCTCTATCTAGGGCATACAAAGTCTTAGCATTTGCGATTCGTTTTTGGCGAAATACCGGCGTCAATCGGACCCGACTTAGAATTTCTTCGGCAGAAATCACCCATGGTGAAATCCAAGATATCAAAGATCGTCTTATTGTTTTAACACAAAAACATTATTTCGCAGAGGAGTATTTAGCGTTAACCCAAAAGAAAAGACTCTCATCGAGTAGCGGTCTTTTATCTCTCAATCCATTCATTGATTCAAAAGGAATCATTAGGGCAAATGGCCGCCTTGTTCAGTCCCCAGCACTTACATATAACGAGCGCCATCCCATTCTTATCCCATACGAATCGAGATTAGCCCTTTTGTTAGTAGAATTTATTCACAAAATTACCATGCATGGCGGAAATCTACTCATGACTCGAGTAATCAGGTCTGAATTCTGGATATTTAAACTGAAGCCCTTAATCAAGAAAGTAATTCATAATTGTCGAATTTGTGTTTTGTATAAACAGCAGACTCAAATGCAAATTATGGCCTCACTTCCGCCCCAGAGAACTATGCTGACTCGGCCCTTTACCAACACAGGAGTAGATTTAGCAGGACCCTTCAACATAAAGAATTTTACAGGAAGAGCTTGTTTAATAACAAAGGGTTATGTTTGCGTCTTCGTTTGCTTTTCCACAAAAGCAATTCACTTAGAACCCACTAGTGATCTATCAACTCAATCTTTTTTAGCCGCTTTATCTCGCTTTATTGGGCGACGAGGAAGCCCAGCCAAGATCTACTCAGATAATGGGACTAATTTTGTAGGAGCAGCAGAATTAATAAGAAAAGATAGGCTAGAGTTTATGAAGAATCTGCAAAAGGACGCCACCCAGAACAATATTTATCAGAACTTAGAATGGAGCTTTATTCCTCCAGGTGCCCCTCATATGGGAGGATTATGGGAGGCGGGAGTTAAATCATTAGAAACACATCTACGAAAATTTATACCGCAAATGAATTTTACCTTTGAAGAATTCTCGACCATTTTAGCGCGAATTGAAGCCTGTCTTCTCGACCCCTAAGTCCAGCCAGCGACGACCCTTCCGATTTAAATCCTCTTACCCCAGCACATTTTCTGATAGGTACCTCCATTTTGACCCCGGCAGAACCAGATGTTTCAGACGGAAACCTCACCCTAGCCAATAGATGGAAACGATTAAAGATTATCTCTCAATATTTTTGCCAAAGATGGAAAACTGAGTATTTGAATGAGCTACATCGTCGATATAAGTGGAAGTATCAAACAGAAAATGTAAAGGAAAACGATTTAATTGTTCTTAAAGATGAGAGATTGGCCCCGACAGAATGGAAATTAGGCCGTATAGAAAGAACTTACCGAGGAACTGATAACAACATTAGGGTCGTTGACATTCGGACAGCTAACGGTGTAATTAGACGACCGATAACGAAAATCGTCAAACTATTTTCAGATTGACTTACAATTTATTTTTATGTAGAAGAACTTGGTACTCACATCTCTTCTATTCTAGATAAGGTTTCTCAGTTGCCTAGCCCAACCCAGCGTCGTGACTCATCCAACTCACGAAGTACCGTTATACGACACGAGGAGAGCCCATATACCCTGAAGACAGATGCTGTGGTATCCAGTACCCTACAACTTCGACCCTACTAAGACCCGCCATCGCATTTCCGTCAACATTTATTGTTCAAGCCTTGGATCCGGGACAGGCCCCAAAACTGGATGGGGTTTTCATCCACCGGAGCCACATGAGCTGAAGTTTTAGATTAAGCTAGTTTAAGATAGAATAATCTACACTATATCACGGGGGGGGGGGGGAGAATGTTCAAAGGTGACATCTCACTTTTGAACATCAGTGTGAAACGTCCACTATATGTGTAGGTGTATAAATGCATTTATATGCCCATACATGCATAACTTATGCACTCATCACTCTAAAGCACTCATCACTCTAAAGCACTCATTACTCTAATTTCTCTTTTGTTTATTTGTTTACTTGTCGCTTGCCATCTGTAGCTTAACGAAAGTCGTTGGGTGAGCTTAGAAGAGATGGATGGCAAGCACAAGTAATCAGTCTTTTACCGATCCTTTTACTAATCTCGTGCGCCTCTCCCCCGTGATAAAGTGAATTGTGCCAAATAATATATGTGTTAACAATTGAAAGTGTTTCCTTAATTAAAAATCAAGAACCATAGAGAACAAAAACGACCCAAGTTTATACATTTAAATGAAATGAATTTGTGAATAAATTGAAAACAGAGTTAGTTAAACATACGCCACTTACATTTACACACACACTCATGTACATATTTTACACAAATCGAAAAGAAATATTGAATTACAATAGAACCCTTTGAATTGTGAAAAAATTAAAAATTAAGCGTTCTTTTTTCGAAAGGCAAATTGAACTCAAAAAACCGACTCCTAAACAGAAACTATATTTGGAACCCAATTTTTTAAATATTATTTATTTATGAGCAAATAAATTTTATTTGAAAATCAATAAAATATATTTGGAACGCATATATTAATATGTTACAACAAAATATATTTACAAATAAAATTTCTCTAATAAAATATGTGTTTAAAAACAAATAAAATTATTGTTTAGGAATCTCTCTAGAAATATTTTATTTAAAAAAGATTTTCAAAATTATTGCTGGCTTTTTCGAATATCAGTTTTAACTTTTCCTTGGTTTCGAATTGTACTCGTACCTTCCAGTTAACTTCTGTTTTAAATCAATTATTTCAAATTTCTGATCATTCCACGCCATCATTAGTTGTCAATCCTCCAAGTATTTTTTTTTTCGATCCAAGAATATACGATTGCAATTATTATTAATTATTATTTTTACGAACATAAAAAATTCCTAAAAAATTAACTTTGAATAACTGACACATTTAACACAATTTAGGTATTTTCTGAATACTTCAATGCAAATAAATATTTGTTTCGGAAATAATAGTCCCAAACTAAAAACATATTGGGATGTAAACAAAGATTTGTTTAGAACAACACCTTCCTAAATATATAATTTTTGTGAGACACAAATATTATATGTTTAGAGTGTACCCTAAACATATATATGTTTCAAGCCGAATATGTTTGGGACAATATACTACAGAAGCGATTTTTTTTTCAGCGTGTAGAAAACATTGAAAACCAAGGACCCAACAGATCATTAAACATTAAGAAATTAAATTGTGAATTTTTATACAAAAACAAAACAGTTAACATTAAGAACTAAATTGAGAACTACATTGAAAACCAAATTTAAATAAAAATCACATACAAACCACATTAAAATTGTTAACAATAAAATACACACAGTTCACATTTTCCCACTCACAATTGTACATATTTACACACAAAAAAAAGGAAAGAATTGAATTACACTTACACTAACATTTCCACAAAAATAAAACCAAAAAGTTTGCCTTTGAATTTGAAACCAAATCAACTTGACTTTTCAATTTGAAAGGCTCAAAAAAACGAGGTAAGATCTAAACACCACTAATATACCACAAAGCTCTTAAAGGCAATGACCTAAGCTTTCGTTTGAGCAAAAAAAAACATGGTTATTGACAAAACATTTCAAAACAAGATTAAATTCGCCAAAAAGAAAGTTTCAAACATATTTTTATTTCGTTAAAACGATTGAAGAAAAAGCTTTCGAAGACACGTCAGACAATTTTTTCTAAATACAATAGTTAACTACTTATTTGGATGGAAAAAAATGTCTGTTTGAACAAAATCTCAAAATTGAACACCCTCTAAGTAGGAAAGTTTCAACCTGATCAGATGGTATCGGTTTTAAAAATTGACTCATTTCGCATGAAATCTCCCATATATAAAATAAATTTAAGAGTTTTACCAATTTCAGCCGGTTAAATTCATGTGATACACAAAAAAATTAAAACGTGAGTTTAACAGGTCATAACATAGTATATAGTGTCAAAATGTTTTCATCATATAGTTTTTTCTTAATTCAGAAAAATTTGTAAAACTAATGATATTTGCAAAACACTAAGAGAGGATTGAAAAAAAAATAAAAATTCAATTTTCAAATGCAGATGTTTCGAACCTTCCGTTTGGACCACGCTCAGCGTAGTCGCGGCCAACATTTTAAAACGTGATTTTAACAGGTCATAACATAGTATATAGTGTCAAAATGTTTTCATCATATAGTTTTTTCTTAATTCAGAAAAATTTGTAAAACTAATGATATTAGCAAAACACTAAGAGAGGGTTGAAAAAAATAAAAATTCAATTTTCAAAAGCAGATGTTTCGAACCTTCCGTTTGGACCACGCTCAACGTAGTCGCGGCCAACATTTTTGATTTTTTTATTGACATTTTGATTGTTCTTTCGTGACATGATAGATATTCCGATATCCAATTTCACTTAAAGTGTTTCATTTATTGTCATATGGAAATAGAAAATCAAACTCCATAAATAGATATTTACATGTAAATGGGATTTCTTAAACTTGTACTCAGTCAACAATGTTTGGTTTGTGGCCTCAAGATATAGAAATGTCACAATGAAAACGTGATATAATCTAGTGTGTTGAACAAAATAATCCATGCAAATTATTATCTTACGATTTGTAATTCCAATATGCTTTTGAAAACCTCAAAACAATATTTAGTTTGTGGTCATTCCGACCCTAATTGATTTCAATTATCAATCTTAATTTATTTAATAAACACTTTTGTATCAATTTAATTATTTTTTCATACATAGCAAACAAACGGATGGACAGACACACCCATATACCACAAACTAAATGGGGAAACTTACTCAAAAGTGAATGCACATTCACAAATTAAAATAGTCAGCCACAAAAGCCGGAGAAAGGACATAAAAGGAGTCGGCACTTAACTGCAAAACTTGGTCCTGTTCTAATGATGATCCGACTCAGACGCTCAGCCTTTCAGCTTTCAGTCCTTGGCAGGCCATATTAAATTTCCGGTATTTTTTGAACAGAGATGTACGTCTGTACATACGTACGTGTTCTGGCCAAGGATATTCCCCCTCAAACAAATGGAAATTTTGATTTCATTCGATTCTCATTCACATGTGTGCAACTGGGGAAGGGGCTGGCGGACACACAACACTGTCCACAGAAAAGACCACAAACATTTTGGGGGATTTCACAATTTTGCTGGCCCGTTTGCATATGTGTGAGTACCCACAACAATTTAAATCTTCTTTTGATGCTGGGGGATGAATGCTGCTGCTGAAAGACTCCATTGGGAATCAAAAAGTTTAACTTCATTAGAAGCAAGGCAAAAAAACAACATCAAAAAAGACTGGGATAGCTGATGAGGTGATGGAGGCGGAGGAGGAGGCTGAACCAGCAAACCACAGAATACGAAGCGATGGAGACGGCTGAGGAGGAGGCTGAAACTGTAGCAGAATATATGCGAAATCACGTTTGAAAAATATGCGTCCATGCCACATGTAGACAGTTTTGGTCTCGTTGGTGGCTTTAAAAGCGACCATGTGCAACTTTTCCAACTGTGGGGATACGTAAAGGAGGATAACAATTTTGGATTATTGGTAAACTGAACTCAAACTTAAAATGACGCTGCAATCAATGGGGAAAGATAAAACCGGTAAGGAAGGATAATATTGCAATATCATCTGGTATATTTAGCCGATATGTGAGAAGCTATATATCTCAAATCCTAGATGCGATGGCCATTCCCCAGTTTATACACCCACTTTCAGCTACTTGTGTTTTTTCGCTCGACTGATAAATGTATTTTAAATTTCGTGAAATCGTCATTGTAATATCTGGTACTTTGGATAGTCTCATCTACTTGTATCAAGGAAAAACTGTAATACATATTTATATTTTCCATTGAGCGCCCCAGTATGTGAGTTGGTAGTGTGCTGGCCTATGAGTTTGGGGGTCGTAAGTTCGATTCCCACCAGCGGCTCTAGTCTGTCGCTGCAGACTCTAGAATTTGTCAAATTTTAATACAAATTTACTTTATATTGTAATATAAATAATAAGTAAATAGCGGTTTTTGAAAATTGCATCGTTTGGATTCGCATATCAGCTTATTATCCTATAGACGGATATGAATTAAAACATTGTAGTGTTGGGAAACTAACGAGAAATGTTCACAGTAACACTAAAACTCAAAAGAAAAATCGAAAATCTTTCGATCTCGATATTATTTTCGAACTTTTGGTCTAGTGGGAACAATAAGACGTGTTTAACTTGTTCGGCGATTTTGTGCTGTGGAAACAAATGAATCAAAGAATTTGCCTCAAATTTTGTGTATAAGGGCCATTAACAATAAATAAATAAACCAGGGTTAAGAGCTTACTACAGGTTATAGCTGTCAAATTCCATACAATTTAACTGTCGTTAGTACTAACGCTCTGTTATTTTGATTTGTGTTAATGGGGGTAAGTGGAATTTAGTGCTAACAAGCACCTGATATGTTGAGAGGGGCATATAGTGATTTCACTCTGAGTCAGAAAAACGTTTACAAGTGGTACAAGCTTATCAAAGAAGATCGAGAAGACGACGCTCGTTCTGGAAGATTCATCACATCAAAAACCGATGAAAGTGAAGAAAATTGTTATGGATAATCGTCGAATCACTATTAGAGAAGTAAGAGAGGATGTCGGCATATCGGTTGGCTGATGCCACAATTCTTTTTCGGAAATTTTGGGTATGAAGCGTGTGTCAGCGAAGTTCGTTCCCAAATTGCTGAATTTTGAACAAAAAAACCGCCGTAATTTTTTGGCCGAAAAGAATACCGTAATCATTCCTAAACCACCGTGTTAACCGGATTTGGCACCATGCGACTTTTTCCTGTTCCCAAAATTGAAGAGAGCCTTTAAAGGACGTCGTTTTGCGATGATTTAGAAGATAAAAACCGAATCGCAAAACACGTCTATCTGTTATGTCTCACAAACAAACTGAACTAAGAACATATGTGCGAGACAAGTGTGCGGACATAAAAACACGCTAATCGAATGCACGTGGCAGGAGTAATTTCAAAATTCACCTTTTCTATTGAACAGATCTTGTTGAGAGAAAATTTGATGATGAGAAAGCTGTGCGCAACATGGCACCAGTTCACACATCCACTATTACTATGACCACAGTCAATGCATTAAAGGTCGAACTGCTTCAGTACTAGAGTGATCAAAAAGCGTTTTAAAAAAAATTTAAACCGGTGGACGGTTTATCTAAATTTTCCAAAAAATGGTGTACGGGTTTTTCCAACGAAAAAAACGGTTAAAACCGGTGGAACCGGTAAAAATAAAAAAGTTCGTAAATATGGAGCTTGAAAAACATGCTCTTTATTAATAAACCAGTAACGAAGATCTAAAGTCGGTTAAAAAAAGTGTAATTTTCTAAAATTTATAAAGATGTGTTTAAAAAGACGAAATACATATATATATAATACCCTTGGAAGCAAAAACGGGATATAGTTATATATAAATCAGAACAGATATTTTTAAAATTTGCCAAGTAACGTTCTTGGTCCATGAAACTGTTGTCTGCCAAATATTTATAAAGTTATGTTCAAAAATGCGGATTTTGTAAAAAATGTAAAATCCGGATATACGTATATGTATGTATATGGGGACCATATCTAAAACTGAACTGATTTTCTTCATATTTGGCAGGGGTATTTACCACGGATGTAACGAATATTCGTATCGCTATGCGAAAGCAAATTATTCGCTTAATTTTTAACATTTGCATTCGCAAAAACCATCTTTGGAATATTCGCCTTCGCGAAAATATATTTCAGTATTCGCTTCTATTTGTTAAAGCTGTCTTATCATCTTAACCGCTTCACACATTTTGAAGATATTAATACCATTGAAAACCTCGGCTACTCCTTTTCAAAACAGTTGACATAAAAAAAATGTTTGTCCTTGTGGAAACAGGAGGTCAAAATATAGAAAACACCCTTAATACTTGAATATCCTGGAAAAGTGTAAATTCTGGTCCTTAATTTCATTGGTACTAAAGAGTCAAACTATTATTCGCTGTCGCAAAAATTCATATTTCACTACTCGCATTCGTTTTCGCAAAAATGCATATTTCACATTCACATATTTCGCATTCGCAAAAAATATATTTCAATATTCGCTTTCGCTAAAGTCACTTTCGTCACATCCCTAGTATTTACTGCCTCATAGAACATCCCTGTACTAAATTTCATAAAGATCTGCCAAATAAAGCTTTTAAACGAGTACCTCTTAAATACCAAATCGAGATACACATATATGGGAGCTATATAAATTTGAACCGATTTTGGCCAAACTCTAAAGGCTTTGTCCTTGAGCTAGCAAAGTACTCTGTACCAAAGTCGGAGTTATATTGCGACATGTACTTGCTTACAAGCTTAAGGCTGACGGGAGACCCAGATCAAGAAACAATTTTGTTGCGCGAGCGTACAGTGGCTCAAAAGTGTATTTTGTGTTTTCTTATTAGCAAGTCGAACCGATAGCAATACTCTCAGCAAGAGAGCGCGTTTTGAAGCGTTTCTAGCGCTGTTTTTCCCAAACAAAGATTTATTTGCATGTAAATAGTATATCGATACTTTAATTGTTTTAAGTTTTCAGCAATTGTTAGTTCATTTTTAGAAAATTTTAATGTTTGTAAAATTTCTTTATAACTGAAATCTTGTATAACAATAAATTGGTTGAAGGATTGACAACAAATGCCCCATTTTTAATCCGAAGAAATGATATGTTTGAATTATTATTTTTACGTTCACTTTGGGGATCCGCAAATATCATATGAGAGTACTATTGATACCTACATGACTATGAAACATGTCACTCGCCCAGGAAAATTTCCAAAAAGATTTTCGTATAAGCGATTTCGAAAATGTATTTTGACGATTTGAACTGTAGTAACTGCGAAAGCACAAAATTCCATAAAACTTCAAATATTTGTATGCAATAGTATTCATGTTATATTTTGTGCAGCAATACATCAATTTTCCTCGCGATAGCGACAGATAAACTATAAATATGTATGTGGTGGTATTCCAGAAGATTTCGATGAGTAGTATAGAAGTCAAGAGAGACTCAATATTTCACAAAATTTTAAACATTTGTGGGGGAGGTACCAAAAGCAGAGAAGACGAACGGATGAAATGTTTTCAAACGAATTTCCGGCGAACATCCCTAGGGACTTTTGTCATTCCTTCAATGTGTTTCTCTTTTGGGCCGTAGCTAATTTGATATATACCCCCTCCACTAAAGTGAAGGTATACAAATATTCGTAAAATTATTTTACTAAACAGATTTTGCCCCAGATTAACGCAGATGTTAGGGAAAAAATCAAATGGTTATATTTGACATACGGCGTCAGTCTATTCAATATTCCTGGCAGATATTTAGATATGTACATAAAATTGTTCCACAATATCCTGTGGGCAATTTTCACTTTAATTAATTTATTAAATATTGACTTTAAATGGCTTTTGTCTATTCATACAATATTGGCGTAGGACAAGGCTATTACTTTTGTTGTGGCGCAGACTACAGCCACTGCGTCTGCCGGCTGCCATTGCAGAATCGAATACTAGAACAAGTATAAATATTTTATTTTATGTAAGTAAATACATACTGGAAACTTTTCCTAACTTCGCTTATAAATTAATTTATGCACTTTGAGCCACCAATAGATGAGATGTCTGCTGATGCCAGTTGCCGTCAGCAGTGCAAATGAGGAACCAATAAAGGATCTAGACGGAACAAGGGGACGACGGGAGGTTTGGCTCTTTGATGAAGGAAACTATCGGAAATGTGCAACGGTGTGAATGTGATATGTAGACTTGCAGACAAGCAACATACAATAAATTGCCCGGTTTGGCTGGCGTATTCAACTACAAAATTGAAATTAAAATTTAATCAACTGGAAAATTTACATACTCCACTTGGCACGAGTTGCTTCCATTCCTCTTAACCGCCACTGTTGGCATTGGTCAGTGGCGGTAAACCTTTTACCAAGGCCTTTATTTTCAACTAACTGCCCTACAAAACAGATGTTTTTCGGCGTCGAGCGAATAGCCTAAATGCCCACGTGTGGAGGTGCGTGTTTTTTCTAATGATGTTTGGACAGAGCTTTAATTAGGTGGCACCGTGGAGTTTTCTTTGTTTTTGGTTTTTTGTGAGTTAAAAGGCCACCTTCTTGCATATCGTCCCCTTAATAAAACAATAGCGTATACGCATATACACCGTTATTTTTTTATTGCATTATAAGAATCTACGTAATCGATTCTATAGCTGGTAAAAATTTGGTGGAATTCTACTTCCACAACATGGGTCAAAAGTTATGTTGAAACAAGTAAGAAAGTTTCAGTCGGGTAAACCGACTAAGGTATACCCTCACTTTGTGAGTAATGTAATATATAACATTACACCAATAAATCTGTCAATTTGTGTGGGAGGTACCAGAAGGGGTTTTCCAAAAACACGTATTTTTCGGTAAATACATTGCATTGTGCTGAACTATAAGCGTTTATGTGCACTGGTATATTAAAGTTACGAGCTATGTAATTTTGGTATGATTTGGTCATTTTGTGTGGGAGGTACAAAAAGGGGCGGGGTGATAACGCCCACTTTTTACAGGACTATAGGCACTATAACAGCATTACACTGTACAAAATTTCAAGTATTTGTATGTACTGGTATTAAAGTTACAAGCCGTTTACTTTTGGTACGAAATGGTCCATTTGTGTGGGAGGTACCAAAAGGGGCTGTACAATAATGCCCATTTTTTAACGGACTATAGGCGCTACAAAAACATTATACTGTAGAAAATTTCAAGCATTTTTATGCACTTGTGTTAAAGTTATAAGCAGTTAAATTTTGATGCAAAATGGTCCATTTGTGTGGGAGGTACCAAAAGGGGCATGCCAACTTCACCCATTTTTCTCGAGTTAATAGCGACTAATATACTAATATTATGTGCAGAATTTCAAAAGATTCGAGTACGTAGTATAGAAGTTATTAAAGAATCAATATTTCACTAAATTTTAACCCTTTGTGTGGGAGGTACCAGAAGGAGTAGACCAATATGGCCCATCTTCGAACTCATCCGGAGATAGGTCAAAATATTACCACATACCAAATTTGAAGTCAATCGGTTACTCCTTTCGAGAGTTATCGTGCGCACCAGCCAGCAGACAGACAGACAGACAGACAGACAGACGGACGGACATTGCTCATTCGACTTAATATGACCCAAAACGGATTTCCTCCGAACATACTTAGGGTCTTAGATCACTCCTTCGATGTGTTACACTTTTTTCCGTAGCAAATGATATATACCCTCGTCACACTAAAGTGAGGGTATAAAAATAGTGTATATATGTAGTATGGTGATTTGATGCCATTTATATAGAATTAACACACTTTTAGACTAATAGAATATCATCTGGCTATAACCTGATCATTTCACCACATATTAAAATGACAAGAAATTTAAAACATCGTTTCTCTTCCAAAAAATACATATTTATCTTCCAATAAGTCTAATTTCACAAAAACTTTAATTACGATTTTCTCGAAACTAAAAAAAAATACACTGTTCTTTTATTGAGGAGACGATATTTGCTTTCGATTCTGACCATTATTATTAAAATGCTGCTCTCTGACAAGTCAACATAATTTTTTTAGAAAAGAATACACCAAAGGTCTGTGCGCGTCAATACCGAAAATAGAGAAGTCCCCCATATGAATAGCAACGCACTTGAAGATATTGACAGCTTCTGCTATCTTGGCAGCATTATTAACAACAACGGTGGGTCAAATGCCGATATTGAGACCGGCATAAACTGGGCTAGACGCTCCTTTCGTCTCCTAAACACTGTTTGGAACGCATCCCATATATCTAGGAGAACAAAAATCAAAATATATAACTCCAACGTCAAATCAACCCTACTATATGGTTGCGAAACTTGGAAGACAACAGCCCGTGATTTAAATGTACTTCATGTGTTGCTTAGCCGCTGCCAAAGAAGGATAATGAGAATATTTTGGCCGAATACTATCTCGAACACCGACATGTAGGCATCTACAAATCAAATCCCGCTGCAAACCCAAATGTTAAAACGGATATGGAACTGGCTGGGCCAAACTGTACGCAAACCAGCGGATGACCTGTCATGAACACACATAGAGTGGAATCCACTGGTTAGCAGAAGAGGAAGACCCGCCCACACATGGAGAAGGAATCTTGATAGCGAGGTGGCAATGTCGAGAACGATCTGGAGTGAAGTTAAAAAATACCTTATAACAGATCCGAATGGAATACATTTGTAATGGCCCTATGCTCCATATTGTAACGAGGGGAATAAATATATATGTATATTCTTAAAATTAATGTAATCATTAAACTCAATTAGTATAATATAAATTTTATATAGGACCATCCCTGCTTTCTAGCAATTTTCCGCCTCTTATACGTGGCTCAGTACATCAGAAAATCTTTAAAGCGTTTTTCCCACAACCCACGTTTTCAAAGTCATATACTTCTTATATCTGCAGGTATGTTGGGATTGAAAATTGGCAATATCGTTCCAATTTTGGATATAGCCCCCATATATGGCATCTCCCCGATTTTACATCTTAACGTCATAGAGACCACAAATGCCAACTGATTGGGATGAAAGTTGGTAACTGCGGCTTATTTATACCCGGTATCCTTCACACGAGCAACGGTAGTCATAGGTCCATGGTTTGATATAGCCCCCATAAAAGGTCCCCCTACATTTTATTGTTAACGCCACAAAACCTCAAATTTCAACAAATTGGGCTGAAATTTGTTATAAGGAATTTATTGGCAGCCGCGATCCATGGTGGAGGGTATATAAGATTCGGCATGGCCGAACTTAACGCATTTAATTGTTTTATTTCCGTTAATCCTTTACCGAATTATGATGGACACCGCAAATCAACTTTTTTCCGAGACGCTTACGAATAACTGCAGGCGCTGCCATATTTTTAAATATTTTTTCATGAAATTTTTACACTACATATATACTTTGTTGTGTATAAGATTGTACTATATATACCGTTGGTTTTAATCAAAAGATTTTTACTGTGTCGTAACAAAAAATTCTCACAGATGTCACTTTTTTGCACGAATTAAATATAATTAACTTTTTTACAGTATTCGTTGAGGTTTTCTGTAATATTCTTCCCAAATTTCACGTGCCTCGTATTCTATTTTGACAAGAATTCATCACAGCAAAAATTTTACAAATCGGTTCATATTTTGTTATAACCACCCTTTAGAGGTCGCTCCAAAATATACATATCTAAGCCATAAATACCATATTTTCTAAGCATTTAAACAGAATCTTCGCAGTTTGTACTTAATTAAGACAAGAATTCATCGCAGTAACATTGTTTAAAATCACTTCATATTTTGTTATAGTCCACCTTTCCACACAACATTTTCTAAGAAATTTAGCTGAAACTTTGCAGGTTATTTATTTTCTATTTTGGCAAGAATTTATCTAAGTAAAATGTATACAAATAAAATTTTATTTTCTTGTAGTCACCGTGCAGATGTAGCTTTTAAAAAAACTGTTTTAAGCCATAAATACCACATTTTTCAGAGTTTAGCGACCTAAAAATTGCAGCGTTTGTTTTTTAATAATTTACTTAAGGGATCGTTTCATGATTTGCTCCATATTCAAAACTGTTTCCAGTAATAAAATTGAATGCAATTTAATTTAATGCAATAATTTAACTGTGCAATGCAAGAATGCAATACATAATTTAACTGTGCAATGCAAGAATGCAATACATAATTTAACTGTGCAACAAATTTTGGGTCATCAAATCTTTCCCGAACGAGACCAGTTGGATATGATAGTACACCACTAGTATATCAAAACACCTAAAGGGTTTTGCAAAGTTAGCTTGAATTGTTGTTTTATAGACCTTTGAAGTTGCAAAACCCTTTGCTGGTTTTGCTATACTATCTACTTATAATTCTGTGGTCACAAGGCATAATAGAATAACTCGAGTTATACTCAAACTGAGTTATTAATGCAATAATGTTCCCCATCTTCGATTACATATTGTGACACATTTTGGTGATGATCCCTCGTTTAGTTTAATATATAAGGCAGCATATCTGACTGTGTCACTACATTACAAATGGATTATTAGATCGATTCAAACCCTTAACATTTCTCTCCTGAAAAGTTTCCAAAAACAGACATATGCAGTTATGCTTTGTGACCACAGAATTGGTCTCGTTCGGGAAAGATTTTCGTGTTGCACAGAGTTATCTACAACTTTTAAATTTCCATTTTCCCAGAATCCATGGTCGGAACTCCGTTGTTTTGGAAAAAAGTTCGAAATTGCTGTATAGTGTTATCACTCTACAAGGCCTTCGTTTTGTGAACGCCTTGCAATTTACACCTCTGACCTTAACACATGGATTCTATTGCCTACAGTCTCTCTCTAACACTCGTTCACCACCTAGTGTCCCTTACTGATAGTTTAACCAAATACTTGGTGTATATTTTAATTAATTACACGACGATGGCAACCCTTTATATGACTCAAACAGCAATATCCAGATACCAACATCAGCTTCAACAGCAATAGCAAGGAACATTAGCTGAGGTAGTAGCAGCAACATGAAGTTGTGGAGAAAATCAAAACATCAAATAAACTTTTTTTGTCAGCAACGCAAACAACAATTGACCGTTTATAAACGTCCAAACCAATGTAGGAAAAAACTGCGATCTGTAGAAATGCGGTCTCATGCGGCGGCATTTAAACGAAGTTGGGGTAAACATGAAGGTAAAGTTTGTTACATTATTTCCAATTCTAGAATGTCAGCACCAAAAATAAAGAAGGACAACATTTAAAGGAAAAAAAAATAAATGATACGAATTTAATTTCTGAAGAGTTAAATTTGTTGAAAAACTTATTGAATACTTTATAAATTACCAGCTGACCCCAGCAGACGTTGTCCTGCCCGTTCTGTTTGGGATGAATTGGTTTGTTATTCATTGATATTTTATTAAAAAATGCTTACATTCCGGGTTTCAGGAAAAAACGCCAGAAAAATGTGTATTGGACATAAGTCCACTACAGCGCCATATATCGGTCAGAATCGTACATGCAAACTATTATAACGAAAAACCACACATATGTATAATTACAGTTTCGGTCAAATTGGTCTGGAAATATGGATCTTGCAAATAACTTGATCACTGCGCCACATTTTCGCGGTTAAAATAATTCTAAAACACGGATGATCCCGAACTATTAACAAACGTACAAAGAATTTTATATATAAAGATTTACTATTAATCCGAATCTTCTGACATTTCATACTTAGTTACAGTTTCTTGACTGCTATCAAGAAAGCTGAGCTACTCCCAGAATTCAGTAGCTCATTACTTAACCCTCTAGTTCCTTATACCGCCTTTAGGCGAGCTTTACTAAATCTGTATTTTCTCTTCATGTAATTTTATTTTTGTTGTTGTCTCTTCACCGTTTGTTTTGGTTTGCTTTTCTACATACTCTCATCAAATTTGTTCGCGATCGTACAGTTATTTCAGAAGTTATTGCTTTTCACACTGAGAAATTCGGCACGTGCTTAAAAATTAATTATTTTCGCGTGAAGTCAAGATTGGCAACTGCATTTAGAGCATTTGTAACTATTTTTATACCCTACACCACACTGTGGTACAGGGTATTATAACTTTGTGCATTTGTTTGTAACACCCAAAAGGAGAAGAAATAGACCCATCGTTTATTATACCGATCGACTTAGAATCACTTTCTGAGTTGATTTAGCTATGTCCGTCTGTCCGTCTGTCTGTCTGTCCGTCTGTGCATGTATTCTTGTAATCAAAGTACAGGTCGCAATTATGGTCCGATCGCGACGAAACTTTACACATATAATTTGTTTGGCCCAAGGACGATCCCTATTGAATTTGGTTAAAATCGGTTCAGATTTAGATATAGCCCCCATATATATGTTACCCCCAATTTGACATGTAAGCGCTGTAAAAACTTTATTTTATATCCGATCAGTATGAAATTCGGCAGAAAGAGGTTTCTTATTACATAAGGGAATACTGCTAAATTCGGAGAAAATCGGTTCAGATTTAGATATAGCCCTCATATATATGTAACTTCCGATTGTTAAATTGATTTTTCAGGCAATCGCTTTATATGCTTGTCCAGTGTGGGGAGTATGTGCCAAAACGCACATTCAAAAAATTTAAATTTGTCAAAACAAAATATTAAAAATGATGCTAAATTGGCCATGGCACTTCAGTACAAAACGACTCCACGAATTAAGCAATACTAATCTTATTTTGCAGAGAATAAACACTTTAACAGAAAAATTTGCTTCTTTATGTTCTGTCAACGAAAATCATTTAATCCAAGAATTGTATTCTAGATAATAAATGCAAATTCCATGCAATTTTAGATAAACCGATCTTTTCATAACATAAAAAAAAACTTTGTTTAAAACGCACTTTTTATTTATTGAAGGTTTTTTTCAACTTTTCCTTCTCCAAAAATATGCATCCTTTAATTATTCTCAATGTTCTTTCCTTTAAAAATACATAACTTCTAGACGTAAGGTTAGTTAAAACCATATCTTTGTAGCCTAACTTAAGCAATAAATGTAAATAAATGTTTTATAAATAATAAAAAAAAAAAAAAAAAAAAGGTCTATTTACATGAATGAGTATTCAGGGAAATCGGTTCAGATTTAAATATAACCTCCATATATATGTTCCTCCTGATTTGGTGTCAAAGCGCTATATAAGTTGTACCTTACTTCCGATCATTTAAATTTTCAAGAAAGATGTTTCCCAATTTAGGAACGAATATTGCTAAACTTAACGATTATCGGTTTAGAATTAGATAATATGTTCCTACCTATTTACCAATTATTCCAAATTATTGTCGCAATGACCCTTATCGCATTGTTAGGGAGGTGTAGGGTATTATATAGTCGGCCCCGCCCGACTTTCTGCCTTTCCTTACTGGTTAAAAGGTAAAAAAATACAAGGTGATTCGGAATATATTTAATTTTGTGTTTACATTATTAGTTTTAAAAAAAAATTGATCGATAGGCACTGTTCCAGACAGACCGCCTAAAGTCGGATTTTGGGAAGAAGCGTGTATTACATGTTGGTGTTTTTCTGTGCCGTTCAAAGGAATGGCTAGCTCATTGGTTGGTCGGAGACAAAAGCTCTCTGGACTGTCAGATGCAGAAATAGAGGACGTTCTAAATTCTTATTTTTGTGATGTGGAATCCGAAGAAGAAAATTAACTATCCAAAGGCTTTGACGACGACGACAATCCTCATTATCAGGACATCGTTGGTGATTCAAACCATATGCAACAATATGAAACAATAGTCCTAGAAGAGGTCTCGTCTTGTGTCCCGAGCTCATCAGTTCAAACAACGTCCTCTGATATCGATTACCCTCGCTTAAAAGGTAAAAAACGAAAGCTTGTTCGTTCACCATTACCTGAACTGGAAGAAGGAGGGCCACAACCGAATCATCTTTCTATAGACGTACTTGACATAAATTCTAAATCACCAGAATTCCAAAAAGTCATTTGGAAGAAGGCAAATTTGCAACTTTATAAAAATGAGATAGCCTTTCGTGGAGATGACAGCCTACCCGGAGAACTCAGGGCTTTACAAACACCATTTCAGTGTTTTCAGTACTTTTGGACAGACAAACTTGTCGAAGAAATCTCTTTTCATACGAATCTTTATGCTCGCCAGCAAAACGTAAAGACAAATTTCAAAGTAAGCGTCTTAGAAATAAGAAAATACATTGGCATATTAATTTATATGTCTGTATTTCGCTATCCGAACGTCAATGAGTACTGGGGTGAATATGGTTTTGATGCGATAAGCAAAACAATGATAAAGAACCGTTTTTGGGAATTCTGGCAATATATTAGATTCAATAACCACGAGCTTATGAAAGCTCGTGGTAATCCTGATCACGATCCACTTTTCAAAATCAGACCGGTCTCTGAACACTTGAATGATAAATTTAACTCAATTCCTAAAACGCCACAACAATGTAATAAACGAACTTGTAAACTCCCTGGTTGTAAATCAGAATCGCAAATGGTCTGCTTAAAATGCTTTCTCATTCATCACACAAAGAACTAATAATAGGCAGAAAATCTTGCATTATTTAGAAAAAAAAAAAAGAACATTTTTATTTCTGTGAAAGTAAATTATCTAATAAAAACATTTCTTATTTTTAATAAATTTGAAATATTATTTTATTTTTTATGTTTTCTAATAAAATATCTAAATAAATAATTAGTGTTTTTAATACTGTTGCTTCCCAAGCCCGCCTTTTGGCGGTCTACTCTTTCTTCACCCTAGGGACTAAAATATAAACTTTATTTCATATATGACTTAATTTTGTACTTTTTATGTACAACCAAAATTTTATATACTACCAAAATGTTTTCACTGAAAAAAAAAAATTGGGAAGTAGAGGGTTACATACCAAAACACAAAAGCAAGCCGTCCATATACCGTACCAAACAGTGCATTAGTGTGCGTTAGCAGCTCTTTAATAGCCTCTGACTGCTCTTCGGACCAAATTTGGTAATTCGGTCTATTCACGTACTCATTGAGACAATACATTTTGATCACTTCAGGCAATCAGTATGTTTTTAGTGAAGTCACTCGATTACTCCTTTCGAGACTTATCGTGCGCACCAGCCAGCAGGCAGACAGACATCCAGACAGACGGACGGACATTGTTCGTTAGATTTAAAATGACCCAAAAAGGGTTTCCGCCGAATATACTTTGGGTCTTACGTCATTCCTTCGATGTGTTACACTTTTGGTCCGTAGCAAACGATATATATCCTCGTATCACTAAAGCGAGGGTATAATGAAACATATAAATGGTTATATATTATGTTTAATTTTAAATAATGAATGTTTAATAAATGTGTAAATCTAAACAAATACTCGTAAATAAATTTTTTAGTGTTACATTAAACATTTTGATGTTAATCATTCGGTATTTAATAATATGTAAAATTGAAACATAAAACAAGTACGAAAGTTCAGTCGGTTAAACCGATTTATGGATCAACCTCACCTCGAGCCCCAAAAAATATTAGTAAATTATTTATTTTTTGTATTAAATAAATTATTATCAATTTAAATTGCATTTAATAACTTTAAAGTATGTACTTTTTGTGTAAAATGGTCCATTTGTGTGGGGGTACAAAAAGGGTATGCACTGGTATTAATGTAAAAAGCTTTTAACTTTTGGTACAAAATGGTCCATTTGTGTGGGATGTACCAAAAGGGGCATGCCAATAACGGCCATTTTGCTCTGGACTCCAGCTACTATAAAAGCATAATACTGTACAAAATTTCAAGTATTTGTATGCACTGGTATTAAAGTTATAATCTGGTAACTTTTGGTACAAAATGGTTCATTTGTGTGGGAGGTACCAGAAGGGGCGTGGCAACTTCGACCATTTTGCTCGAGGTAAGAGTGACTAATAAACTAATACTATGTGTAGAATTTCAGAGGATTCAAATAAGTAGTATAGAAGTTATTAAATAATCAATATTTCGCTAAATGTTAACCATTTGTGGGGGAGGTACTAGAAGGAGTGGACCACTATGGCCCATCTTCGAACTTCGCCGGAGATGAAGAAAAATATTGCCGCATACCAAATTTGAAGCCAATCGGTTAATCCTTTCGAGAGTTATCGTGCGCACCAGCCAGCAGACAGACACACAAACATACTCACAGATAGACGGACGGAAAAACAAAATTGTATAATACATATTTTCACACTTAAAAGATATATAGCAAACAAAATGGATTTTATTTTGAAATGTGGTCTATAGGTATAATAAATAAATGTTCACAGCTGAAATGGTGCACAAATATTCCGGACACTGCGTAAAAATGAAGAAGAATGTTATAGTATTAAAAAAAAATTTGTATTATGATAGATATTACCCAACAAACCAGTCCCTAAGCGTAATATAACTAAATTGGAGAATAAACTTACTACTAACAAATTTCTACAACTTTTCTTAAACATACATCATACATACATACATAAACACAAAGTCGTCAACTATACGCTGCTTGCTTCACACATAAAGTACAATGAAACCGCGGTTTCGTAAGAAACAAAAAAACCCAAAGTCGCTGCGACGTATATGATGTGCCGTTATATGTACACGTGCATTTTGTTTTGTTTGTTAAAGTTCTCAGTTGTCTTGTTCATGTTGAATTGTAAAGTTGGAGTAACAAAAAAGTGAAAATTAAAGAGAAGTAAAGAAGTGAAAAAGTGAAGAAATTAAAGAGAAGTAAAAAAGTGAAGAAATAAAGTTTGTAAAAGTAAAATAAAATATATAAAACTATAACAAAAATGCCTTACAAAATTAAACACAGTGTTCGTAAGGAAACAAAAGAAATTGTTGACTTACTTTTAAATGCTAAAAAACATAAGTGCGATTCTAGTGAAGTTGAAGTCAGCTTAAGTAACAAAAAAGATTCCATTGTAGCCACATGTAGTGCAGTGGACTCAAATTTAAGGGATGATCTTGTAGCCACTTGTAGTGCAGTGGATTCTAATTTAAGTGATGACATTAAATATGATGATGAAATAAAAGTAAACACTGTGTTTTATAAAACTGTGTTTTATAAAACACAGTGTTTTTATAAAACTGGAAACAACATTTATCAAGTGTCATCAATAAATCATCATGTTGGTGTAGTCATTGGACATCAAGTTTTGAATTTGAGATCAATGTTTTTCAATCCACTAGAATCTTCACTTCTCGGCATTTTTCAAACAGCAAGTTTAACAGTTTCAGAAGCACCCTACGAACACTGTTGGAAAGATATAACTAAAATCTGTGCTTTAAGCAATAAAAACAATGAGTTTGGGTTTTTTCCAGTTATCCACTATGATTGAAGACAATAATAACATAAAGTTTAACAGTATCTTTGTAAACTCGGAACTCATGCAGAATACTTCAGAATGTCAAAATGTTACACAAGCACAGCCTGTGGCATTAAAAGGTAAATATTCAATGATATATATTTACATACATGTTTTGAAATTTTATCAGTTGATAATGTTTTTTTCTATTTATTTTTAGCGGTAACGGAAACTCTTGCTCAGGCTATTGAACCCATGTTTATAAGGCTGACGACTGAGGTAACTTCAATGCGGGAAGAGATAAAATACCTACGAAGTGAAGTAAAAGGTTTGAGGAAAGAAAAATTATTGAAGTTCGTGATGCCTGATATCGCCTTTAAAGAAATGGATGATTTTTTAAAGTTCGAAAAGCAGTTAGAAGATGATAACAACTTTTTTCTTTCGTTTGTAAGTTAAATAGAAAAACCACTACATCATTAGTTAAATAGACTAAAAATAACCGTACCAATTAACCTAATAATTTTTCGTTTTTTTCTTTATATACAAAGGGAACAGAACTGTTATCTGTAGCAAAGGCACCGAACTTCACCAAAAACTGCTGGCGAAAGATTTTAACCGATAAAGTTGCGGAAAAGTTGTGTTGGAAAGGGACAGAAGATAAAAAGAGTGTGCGCAGTCTGAGTGTAGCAAAAGCCATAAGAAGTATGTACATAACTGACTTCAAAAATTTTACGCATTTAAGTTTAATTCCTTTTTTAATTTTATAGATGCTTCTGTTTCCGTTGGATTGAATGAGGAGGATTTTGTGAAAAGCACGAAATCATTTTTCCAATTTGCGAAAAATATGCTAGAGTCCAAAAAAATTATGTTTCAAAATCCAAAAAATAGAAACATAAAATTTTCTAGTATTTTTTCATTTTTCCTATAAAGAAAAGATAATCAGTGAAATTTTTAAAATCTACCAAATAACCTATGTGGAAAAACAATTGAAGTGCCTTTTATGTTTATTCAAGAATATTGTGTTTGAAATATGAGATCTCTTTAATTTATAAATTTCTTTAATTTAATGATCTCTTTAATTTAATGATCTCATTAATTTAATAACTAAACCTAATAAGAAAATATGGTTTAAAATTCGTTTGAATATACATATTTATTTTATAATGAGAAATTAAAAGTATAAGTATAAGTACCAATTAAAAAAAATTAATAACTTTACAAATAAAGCTGGAATGTGTATCAAATAATTGGAAAAAACAGCCTAATTCATAACAGCTGGCGTATACTAACCTTAGCTATCCGTTATGAACAAAGCTATTGTTATTTATTATATTTCTAAGCTTGTTGTATACTATAGACTAGCAAGCTTATAACAGGGTTCAATTTTGTTTATTATATAATTGTTACCAAGCGTATTACAATACTTTTCACAAACGTTTTCAAAGCTTACATTACTAAGCTTGTTCAAAGCTTACATTTCTAAGCTTGTTCAAAGCTGACATTTCCAAGCCTGTTTAAAGCTTATATTTCTAAGCTTGTTCAAAGCTTACATTTGTAAGCTTCTTCAAAGCTTACATTCCTAAGCTTATTGTATATTATAGACTAGCAAGCTTATAACAGGGTTCAATTTTGTTTATTATATAATTGTTACCAAGCGTATTACTATAGTTTTCACTAACGTTTTCTAAGCTTAAGGCTTATGATAGTAAGTTTGTTACAAGTTATTTCTAAAGGGTTTTGGTTTGTTGGGTATTTATTAAAATACATAATAATATGTAAGAGATCTGTTCAGTAGAAAAGGTGAATTTTAAACTTCTCGGGTTGCGTGCATTCGATTACCGTTTTTTTTTATGTCGGCGCACTTCTCTCAAACATATGTTCTTAGTTGAGTTTGTGTTTTTTTGGCCAAAAAATTACCAACATGCGATGGTTTTTTCTTCGATATTCAGCAATTTTGGAACAAACTTCGCTGCCGCACTCTTCTTGCACAAAATTTCTCTAAAAAATGTATGGCATTAGTCGACCGATATGCCGACATCCTCTACAACTTCTCTAATATTGATTCGACGATTCTCCATAACAATTTTCTTCCTATCTTGTCTAGTTTTCGAGATATTGGTAGGGTAAATCGATTAACTCTGAATAACGGGAAATAATTTTGATATTTTTGTTCTAGATCTCCATTTTTCTATCGCCATATATATTTGACTCAGTATTTTACGTTCTTTCGATCACAATATTTAAATTACTATCTTTCCACACCGACCCTCTTTGTGGTCCATGTAATACAAATACGAAAAAATATTAAAATAAAAGTGGATATGGACCAAAATGCCATGTACACAAAATTGTATAACTTACTTATTTTTTTTTAAGGAATGACATAGAAATACACGAGAATCATACAAACACTGTTGGAATAAAATGTGTGTAACTCTTCAGACCCGTTTTTGCTTAAACAATAAATTGTAAATACTTTGACCCACTGTAAAAAAACTCAGACCAGCTGGACAATAAGTTTAACACTTTCGTGTCTTCGGCAACCCCAACTGACATTTTCCGGCAAAAAATTTCGCAGAATATTTGAATCCTTAAATTTCATTTTTTAAAGACTTTTTTAATTTGTTCGAATAAAGGACAAAATTGACCCACTAAGAAGGGAGCTAGAGGGGTAAGATCATCCACAAAAATTATCCTCATAAAATTCCACTTTATAACTTTGACAGTAAGAAATCTCTTAGACATTAACATACAGCATTTTTTCCCTTCGACCAAAAAATGGAAACTTTGACCCACTGTAAAAAAACTAAGAACAGCTGTGCCATAAGTTTATTCTACACAAATGGTATAGCTAACATGCCCTTTCAAAATTATAGGGTCCCTACCAAAAATGCTGTTGGACAATGTAATTTATCTGTCGATATCAGCTTGAGTGGGCCCTCCCCTTATATAATTTATTGTTATAGCCAAGAATTTAGGCTTATTATAAAGATAAGGGTTTGCCATTATGTTTTAAAAATGATTTTAGGGCAAGTGCCCGCCGCGGCTGGCTCGAATAAATTCCAGCCGAGAGGCCCACTTTTATGAGATGAGCTTGTTTTGCTCTACCAAGGTGATGTAGGGTAACATATAGTTGGCTTCGCCCGACCTTAGCCTTTCCTAGTTTTTTACTCCTTAAGAAATATAGTCTCCTTCAGAAATATAGTCCCCATCAGAAATATATAGAAATATTCTTATATTGCTAGCATCACATTCAGATCAGAGCTGTAATGCTGCCTTCACATAAAAAGTCGATAGTTTGGTAACTTTATAGCTATTTGGAAATACATAAAGATTTGGTAAAAAGCTTAAAATGTTCTATTCTTCTTTCGTAAAAAATTATTTTCCAAAAAAATTTTTTTAAAGCAAAAGTTATATCGCATAATTGGTACATTTTTCACAATTCATGTCGGTGTCGGAAACGACCATAATATTTCGACTCCAGACTCCGACTACGGGCAAATTTTCCCAAGTCTGACTCCAAGACTCCGACCCCACAGTCCTGACTATGTATAGTGTGGTGTAGGCAATGTATTAAAAGTTCAGTGTTTTTTTAACCATTCGGTGCAGACTAACATAGATAAGTAGAATTCGACTACAAGAAATTCAATTTATTTTGAATTTTCCAAATAGTGTATTACATATTATCGCCACATATCATACCGACCAGAATCAAGAATTTTTCACCGTGATGTTTCCCCCTTTTTGCTATGTTTATTTTCTGTTTTACAAAAGTTTTATTTTTTTTATTTTTGCCTACTAAACTTGTTTTCAGTTAAGCCAGGGCCTGGTCATATCATCATCAGCATCAGCGTCATCGTCAACAGCAATGTCTTTGTCGTCATATTGCATGTGCATAGTTCGCTATGTCGTTCCAGTGGCAGCCGTTGCAGCAACTATTGCCAGTAGATGCTGCCTCTACCGCTACCGATGATGATGTG
Organism: Eudasyphora cyanicolor; assembly: GCA_963930755.1. NCBI lineage: Eukaryota > Metazoa > Arthropoda > Insecta > Diptera > Muscidae > Eudasyphora > Eudasyphora cyanicolor. Next base: position 205,662,461 of record OZ005736.1, on the reverse strand, counting down.
AATGTGGATGTCGATAAAAATTCGACTACTTTCCTAACATGAAAACAAACAAAACCAAAACAAGAACCAACAAAACAGTCAAACTAACGAATAAACAAAAAGAGGATAACCACCACCGCCAGGAAAAATAGCATCAACACTGAAATCAGCAGCTCCCAATGACAACAACTGACTGCGACTGGAGCTGATCATACAATTCTATAAATAAATATCTAAGCAAATATACAAACTTTGCCGGAGATATATACCCGTCGAATGTGTGCATTACACATACACTCCCATGAAATAGATATATTTGAGGTTTTTTCGCAATTGCTTTACTGTGGGAAGAGGCGACAAGTTGGGGGGTAGGGCGATATAACTGATTTATAGTAAAGGATTCTATTTGTTTAGTGGTGACTGCAGCAAAAACAAAAATAGTGGTCCTGAAAAAACAACAACAATCCCGGATTGTTGACGATTTAACTGTGTACACCACATAAATGGAGTTATTCATTCATACACCACCACGTATATATATATACATATATATATATATATATATATATATATATATATATATATATATATATATATATATATATATATATATAATGAACCGCACGGTGTTTCGAATTGTAAATAAGTAAGAGCAAGTATGTTAACCTCTTACGAATATACAAATCGGTCCCCTTTAGTGGGAGGTGCTAAAAGGTTACAGAATATTCGGTTATTAGAAAATCAATATTTCACCAAATTGTAACTGTTTGTGAGAGAGGTACTAGAAAAATGGACCAATATGGCCCATGTTCGAACATAACCTAAGGTAGAACAACAAAGTTCCACATACCACATACCATTTTAAGTCAATCGCGTACTCCTTTTGAGAGTTATGGTTATACCTAGGGTAATCAAAAACCGCACCGGTAAACCGGTTAATCGGTTTCTCTTTAAAAACCGCCTATCGGTTTCCGGTTTTTCTGCTTTTTCGAATAACTCGAACCGTCGGTTTTTTCAACTCGGTTTATTCGACTTTTCGGTTTTTTGAAACCATTATAAAATGATAAAGAAAATATTATTTTTGAAACAGGAACCTACCTAAAATTTTGAAAACATCAATATAAAAACCGTTGACATCATTTGTGCATATCCATCGATTTAAAAATGCAGTTTTATATGTATTTATACTGTTTACATTGCTAGCTTCTCTATTGACTTCGTCTGCATATTTTATCAAGGGTCTTATTGCGGTATAGAAATTAATTAACAATCCTTTCTAATTGAAATGTAGGTATGAATAAAAATACATATGTTCAGTTTCATATTTCGACAAGTTTTCATCTCTATAGTATGCTCAAGGCAGAATCCGCTACTTCTGATAATATATGTATATAATCGGTTTGCCATTTATATGATGCTAAAAGCTAAGATTTTGCCGATCTTCAGTATTAGTCAAGTTTTATAAAAATCATAAACAATTTTTTTTAAGAAATCTCTTTAAAAATTGAACATAAATATTACAAATATTGCAGAGATTATAATATTATATCATAAATGAAATTGGAACAATTACCTATTACGAGTATAAATAAAAATATGAAGTGTTTAAAATAAAATTTTCAAATAAATCTTAATTTAATTGGAATATGGTTACATATTGAATTTGCACTACGCTTATTTTACGTCATCTAACAAAATGTTGAGCATTATTTATGCATTTTTATTAAAAAAGAAAAACCGAAAACAACCGGTTCTCCGGTTTTTTATTTTCGATTAAACCGAAAACCGGTTTTAGAGTTAACTTAATTTTCGAAGAAACCGAAAGCCATATTTTCAAAATAGCCGGCTTTTTGATCACCCTAGTTATACCCAACCAAACAGACGGACGGAAATTGCTCAAATTACTTAAATTGCAATAAAACCGATTTCCTCCGAACGTAATTAGGGTTTTAGGTCACTCCTACGATGTGTTACAATTCTGGTCCGTACCCTCACTAAAGTTAGAGTATAAAATGACATAAACCACAAAATATGACTGGAAAATCTGGTATTTACGGTATAAAGAAACAAATTTGTCAAAACGTCATCAAAACGTGGCTCGATGTTTTTTTTCTTGTAGAAAATTCTTATCAAATAAATTTCAAAATATATGGTGATCCATTTCGAGGTTCCCTATTTTTTAAAGAAAAAAACAGAAAATTAAACTTGAATGGGAAATGTTTATTATCATTTGAAAGAACATTCTTTGGCATTTATTTTGTGAAGATTATGTCTATCAAATGTTGGCCGCGGCTACGTGTCAGCCCTTTCTCGTTCGAGCATTTCGACTTGTAACTGGCGAATGACACGCGTAAACGTTGTTCAGGCGTAAGTCTTTCCATGATGAAATGCCAAACAATACTTAACAAAAATAACATGACACGACTCACACGTGATCTGTCAAAAAAAGGCTATTGAAAAAGGTATCTCAACTTGGATCACCCGTTACATAGTTTCAGCTACATTGTTTAAAACTTGGCCTATATGGCTGCGAGCCCTTTACATCACCTGAACCAGACGGCGGAGTAATTCCAGCAGAAATGTAGAAAATATTGAAGTCCATTATCCCTTGGCTGGAGAAAATTTATAAGGGCTTCAATCGTTGAATGGTCACCAAAGTGGCTAGGCCAAGGGACTTCAGGCCAATGGGCCTATCTTCCTTCCTCCTGAAAGGTCTGGAAAGGGAAATTCTGGATACAAAAATCCTGTCGGAGAAGAAGCATGATTACAACAAGGGCAAGACTACAGAATCTGCCCTGCACGAACTTGTGGGCACTATCGAATCGCCCCTACATTACAAGGAACCCACAATGGTGGCATTTCTTGACATAGGAGGGATTTTTAACAACATTCACTCAGATTCTGAAATTGCGGCGCTGTCACATCTGAACGTGAACCTTGATCAGACCAATTCTAAGAATGCTTAACAGAAGAATCGTAACAGCAAGTCGTGGGTCCACAGCACCAACTAAGGTTTGCAAACAGAGTGACAATACAAGGAAGTGAATTAAATTCTGCTAGATCTAGAACGTTGTGGCTGCAAGGTCGTGGCATAAGCGGACAACGTGGCAATAGCTATAAGTGACAAATTCGAAAACATCCACAGAGACATCCTACAGGTGGCTCTGAACAAGTTGGCTAAATGAGCCAGAAGGGCGTTAAGTCAAACTACACAGAATTGGTTATCTTTACTAAAGGATGGTTAAATTGTAAGGGCCGATGTTGAATGTGAATCACACCTAAACCTCAAGTTTTTTTTCTGCATTTCATTTGACAATTCATTTAACTCAATTTTAACCATGGAAAGATTTTAACCTTTTACGAAAATGAGCGTTCAAATCAAAATGCACTTCGTAATGTTTTTTTGATCAGCATAATCGACCAAATGTGTCCACAATCGTGAAAATTATGCGCAAATTTCAGCAAACCGGGACTGTGCATGCTCGCCCAGATCGTTTGGTGTGGCTTATGGGCTGGCGACGTCATCGGGCCATACTTCTTCGAAATGAGGTCGGTCAGGCAGTTACTGTGAATGGTGTTCGTTATCGTGAGATGATAACGAACTTTTTATGGCTCGAATTGGAAGATATGGATGTGGACAATATGTGGTTTCAACAGGACGGTGCCACATGCCACACAGCTAACGAAACAATGGCTCTTTTCCGCAACAAATTCAATGACCGTGTTATCTCACGTCGTGGCGATGTCAATTGGCCGCCATGTGATTTGACACCGTTGGACTTCTTTCTTTGGGGTTATTTGAAAGAAAAGGTGTACGTCGATAACCCAGCAACAATTCAAGAGCTAAAGGATGAGATAATTCGCACATTAACGGCATAGAACCTCAATTATGCCTCAGCGTCATCGAAAATTTGGACCATCGGATGGAGGTGTGCCGCCGAGGTCGCGGCGGCCAGTTGGCCGATATTTTGTTCCATACATAATTGAATCATACCAATATTATCATAATAAAAAGAAATGACAATAATTTCCTAAATAATTTGTGTTTTATTCAAAATCAACATCGGCCCTTAAAATTTATCCACCCTTTAGGATGAATAATGTTCCACTAGTGGACCCCTATAGGGAACATATAGCCACATAGAAGGGGCTGACACAGAAGGAGCTTTCGTTGATGCCAGATCTGTACAACTTTATAAGGCTACTCTGAATCGAGATGGTTGGGTCTGGCCATGTTGGATGTTGTCGTGAAAATCGATACACCTAATCACTCCAAATAAATCACAATTTTGTGAAATGTTAAAACTCTTTATTTATATATCTACTTTAATGAGTTTCTCATTTTTTAACATTTCACAAAATTTTTACCATTTGTGTGGTATTCATACCCAAAACGGGAAAGATATCGCACACTAGGCCAAAAGACTTCAGACCAATTAGCCTATCCTCCTTCCTATTGAAAGGTCTGGAAAGACTTTTAGATTATTTCATAAGAGAAACCCCGACTCCTGTCTGGGAACCAGCATGGTTACAATATGGGAAAGTCTACAGAATCGGCTCTGCCCGAGCTTGTGAGCACTATCGAATCGTCCCTGCATTTCAAGGAATTCACCATGGCTGCAAGGTCGAGGCATATGCGGACAACGTGGCAATAGCTGTAAGTGACAAATTCGAAAACATCCAACAGGTGGCTCTGAACAAGTTGGCTAAATATGCCACAGAGACATCCTACAGGTGGCTCTGAACAAGTTGGCTAAATGAGCAAGAAGGGTTAACCCAAACTAGACAGAATTGGTTATCTTTACTAGGATGAATAATGTCCCACTAGTGGATCGTCTGCGGATAAATGGAACAGATCTAGTCTTTTCTGAAAGTGCAAAATTTCTAATTTCTGTATTTTCTAATTTCTATATTTATTGTTAGGAAACTCATGTAAGGAGTTTCCTGCCGGAAGGCTGTAGGGTCGCGGTGGTTCGTCCAATAATGTTATGCGGCATTGTCGTATGGTGAAAGTTAACTGAAAAATAACCACCTACCTACCAAAAAGTTTGTATCTATAGGAGATGTTGTTTCATTCACCCTAGATACAAAACTCCTGTCGGGGACTAAACATGATTACAACTAGGGCAAGACTATACAATCTGCCCCGCACAACTTGTGGGCACTATCGAATCGTCCCTACATTTCAAGGAATTCAGGCCTTTCTTGACATTATTATTGTTATGTCCTGTGGTCCCTATAAGGAACATAGGGCCACCTAGAAGGGGCTGACATAGAAGGGGCTTTTAACAACATTCACTCAGATGAGGTAATTGCCGCGTTATCACATCTAAGGATGAACTCTAGCTGGATAAGACTAGTTAAAAGTCGGCTCTTACAAAGCCTGTAAACAGAGGGACCCCACAAGCAGGAGTAATATATCCACTAATTTGGAACCTTATGGAATCCTGTTAGATCTAGAATGTCCTGGCTGCAAAGTCGCGGCATATGCGGACGTCGTCGCTATCGCAGTAAGTGGCAAATTCCTCGATGTCCTCATAGACATCCTACAGGTGGCTCTGAACAAATTTGCTAGATGGGACAGAAACAGAGGTTTGGGCGTTAACCCAAACAAGACAGAATTGGTTCTCTTTACTAGGAAGAATAAAGTTCCACATGTGGACCCTCCTTGAATAAATGGAACTGAGTTGGTATTTTCTGAAAGTGCAAAATATCTTGGAATAATTATAGATAGAACATTTTTATTCCGACTTAATATTCTGCCACGTATAAGGAAAGCCAACATCACATTGTATTTCTGCAGGAAAGCTTTGGGGTATCTCTCCTAAAATCGTCCATAGCGGTAGTTCGCCCAATACTGTTGTACGGCATTGTAATGTGGTGGATGGCAACTAATAAACTATATGAACTATATTCCGACTTAATATTCTGGAACGTGTAAGGAAAGCCAACATCACATTATATTTCTGCAGGAAAGCTTTGGGGTATGGGTGGGTGGCAACTAATAAACTATATGATCAAATGTTCAGAGAACTGACTGCCTATGCATAAGTGGTCTTACTCCACCTACTGCCCATTGATATTTTGGCTAGAGAAGTTGCCACCAGAGCGACATTACGATTGAACTGCCAATTACTCGTAGTGTGGATGTATAAGAACTACGGTCACATGAGGATATCATAATTTAATGCTATTGTAACCGATCAAGTGGAATATATACCACTGGTGTACACCTTCGAGAGGAACTTCACCACTAAAGTACCTTTCAGAGAGGAATGGGTTGGCAGAATACCAGGAAACAGAAAACCTCTCCACTTCTTCACAGATGGTTCGAAGCTTGATAATAAGATTGGCTTTGGAGTACACTGTCTTGATATAGCTCACAGACTATCAGATAGCTAGCAATCCAAAATAATGGCAATAGGGGAAGTCGCCAAGTGACTGAGTCGCAACATAGTGACCAACGCCGGCGTTGTCATTGTCTCGGACACTCTCCGACTGCCTTCAGTTCTCTGGAGGTCACATCCCTAAATTTAGAACCAGCCCTTGACTGTCGCAGACCTCTTAAAGAGATAGCGAAGCAGTTTAACAAACACCTCATATCGATACCTGGGCATAGGGATATCCTGGGGAACTACAAAGCTGATGAACTTGCTAGGAAAGAGACAATATAACAAATTCTGGAAGAATTTGTATATCCACAAGCAATCTTAGACAAGAGGCAATCAGACAGTCTAAAGAAAGATGGACAGAAATCGACACATCAAGGTTGGCTAGACAAATCTGGTAAAGAAACAAACTGAGAACCGCATTTGAGTAGATGTTGTTAAAAGCCCCCTAGTACGCCAAGAAAGGCCATCATAGTGAATTCTTTGAAATGTTGAGACTATTCAATAGTGCCCACAAGATCGTCCAGGGTAGATTCTGCAGACTTGGAGTTTTGTATTCAAGTTTTCTCTATTGAATGAATCTAATGGTGATTTCGTTTCTGAAAAATAATATCACCACATTTTAAATTTTCCTCCTGCACTCACTGCTAATTTCGCATTTGCATGCGAACAATCGAACAAAAATCGTGCGGTGACTAAAACCCATACCTACATTATGGCGCAACCATTTGATAGTGCATTAAGAATGTACGCTTTCAATTAGGTTTGGTTCTGAAGTTTGCTCTTTGACTGTCCACACTGTGGACTGGGCTGAGTGTGGAAAATGTGATATTTTCGCATTTGCGGAGTGTAATAATTTTACAAACGAAATCAAACCCCGTTCATACGGCTGCACCATTTAAAATACGGTTTCAGTGTAAAATGTAGAAAAAAATTAAATTTTTTGCACAAACGATATCACCGTTTGAGCCTTAACAGACCTTTCGATAAAAATGGAGATGGGACGACAAATTCTAAAAGAATTTGCATATCCACATGCAATGTTAGACAAGTAGCAATAAGGCAGTCTAAAGATTGACAGAAATCGTCACCTGTAGGAACCAAAGAAACGAACGAGAAGGTTAAAATGTTAGTATCAATTCCGACGGGACACTGCCTGATCGGCGAACACGCCAGAAGATTGGTTATTGACTACAATAACTTCGGCAGAAGCTGCGGCGGTGAGGAAGAAGCATTGAGCACTTGCTATGCTATTTTCTCGCTTTGAGTAAACGATGTCTGGACTTACTGGCGTCGGCCTTTCAAGCTAGTATAACAGATCATTCCGGTACCGATATTCATAATATTGATAACTTTGTTTATCAAATTGGTTGGTTTCGATGAAGGGTATCAGAGCCCGTGGCATCACTGGGGATCTAAACTGGTCTATGTGGGCTGGTAACAAACAGGTGCCACCATAAACTAATCCTACTACTTTAAGGCGCAAAACACTGTGTACATGTGCTACCACATAGACTACTTGTCCAAATACACTCCAGAGAATTGAAGCAGTGTTAAAGGATTTAGGTTTTAGTGGATTTTGAAATGTTTTGAATAACTTATTTTGGTTCCCTGCTTCTCTCGCCCCCTCCCCTGTTGATTCTCATAGTTTCCCCGTTCTTTTTGATTTGGTGACTGCATGTAAAAAAACGCTGCCATAAACGTAAAGCAAGTTTGGTGGCTGAGGTTTTTTAAGGGAAATTGATTTGAAAAGTTTTGGGAAGCTAGCGAACAGAAATTTATGTGAATAATATTCATGTGGAAATGCTCTAAGGAAAAGGAGTTGGTTAACAAATGGCTTTAGTTTGACAAGACCAGAAATTAAAAAGTATAACGGCCAAAGAGTAAAGGATATAAAGGCAATCATACATATTTGATAGAAAGCTGCACGAGTATGTGTGTCTGTGTGGAATATCAAAAAGGAAATCTAGTTCGACGTTAACACAACCTGAATTTATACGAATGAAAGATTCTATGTATGTACATATGAATATAGAATGAGAAACTTGTCATAGTTTGAAAGGGTTAAAAGCATAATTGGCTTAATCCCATACAAAACCCCATCTGACACAGGTTTGGATGTAAATTCATGAATTACTAAAGTACATTAAAAACAGATTACTTAATACAAATCAAATCAGGTATTGATTTTAATTTGTAATTAGTTAGGCCGAAATATACATACTACTATTTAGAATATGACCAGTTGGCTGACCTACTACGTAGTAAAATAAATGTTGGGTTATTTACAGCATACACTGATAGAAAAAGCTTCGTCATGACGACGAATTTGTACATCATCACGATTATTTTTTCGTCAAAAGTCAGCTAACGTACGGAATAATCCTCTTGATGAATTTGTTCGTCACCATGACGAATTTCTGTTTCCAAAAACATTCGTCCTCAGGATGATCCATTCATCACCACGACGAACCCCATTCATCATCATGACGAACCCCATTCATCATCACGACGAATAGCATTCATCACCACGACGAACTCTATTCATCACCATGATGAACTCCATTCATCACTACGACGAATTCCATTCGTCACCACGACGAATCCCATTCATCATCACGACGAATTCCATTCGTCACCACGACGAATCCCATTCATTATCACGACGAATCCCATTCATCACCACGACGAATTCATGCCCACGACTATTTAAATTTTAAAAATTCCAATAAATGTTCTTCTAGTTTTAAACCATTTAAAATGGTATGGAAATTAAAATTATTTGACTGCATTGCCAGGTTCAGTTGTGAATATTCGTTCATTCATTCATTCATATTTATTTCCAAATAAATTTCTTATAATGTAACATACCAATGTAATCCATTACTTATAAATATTCCCTCAGCGTATCTAAATACTTATTCTAGGGTTATGACAATAATATTGAAGAAAATTTAAATGCGCCGGCAGGCCAGCCCATTTGACCATTAATTCGAGTTCCTATAGACTCTAAAATATATTATATCCCTCGCAAAAAGGAAATCAAAAGCGAGTCCCAGATGAATATTCGTTTCGAGACGCAGTTCTTATCAGGTAAGGCTGAAATCAAACAAACGAGAAGTATTCATTACTTCTGCTATTTTAAATCAAAAATAATCACATCAAGTAATGTATTTGCCAACAGACCACTAGCACAAATGTTTCACACTTATACAGCTTGTCGAAACAAATTATTTAGCTAAGGTAATCAGAACGCATATAGAACAGTACATTTAAGCAGAAACTGTAATTTGATTGCATCGTTTGATCATATTTTCAGCAAAATGGCCAAATAAATCTTTTCGTCGTGGCAATGAAACCTTATCGTTCTCTCGACGAATTTCGAAATCACCAAAAACATGACAGTACGAAGATATATTGACCAAACTGATTCGTCATGGTGACGAACGGGTTTTCTGTCAGTGTAGTAGACTTTCAGTTGAATTATAAGTATGTATGTATATGCTTCGGAGCAGGCGATTTTTAGGTTATCGACTCGCAGTAGAGGAGTAGTTGGGTTATATGTATATTCTTTAGTAGAGGATCAGTAAGGCTATATGCTCCGTAGTGGAGGAACTATTTGTTTAGAGCCACCTGTTGGATGTCTCGGAGGACGATGGGGAATTTTCCAGTTACTGCGATAGCAACGTCGCCTGCATATGCCAAGACTTTGCAACAACAACGATACCCTTGCGAAGTCTCTCTGTTTACAAACCTTGTAATAGGTATGTACCCACGACTTGCTTTTAGCCGGCTTCTGTTCAGCAGGCTTTGAATTTGACTATTCAAGCTTGAGGTCACTCTTAGATGTGACAACGCCGCAATTACCGCATTTGAGTGGTTGTTAAGAATGGTCACCACAGTGAATTCTTTGAAATGTTGAGACAATTCAATAGTTACCACAAGTTCTTCCAGGGTATATTCTGTATACTTGCCCTAGTTGTAAGCATGCTGATTCCCCAAAAGGAGTTTTGTAGTTAGTTTTTCTCTAATGAAAAAATCTAAGAGCCTTAACAGACCTGTCGACAAGAAGACGGATAGGCAGGAGATAATGTACTTCAACCTTATCTGCATTTCTTCTGGTGAAATACCGTCTGGTCCAGCTGATTTAAAGGGCTCAAAGCTGTTGATAAGCCCAGATAATTCATCAGTCAATAAGTTATCTACGCTTGAAGTTCACTCGCCCTGTTGTTGGTCCCGCCGTTCCGCGGGTGTGTTCTGTTGGTGAGATCCCAGTATGAGTAGCGACTGCTTGCTATTTTTTGTCCAGTTATTAGCATTATCCTGCAAATAGCCCACTGTAGAGTGGATAATATCTTACCCAGCATTGCGGCATCGGATACATCTTCTACACTTCTACCAAGAATGTCTCTGCGCTTTCCTTAGCTCCTTCTTGTAGATTTTGAGTTGCTCTTTGTAGACATTCCCATCATTATAGTGACCCAGTAGATTTAGCCTTGTTGGATAGCTTGTTGTGGGTATTTTTTCTAGCCCTTAGCTCAAAAGTCCACCATTATGGTTTCGTTTTACTCTAGTACCGTGGTTTTGGCAGGTTTCTTCAAGGAAACCATTGAATGATGTAGTGATGTGCTCGACCAAATTATCCAGACCGACTTTGTCTTTCCGTTCATACAAAAGTTTAAAATTGAGGACTATTTAAATATTTCTCATACAGGTGCCAGGTGCCTCTAAACTAGCAACTGTTTTTGGGGTTCACCAATGAAATTAGGTAAGAGAAAAATGCCTAGATCTTTCCTGGCCAAAATACAGGTTCTTGGAGTACCTGCACAGTTGGCCAGAATAATTTTGTATGGTCTTGGGTAACTCGGCACCCCCAGATGGCTTGGTATCAACTACGGGGGATACCTCACCTTCCGTAGTGGGAGCTATTCCTGCTAGTATAACTTCAAAACGATGGTCTCGAAACCATATCGCAGAGCTTCACTTGCCCGTTGTATGTGGGGGGAGAAATCAGCATAAAGGATCAGATTGAAATACCGCTTTTTCCATCTGCCCAACCAATCTTGCTTATTCTCCAATTATGGGTCGAATATTTTATTATTTCAGGTATATCAGCCGATTTGGATGGGTTTTCTGTTGCTTTTTTGTCTCCCCCACTCGACTCAGAGCTGTCTTATACATGTCTTTACTCTCCCTTGATGCCATCCTACATCGTTGCAGATTGGAGGTGTGCCCGGCATCTATCTAAGTACAGCGAGGTAGTGAGGCATAATTACCCATTGCACATGGCGCATTATGTCCTCAAGCGCATCATCCTCACTACGGATGGGTTTTCTGCTGCTTTTTTGTCTCACCCACTCGGCTCAGAGCTGTCTTATACAGGTCTACTGATCTGGTTTCAACAAAAGCTAAGAGCTTTACTCTCCCATGATGCCTAAGTACAGCGAGGTAGTGAGGCATAATGATCGATTGTACATGGCGCATTATATCCTCAAACGCACTAGACTCTCCTACGGCACTTCGTTGAAGGGCTTTACGAGTGTCCGGTTGATAGAGGCATTATGGCATCTTGCTTTTTTCGAAGGCAGGAGCTTATAGGTAGATCTGATTCTTTTGGCTTTATTATAAGTCGTTTACACAGCTGGATATCCGAGGACCGGTTTTGTTACCTACTACGACGAAAGGTTTGTTATCTACTAAGACTGTTTAGTAGAAATCCAGTTGGTTTATATATTCCTTAGTAGGCGATCAGTTTGTTTATATATTCCTTAGTAGGCGATCAGTTGGGTTACCTGCTGCTTAGTAGACATCTAGTTGTAATATCTATTACTTATTAGGCGATCAGCTGGGTTCTACTAATAAACTCATTAGAATACAACTATTTTGATTATCCACTCCCTAGTAGAGGACCCGATGGATTATCTAATCCTTAGTTGCCGACCATTTGTGTTAACCAACTGATCCTCTACTAAAGTCATCTACTTTTTTGTGGGCCAGTTGCGCTATATGCTCCCTAGTAGAGGACCAATTGGGTTATTTATTTATTGGTTAGTAGATTAATTCGTTTATTGACTTTACGACCAATTGGGTTTTATAATCCCTAGTAGACGGCCAGTTTATATATCTATTGCTAAGTAGGGGACCAGTTGGTTATATATTTTAGCAGAGGAGCAGTTGGTTTATCTACTTCTTAGTGGACGATCAGATGGAGCATCTATTCTTTAGTTGAGCGCCAGATGGGATCAGTTTTGGAAGTTCAATTATTCAATAGTAAACATTAAATTGCTTTAAAATGAGCTTATGCTGCGTTTGACATTGCAGAGTAGGGAAATGTAGGTATTCTTTTAGACTAGCGTTTAGGTATGTTGGAAGATGGCACTACACCACCTCTAATTATAAACCAATATTAAAGCTTCCGGTTGTTTTTACATAAAAAGGGACAATTTTGGGAAGCGATCCCTGTTCTCAGTAAACCTAACACCCGTTTTGTTTTATACCAGTCAAATTTCCAATAGGGAATTTATTTGAAGCCGCGCTAATGTTCCTCAAAATTCATTTTGAGAATACTCATATGTTTTGGTTTAAAGTTTATTTTTGTTTCTGAATTTCTGCAAATTGAAATTTGAAGTATTAATGATTGTTTTTGAACAAATTAGAATTTCCCCGTGCTAAAGAAGTCGAAGACATATCTCGCTTCGATTTTGTCTAGTTTAGCTATTGCTGTTATTTTCGTTTTTTTTCTAACCTTTCCACTTCTTTGGATATTTACTAATGAATTTTTATCGTTATTCTTTGGCAAAAAAAATATTTTTCTCCACAACAAAAAATCAGTGCAATTCAAAAGGTGTCGTCCAAAGTTATATCTAGTGATTCCGTTCCCGCGAGGGATCCCGGAGGAGTAGCAGCAATCGGAGTAGCGTAGAGCTATTTCATCTATCCGAGAGTATTTTATTTTCGTTTATTTTGATAGCATTTTTGTAGTTGCCTTCTTTCTCAAACGAATGATACACAAGAAACTCGGGACTGATTCTTGTTTTGGCTTTTTGGGTGTTTGAGTAAAAACGTTGCAATATGTTGTCGTCGTCGTCGTTGCCTTCTGCCTATCTTCTTGAGTGCGGGTTAAGGAGAGTTACCTTACTTTTCCCAGTTTGCGTCGATCGAGGAGTAAACCGGTCTTTTGAGTATATACCGTGACTGTTGCAGCTTTGGAGGAAGAAAGATACAAAAAACAAACGAGTCAACGTCATTTTGAAGTTTACTTAGTTTAAAGGTTGTTACGTTTTTCCTCCGTTTTGTCTTGGTCTTTTTGTTTTCGTTTTGGCCACGTTTTTCTACCCTGCGCCGCACTATAATACAGTGTATTATGACATTGGTCATTTGTTTGTGACAGTCAAAAGGAGAAGAGATGAACCCAAAGTTAATTATACTTATACCAATCGGCGAAGAATTACTTTCTGAGCCAATCTGTCTGTCAGTCCCTCTGCTGATATTCTAGCAATCAATAACTATGATAGAAAATACAAAAAGAGCAATGTTGCCAATTCAATTTCTTCACAACAATGACCGAAAACATTCCTGGATATAAAACAAATGGAGTTTCTGATTTGGTCGATGTAACAACCTCATATAGAACAATTGGGGTCCCAAGAGCTACCACGGACCCAGTTGTCCCTCATCGGAACCAAGCTATTTGATACAGGAAGTTATCAATAATACGAATATCGGAACCGGCAAGATTTTTCAGACTTAAAAATATATCCATTACCTGGCGTATTCGCCGATCAGGCAATGTCCCGCCAGAACTGACACTAAGGTAAACACTTTTTCCTCTCTAGAGCGAGGAGTTATTTTAGGTCGTAACATGGTCTGATTTGTCTAGTAATCTGCCAGGTGTCTACTTCTGTCCAGCTCTAATTGGACTGCCTAAGCCAAAGCTTGGATGCGAAGAGTGCCGCACCCATATATACACACTCTTCGAGGGTTTGTAATGTCGTCCCTTTCCTAACATGTTCATCGGGATATCCATATGTTCAGGTATATGTTAAACTATTCAGCCATCTCGTTAAGAGATCTGCGGCAGTCGAGGGCTGTTTGGGAATTTAGGGATGAAGCCTCCAGAGATTTAATGGCAGTCTGGCTGTCGCTCTAAGTGACGACAATAGTATTAGTCACTACATCGCGATGCAGACAAATCGCCTCTTCTCTTCTTTCGACTTAACGGACACTGTAAGTATTAAGTACCTGATAGTCTTTGATCTATATCAGGGCTAAGTTTTTTACAGCGTTATCAGAGGCCAACCTTCTCAACAAGCTTTGAACCATCCGTATAGAAGTATACTTACTTTCTCCTAGTATTCTGTCAACCCATTCCTCTCTGGCATGTATGTTAGTGGTAAAGTTCCTGTCGAAGGTGTACATTGTTGGTATATGTATAGTCCACTCGGTCGGTTGCCATGACGCTGCAGTGTGATATCCTCAAGTGGCCGTAGTTCTGGTACATCCACATGGATAGAAAGTTAAATCTGAATGCCGCTCCGGTTGCAACTTCTCTATGCACAATATCAATCGCCAGTAGATGGAGTGGGACTTGTAGAGACTCTGTCGTAAGCTCCGCTTAGGCTTAGACTGGCAGTTCTCTGAACCTTAATTAATTTATTGATTATAGATAATTCAATAATTAAGTTATCTGAACCTTAATTAATTAATTGATTGATTATAGATCGCTCATCAGCTTCCGTTCATCGCATATGGACCATCTTAGCCTAAGATACGGGCTACTCGCCAAATTTGAATTCCGCACCAGCCAGACAGGCAAAAAGAAGTGATCTAGTGCCCTATGTATGTTTGGGGGAAATCATTTTCGAGATAGTTCAAGTCATTTGAGCAATATCTGTCTGCCTGGCTGGTTACTCCTTGATAAGATAACTATCGAAAGCAGTAACCGAATACCTTAAAATTTAGCATAGAGTAATAAATTTGTTTCTACCCCAAGCTATGTTCGAAGATGCACCATATTGGTCCTCTTCTTCTGCGATCGCCCCTAAGTAGTTAAAATTTGGCGAAATATTGTTTTTCTAATAATTTCTGTTCTACTTAGCCGAATGTTTAGTAATTCCACATATGGTAATAGTTTTTTCGTCGCAACCACATCGAGCTAAATGGGGGAAGTTCCTATGCCAGTAGTTTCGAACACAGTGAAGTTTAAAGATAATCTATTCAAATGTATATCAACTATTTGTATGTTTATGCCGCTCTATCGAGGTGGTGCCCGTTGGTTATCGTATAGTCGACTTCGACCGAATTTAGCCTTTCTTTGACGGGGTTCTTTGTTTTGTTGTTGTAGTTTAGAGTTTGTAAGTTTGGCGTTTTGTCTTCATCCCGCATTGGCGACAGCATCCTCCAATGCGGCTACCGTTGTGTATCGTTTGTAATGTTCCATAATTCCATCGCTCGTCGCTGAAGTTGTTGTGGCCATTGCCATTGACAGTGTCATTTGATATTGTCCTTTGGGAATTTTATTAAAGTGTCTAAATGTATAGATTTAAGCAATCGCTTTTTGCCGTTTGACTGTTTGCTGTTTCTCCGTTTTCTCTTCTTGATATGTTTTTTTCCTGAAATTTTTTGTGATTTTTTGTTTTTGTTGATGCCACTACAATAACTATTTTTGCCACTAACGAGCAAACATGTATTTGAAGCATTGTGTCGCGGTCGACGTCTTCGCCTTCGTCCTCATCTTCATCATCATCATCTTCTCCGACAACGATATCGTCTCCTCATACTCCTCCATCCTTTGGTGGATGTAAGAAAGGCATAGATAGAGCAGTCGTATCTTACATATTTTGACAGACGACGACCGAAATGATGTTCTCAAATTGGGTGGAAGTTGAGTTGGAAGAGAAGTTTTGGCATGATGAAAATAATAAATAAAGTGCAACATCAATTTATGCAATCAATGGAATTGCACTAAACAAATAGCCAAATGAAAACTATTTAATTTGTTTGAATTTAATGGAAAATTTCTTTAGTACAGTGAACATCGTCAATGTAAATGGTGCGTTTTGAAGTAGCCAGACAGAAGCTGAAGAATATAACTTACATTAATTAATATATGTAGGTTAGGTAAATTGTTGAATATGTTGTTAGCATTAATTCCTTATTTATATTTCTTTAGATATATTGTCACGATTTATCACAGTTGGTTTTATAGCAAATCTATGCCAAGAGATTCATATATAGAAGGGATACAAACGATGTGATGTGGCTTTTACAGCATATATGTACACGCTGAAGAAAAATCGCCTCTGTAGTATATTGTCCCAAACATATTCTGCTTGAAACATATATATTTTTAGGGTGCACTCCAAATATATAACATTTGACACATACAAATATTATATGTTTGGGATGATGTTGTTCTAGACAAAACTATGTTTACATCCTAATATTTTTTATTTGCATATATTATTTCCCAAACAAAGATCTATTTGCGTGAATATATATCTATTCTTTAATTGTTTTAAGTTTTCAGCAATTGAAAGGTAATTTTTATAAATTTTTAATGTTAGTAAAATTTCTTTATAATCGATAATAATGACTGGGAATAGTTAGAAAATAAAAATAAGTGGATTCAAATAGAAGTTAATGCTAAGTATGCCATTTTTAATAGGAAAGCTTAATTCGAAAACATGGAAAAAATTAAAACTAAAGTTCGAAAAATTCAGCAAAGTTTTGAAAATCTTTTTTTTTTTTAATAAAATATATTTGGAAATATTCATAGACAATAATTTTATTTGTATTTAAACACATATTTTATTTGAGAAAATTAGTTCGCAAATATATTTTATTCTAATATATTAACATATGCGTTCTACATACATTTTATTGATTTTCAAATAAAATTTATTTGCTCGAAAATATAAAATAATTAAAAATTTGTGTTCCAAGTATATTTTCTTTCGATCCAAACAAATCAAAAAATGCGATTTTGCCCCGTGTATGTATATGATAAATCTATGTTATTTACAAAGGCGATCCCAAAATTAGCCGAGCTGACGCATAGATGGCGGCTGTAGTCTGAAAAAAATACTTTGGTGAAAAGTGCCAACCTTATAAGACTTAAAACATATAGTTTCAAGGCGCCACGTTATTTAGTATTATGTAGGATCCATCAAAAATAATGAATCTCGGTGAATTTGTAAACATGGATAAAAATGTATCGCCCTTATGTGATAAAATACTTTCATTTGAAAGTTCTTAGTCCAACAAATATTAAAGCCCAGCTAGATTCTGCTCTGGGCTGGCAGAGTTTAAACAGGCCATACAAGCTGCCTAGAAGAACACCATTGTGGTCGACCAATTGATGTGTTCACGTCAGAAACTGCTAAGAAAATCCATAAAATAATATTGAATAATATTCGGCTGAAGTTGCGTGTGCTAGCTAAAATCATCATAAAATCGTATTCACCGAAAATTTCAAGATGAAAAAGATGAGTGCCGCCTTTGATCACTATGAAACAACAACTGCGTCGTGAAGATGTTTCAGTAGAGTGTTTTAGAGTTGGGCACTTTAGTTCTTTTAAGTGATCGCTCTTTTTAGTTCAGTTCAATTGAGTGAACTAGTTCGTTCATTTAGTTCAACAGCTCACTTCAGCTCACCAGCTCTCTTTACTCAATCAGATCATTCGTTCAGATCACCAGTTCAAATCAGCCGCTACTAAAGGAATCTGATTGGAACATGAATGGAATGATTTGAATATAGGTGCCAACGCGTTTGTATAGGAAAAATCCTACATTCATGATGACATAAAATTGGAAACAACACATAACAGCTGGGAAGAGAGAACGAAATGAGAAGAGTGGACGAAATGACAGGGTTGAACTACTGAGCTGAAATGAACGAGTTGTGTGAACTAGTTCGTACCGTTCAGTAAAGTGACCCGTTCATTTGAACTAGTTCGTTCACGAACTACACAACTCTAGAGTGTTTCGTTATGTTTCACAGCACTAAACCCGAAATTTTGCAACGATTTGCGCCTTGTAACCATACGACTGTCAGAAACGTAAACGTAAACGTCACATACGTCATAAACCCGTCTAAAATGTCACAAAAGTCATATGCATATTGTATTAGGTATAAGTTACAAAATATTTGTTTTCCAAAATTACGTGGCCATTGCTATATGATCTTAAGCTAGACTAACATCTCATTATTTTTAAAAGATGCATAACTTTCAAAAAAAGATTTAAATGACACTATAAACCCAAAAAAATTTGTTATGGCAATTTTTTTAATACATAAGCTCGGCAAAGCCGGGATACCATTTAAATTAAAGGAAATTATAAAGGATATTAATGCTGCTAACATCAGTTTCACGTAAAAACGGAAGTTTTGCAACTGTCGCTAAAACAATTAGAAGAAATTTGATTTTTTTTTTAAAAAATCCTTTTTGCTAGCACGAAAAAAACCTTAAAAAATAGAAAAAAATTAGCAAAATAAATTGTTTTTTTTTTCATTTCTTGAAAGCCATCATCCTAACGAAAAAAACAATGCCTATAATTTTTCATATTTTTAATTTTGGCAATTGTTTGGGATATACCAAAAGGGGCGTGGCAATAACGCCCATTTTGTATAATTGTATGTGCAAGAAACCATTTTTCTCAATAGCGACCAAGAAACTAATGCTATGTGTGGAATGGTCAATGATTCTGAACAGTAGTACAGAAGTTATGAGATAATAAATAGTTCACTAAATTTTGACCCTTTGTGGGGTCAAATGTATTATATGACCAATGTTTCTCTTAAGAACATAAAATATTACCATTTTATTGAAAACCATAAAAAATTTTATTACTCTATTTGGTAATGAAATAATACAGAATTGACTTTAGAATTTTTACATAATTTTAGTTTCAATGTATGGCAAAAGTTTTAGAGGCAATATGCTGAATTTTATAGTGGTTTTTAAAGGTTTATACCTTGAAATAAAGCTTAAGGTGTTGTTTGTATTAAAGGAATCGCCATAAAAAGTAGAAAATTGGCTCTAAGTGGGTTAAGAAAACATATATTAGGAAAGAAGATATGAAAGTGTATGTAGTATTGCAAATTATATATCCACAGTTTGGAGGCTCGCGATAATGAGAACTTGATCCGCCGAAAAAAATAATGCATTTTTGGACTCGCAACTAATGGATTTAGCTATTGTGTAAATTTGGACAAAATTGGTAAGGTCCTTGAGGTCCTGTAATCAATAAACAAAAATATTTTCAAAAAGGTAGTGTCCGTAAAATTGTTGTAACTATTTACAAAGCGCGATCTACCAAAATGTTTTTTCTGATTCTTGTGGACGTCAAAATAGGACACATTCGAAATATAAAATATTTCAAGCCACTGCTCCAAAAAGTGAAATTATTCACATATGCAAAAAATATTCTACAATATTTTTCGTATGGTCAGTTGGTAATTAAAGTATATATTAATATATATCTAGATTTTAGGAAGTGTTTTGGACTGAACTGCAAATTTCAGTCGAATCCGTTCAATACTTCCAGAGAAAATTGCAGTTTTCTAAACACACTCGGAAAAATTTAATAGGTCATATCTCGCGAAAAAATCAAAATTTTGCTAAACGGTTCAAATTGTTTAATTTTTTTTTAAATTCTCAACCAAATTATTAACAAATTTCAAAAAAATCATGGCCTTCCAAAAAATGTTGACACACTTATTTTATTTTTACCCAATAGGCATTGTTTTCTTCCTTAGCGCCAGCACGATTTAAAAAGAAAATAAAAATCATTCTTATTATTTTAACGCCAGTTACTAAACTTCTGTTTCCACGTGAAAGTGTAATTACTAACATCTGTAGTCCTGATATCCGAGAAAAAAAATAAATCTCTTCACTCTTTCTTCAAATTATTTTTTTTAATTTTATATTTGGAAACTTTTTTGTTTAATTATTCAAAGTGAAATTTGTTGGTCTTGCTGTGATTTGAATACATAGTATATAAGAACACATTAGCTCATGAATACTTTTTAGCAAATTTGTGCAAAATTGGATCGGATGCACTGCTTTGGATGCTCTCTTTATCTCATTATTATTAAATCGGAATGTCCCGGTTCAATCCCGCAGCGAGTATTTAATTTTTTTTATATTTTTTTTTTTATTTTTTTAAACGTATTAAATTTTACAAATATATATTCTATAACAACATTTTTATTTTTGTTTATTATAAAGGGTGCTTAAATTGTAAGGGCCGATGTTGAATGTAAACCACACCTAAACGTCAAGTCTTTTCTGCATTTCATTTGACATTTTTCAATTTCAGACAAACTTATTTTAAACCATGGAAAGATACAAAATCGAGTAACGCGTTAAAGTTTTTTAAGCCTTTTACGAAAATAGGCGTAAGTACACAAAATGCATTTCGTGTACTTCGTGATGTTTTTTGATCAGCATAATCGGGTCTGTAGGAGACGTGAAAACACTTGTGCATGCTGGCCCAGTTCGTTTGGTGCTAAAGGATGAGACAATTCGGCACATTAACGCCATAGCACCTCAATTATGCCTCAGCGTCATCGAAAATTGTAACCATCGGTTGGAGGTGTGCCGCCGATGTCGCGGCGGCCATTTGTCCGAAATTTTGTTCCATACATAATTGAACCATACCAATATTTTCATAATAAAAATAAATGACAATAATTTCCTAAATAATTTGTGTTTTATTCAAAATCGACACCGGCCCTTAAAATTTACCCACCCTTTATTTCTGAGCAAATAAATTTTATTTGGAAATCAATAAAATATATTTGGAACGCATATATTAATATATTACAACAATATATATTTGTAAACTAAATTTCTCAAATCAAATATGTGTGTAAATACAAATAAAAATATTCTTTAGGAATTTCTTCAAATAAATTTTATTTAAAAAAGATTTTCAAAACTTTTTCTGGCTGTTTCGAATTTTAGTTTTATTTTTCCTTAACTTCTGTTTAAATCAATCATTTCAAATTTCTAAGTATTCCAAGCCATCATTAGTTTTTAAGATTATACGATTTCAATTATTATTATTTATTATTTTACCAACATTTATGTATTTTCTGAATACTGAATGCAAATAAATATTTGTTTCGGAAATAACAGTCCCAAATAAAAAACATATTGGGATGTAAACAAAGATTTGTTTCGAACAGCATTTTCCTAAATATATAATTTTTGTATGTACCAAATATTAGACGTTTAGAATGTATCCTAAACATATATATGTTTCAAGCCGAATATGTTTGGGACAATATACTACAGAAGCGATTTTTTTTCAGCGTGTATAGCCATATTTCACCAAGATTTAGCTGTATATATTAAACCTGTCCATAATTCCGTTTATTTTATAGAGGGGTCCAACCCTGTTACCGGAAAAGTATCCCCAGACCATTACATGGTCGCCTTCATGTTTTACAGGCACTTTCTGCTATACACGGAGAAAAATCGTAATTTTTGATATGTTTGAATTGAAAGAAAATATACTTGGAAACGATTTTTTTAAATATTTCTTATTTGATAACAAATAAATTTTATTTGAAAATCAAGAAATTTTATTTGGAACGCATATATTAATATATTAGAGCATTATTTATTTGCAAACTGAATTTCACAAATAAAATAAATGTTTACACATTAGGGCGGGTTGATTTTTTTTTTTCTTTTAAATCGTATAGCGAAAACATAAACTACATAAAATTCTAAGAAAATTCTCCGAAGAAACCATGTATCCAAAATAAAATCCTAATCCGCGCCTCTCGACTTGAAAGTTAGAAAAAATAGCTTTTTCCAAAAAGAAATCGAATTTTCTGAATAAAATTGTTTAGTAAGGTAGTTCTTTTGCACTTTATATCTTTCATAACTCAACATTTTTTCATTAAAAAAAATATTCACCCAAGTAAAAAATGATTAAAACAAGTAAGAAAGTTTCAGTCGGGTAAACCGACTAAGGTAATACCCTCACTTTGTGAGTAATGTAATATTGAATATTACGTGAATTATTCTGTCAATTTGTGTGGGAGCTACCAGAAGGTGGTATGATTTGGCCATTTTGTGTGGGAGGTACAAAAAGGGGCGTGGCGATAACTCCAATTTTTCACAGGGCTATAGGCACTATAAAAACATTACACTGTACAAAATTTCAAGTATTATTATACACTTGTATTAATGTTATAAGCTGTGAACTTTTGGTGCAAAATGGTACCTTTGTGTGGGAGGTACCAAAAGGGGCGTGGCAACAACGCCCATTTTTCTCTGGACTGTAGGCAATATAAAAGCGTAACACTGTGCAAAATTTCAATTTTTATACACCGTTATTAATGTTATAAGCTGTTAATTTTTGGTGCAAAACGGTGCATTTGTGTGGGAGGTACCTAAAGGGACGTGGCAACTTCGCCCATTTTTCTCGAGTTGATAGCGACTAATAAACTAATACTATGTGTGGAATTTCAGAAGATTCGAATAAGTAGTATAGTAGTTATTAAAGAATCAATATTTCACAACATTTTAACCCATTGTGGGGGAGGTACTAGCAGGAGTGGACCAATATGGCCCATCTTCGAACTTAGCCGGAGATAGAAACAAATATTACCACATACCAAATTTGAAGTCAATCGGTTACTCCTCTCGAGAGTAATCGTGCGCACCAGCTAGCAGACAGACAGACGGACGGACATTGCTCATTCGACTTAAAACGACCTAAAACGGATATCCGCCAAACATACTTAAAATCTTATGTCACTCCTTCGATGTGTTACACTTTTGGCTCGTAGCAAAGTGAGTGAGTGTATAATGAAACATAATATATTTCGAAACCAGTAAGGAAAGGCTAAAGTCGGCGGGGCCGACTATATAATACCACTCTCGTAATATTGAATAACTCTGATATATAAATTTTGTAATTCATGTATAAATTGTTTACATAAATTTACTTTTGGGACATTTTATACTTAAATAATACCCTGTACCACAGTGTGGTGTAGGGTATAAAAAGATTGGATCTAAAGAGCCAAATCGGATGAAACATATGTATATATAGGATAGCTACATTTTAACCGATTTTCTATAAATTCGGTAGTGTTGGTTCATGGATCAAGAAACTCTACCATTCTAAATTTCAAAATGATTGGATGTAAAATACAGCTTCTACAGGATTAAAGAGCAAAATCGGACGAAACATATATATGGGAGCTATAGCTAAATCTTAACCGATTTTCTTCAAATTCGGTAGTGTTGGTTCATGGATCAAGGAACTCTACCATTCTAAATTTCAAAATGATTCGATGTAAAATAAAGCTTCTACAGGACTAAAGAGCAAAATCGGACGAAACATATATATGGGAGCTATAGCTAAATCTTAACCGATTTTCTTAAAATTCGGTAGTGTTGGTTCATGGATCAAGAGACTCTACCATTCTAAATTTCAAAACGATTGGATGTAAAATACAGTTTCTATAGGCCTAAAGGGCCACATCGGACTATAGATATATATGGGAGCTATATCTAAATCTGAACCGATTTCAACCAAATTCAATAGCGATCTTAACAGCTGCGAAATACTCTAAACTGCAAAATTTCAGAACGATCGGAGTGAAATTGCGACGTGTCGTCGACGAACAACTTTACATGGACAGACGGACGGACATGCTTAAATCGACTCAGCTAGTGAGTCGATCGGTATACTTTAAGGTGGGTCTAGCTGTGTTATTTTCAGGTGTTACAAACATCTGCCGTGAAACAAACTTATAATACCCTGTACCACAGTGTGGTGTAGGGTATAAAAAGAAAATAATTTAAGCGAAAGAAGAGGAAACAAAATTTCAAGTCGAGAGGCGCGGATTAAGTTTTGATTTTAGACCCAGGGTTTCTTCGGAGAATTTTCTTAGAATTTAATGTAGATTACGTTTTTGCTATACGATTTTCATTTTTTTTTCATCCATTCAAATCAACCCGCCCTATTACACATAAACAAAGTTATTGTTTAAGAAGTTTTCCAAATATATTTTATTTAAAAAGATTTTTTAAATGTTGCTGACTTTTTCAAATTAGAATAGTTAGTTTTTCCTAGATTACGTGATAAACTTCATAGCTAAAATTTTCTTAATTTATAAATATTCCAATTCATCACTTTATGTCAATCCATCAATGCAATTTATATTTACGAAAGATTATTCGATTTAAGTTTTAATTTAATTTTATGTACAAACATATAAAATTTATAAAAAAAAATGCTCTTTGAACATCTGAAAAACAGAAAACATGTCTTTAAGTTAAGGCATTGATACATTGCCAAAATAAATAATTACAAATTAATCTTTGTTTCGGAAATACTAGTTCCAAATAAAAAATATTTGAATGGGAGCATATTTTTGTTTAGAACAATATCCTCCCAAACATATAATTTTTGTGTGTGTCAAATATTATATATTTGAATTGTACCCTAAACATATGTATATTTTAAGCCGAATATGTTTGAGACAATATACTACAGAAGCGATATTTTTTCAGCGTGTAAAGGATCCAGTATTTTATTAAGAAATACAAATTCAAATTGAAGAGACCTTTATTATTTTGGGGGTTATATTAAAACGTCTGCCACTATGAACAATTTTTTCTAGAAAATGTGTATATTCCTAAAACATAACCATAAAGGTTGAATAGTGTGGCATATATAGCATCAGAAAACGTGAACCAATATGACCAGTAAAGGAACGAAAGCAGGACTCACTTGGTGAGTTTGACATACGGGCATGGAGGAATAAAAAAAGTATTATAAAACGGCATGGATCTCATGGTACAGCATATAATAACCTTTATATGATTTATTTTATAAATTATTAATAAATAAAAATATTACTTGCGCAGCTGCGAGAAATTTTAAGTAAAATTAGTACGTATATATGTTAAAAAAGAAAAAAAAATTGTACTTACTTAACTTAAATTGTTGAGGGTACGTACTTGTATGTCTTCAAGAAAGTGGTTTCGTTATAGATCCTTAATCTGAAATAGGAAAAATAACTATTATTATGAAAGTAAATTTTAGCAAGTACCGAAGCGCTTATGTTGGACTGAATCGATTTTATTATCTACATTCTACATTGCCAACTACCACAAAGACATTAAAATTAATTAAAAATTGAGCGCTCCAGTAGGTGAGTTGGTAGCGTGTTATGAGTTAAGGGTCGTGGGTTCGATTCCCACCAGATGCTAAATATCAATCGCGTTAACCGGGACTGCCCAACACTTTCATACAGTGAGCGTCATGCGGTTTTTAACGCGGCCCAAACCATCACTATTGTAGATGCTCGCTTTCGCATAGCAATTCGCTGATCAAAATTGTCTTTTGATTTGTACAAATCAGAAAAGACCAAATGTTCAAGTTCGAAGTGCGCAAGTATTTTAACCTTTGCTCTTGATAGGCGAACTGCCTTTTGTGCAGGTTTTAAATCTTGCCCATTTTTGTATCTTGTTGGGCTTCAATTGCTGTTCATATCTTAATAAACATTGAAATTATTCGTCAATTGAACTGCACTTTTTCGCGGCTTACATTGAATTCTTTCTGGCGTTGTAATTATAAGGTTCATATTTAATAGCGGAGGATTATGCATAATTTAAGACGAATATCTTGTCATCCATTAAACCGAGAATAATGTTCTTGCAAAATTAATAAAACATGCACTATGTGGCAAATGATAAACATCATAAAGTGCGCAAATCTACAATTCAATTGCTTGTGTAAAATGCTTACAATTTTCATAGTACATTTAAAGGCTGTGGAGAGGAAAATCAAAGGCAATCCACTTATCCTTCACATTGCAAATTCTTGGCAACTAACAAAAAAGATAAAAAACTAACTTTTTGGCTCTAACTTCTAGAGCCCACATCAATTCGCTTTGGGCTCAAAGAGTTGTAAACACAGAAATAACGGCTTAAATGGAAACATTTATAGCCATATTTAGACAAAAGAATGAACAACAGTCACAACGGCAGGAACATCAGCAACTGAACAAAGGCATCAGCCAAATCAGCAAGAATTTCAGTAACTGGTGGTGGCATAAAAACAGGCGGAGCAGTAGCAGCACCACAAACCAGCAACAGCTGCAGGAGACGAGGAAGAAGCTCCTCACAGCTAAAGTTCTAACATTTTTATTTGTAATATTTGCCAGTTGCCAATATATTCGTTGCTTTGTTACTACTACTGCGTTTGCTGTTGAACTTCTGCTCTAAAAGGGATAAACTTAAACAATTTTGTTTTGGATCCACAGTAAACACTGCTGTGTCTACTCAATTTATCCGGCAAACTGGACAATCATGTGAGGAGAGGTCGCTATGAAGCCACCAGTTGTTGATGCTACCACTACTACTATTATTGCTGGGTCTGACCCTGCAAAGCATTGCTGCTGATTTTGCAGTTAGTGCTAGTTTTATGTGCTAAAGCAACTTGGTATTTATTATTAAAGTAGTTTAGTGGCAGAATATGAAAATGACGGTTTGGAAAGTTGGTAACA
Source organism: Eudasyphora cyanicolor (assembly GCA_963930755.1). Classification (NCBI taxonomy): domain Eukaryota; kingdom Metazoa; phylum Arthropoda; class Insecta; order Diptera; family Muscidae; genus Eudasyphora; species Eudasyphora cyanicolor. The sequence continues at coordinate 205,635,548 of OZ005736.1, read as the reverse complement.
GAAACAAGTAGCTGGATGGATCTGGTCATTCACTTTGGCAACCAGCCATTGTTAATGAGCTATGATATTTACATGTGACAATTATGGTAGCATTAAACAAGTAAGAAAATTCCATGATTCATCTTCAAACTTAGCCAGAGATTGAAAAAAATAGTAATTCATAAAAAAGTTGAAGTCAATCGGTTATTCCTACGGAATTATCGTACATACCAGCCAGACGGACAAGCGGGCTGTGGTTAAATTACTCACAATGTCCTAAAACGGATTTCCGCCGAACATACTTAAGGTCTAAGCTCTCTCCTTTGATGAGTTAAACACAGTGAGGGTATAATCATTACATGGAGGTGGATATTCAAAAATAGTAACATGGTCAGAAATTATTCAAAAGAGAAGGCCAGAATTCACCGTGGTTTACTTGAATTGTCAAACAATTAAGGCATCTATTGTATTGAATGTTTGAAGTCCCACCAATAACAAACATTGCAACAGTTAACACCTGAATTATAGGAAGTTCGGCCCGAAGGAGCGCAGAAAAGAGCAGAATTTTATATTTTCCGATAAAAACATTTTACGGTTCACCAATATGTAAACAAAGAACAGTGGTTAGAACGGTGGATGCCTCCAATACTCTAAGGCTGCATCAGCTGACTTAAAAGCCCCCTGATGCAAGGAGGGCTGACCTGGTCCTAACCCAGGAACCATGGTTGAGATGAGATATGGTTTGTGGGCTTCGGGCAGAAGACGTAGAGCCTGTATTCTTGCCAAGAAGAGAGTGAAGATAGAGTCAAAAAGTTATATTTAAATATTCGAGACAACAACCCTCCTGTATAAGTATTCTACTGGTATATATACACACAGAAAACAGTTTGGTTGCCTCAACCGAATTATTTGCCAACTGAATTTTGGTAGTTTTGACTACTATCATGCGATTCCATTAGGACAACCAACATTTTGCTTGTGGTATACTTCTGCTTCCATGTTGACAACAATCATATTTGGTTGCGCCAACTACGAAAATGGTAGCCAAAATAATCTTTTGTATCTTTCCACAGCCAACTGTTTAAAAATTGGTTGTTCTCACAATTTGTGAGTCATATACTACCGACAATCAATTATTTTCAATTTAATTTTTCAATCAGTTTTCATTAATTTTTATTTTATTTATTGAACAAAAAAAACTAAACAATTCATAACAAAATAAAAATCCCATATTACAAATTCATCACTATTATGAGATGGGGAAATTTTTACACAAATTTTATTTATCATTTATGCAAATATCGCTTATCCTCGTACTTTCAAATTCATGATTGTTGCCTTCATTTTTTTTAAATTAAACGTTTTGCACAACATATTTTGCATTTCACACATTATTATCCGCAAGAAATTATATTTGACTACATATGTATACCGTTCTTGAACAAAATGTTGAAGTACAACAGATGAACAAATGGTATTAGAAAAAATTAAAGGTCATACAATTTCCAATTTTTTAAAACTATCCCGAAACATAACCATTTTTCTCGAGTTGTGCTCAAATATGCAGTGTAACCACTCCATTTTGGCATATCGCGGTATATAACGAGACTAGAGCTAATTCAATGAAATTAATTTATAGCCTGAGATCTGTATTATCCCACGACCACAAAATCTTATGCCGCAAAAAAAATTTAATTATTTTAAATAGATTCACAGAAATTTTTATTGTTTTCTTCACAAGTTGTTTTGATAAAAAATCTTAAAAAATATATCTCATCATTTCACCATTTCCAAACTCACACAGTCGCTAAAAAAGACATATAAGAACATGACTCTACAATTTCAAAAACACAATTGATGTAATCATTTTTAAAATTAAATCTAAAAGTTTAAAAAGGTACAAACTATAAAAATTATTATGTGGTGTTACGAGAAAGCTTTTATTTTTTTAAAGAACTTAACAGAACCTTCAAAACAAGGTATAGTACATCAAAATCGGTCAAGTATTTCAGGAGTTACAAGCTAATGACTGAACAAACCTTTTTGAAATAACCATAATTTCGGCATCTTTTATTTGCTCATAACTTTTGAACAATTTTTTTAAATTTTTTTCTTGAAACACGTGTAAAATATTTTTAAGAGAAGTATGCACACATAATCTTTCGAAGCAACCAAAGCTACTGATTTAAAAAAATGGAACGTTTGGCAAGGAAATACTCATATTCAACTTAAAGGAAACTTCCAAGAGATTGTTCTCGAAGAAAGAACGGGTCAAAAATAGTCACTGGTATTGTTGCCAAGCCTTTCCAATCTATACCATTTTTTACACAAATTTCAAAAGTTAGCCAGATTTTCTCCAAGCGCAAAGATAGAATACTAAAAACTGTATCATTTTTATATGTGATAAGGTGTTGCGCGTTGAACTGCCAAGGGAATTATAGAAGATATATAGGATAAAACAAAAAACCTCTTATTTTTTGTGATTTTCTAAATAATTTGGGGAATTCTGTAATTGTCTTTTGCAACTATTAGGTGCTCGCCAATTACATCGCGATTTGTGATGTCAAAACATACAATCTACGAAATATTTCACTGAAATATATTAATTTTTAAACATTTTATGCCGTTATTAGTCTTTTATCTGCATTCGAAAATTTCGGTGAGATGTACCTACTGAGACAAAAGTTATAGCCATATCAATTTATATATAAACCAGTAAGGAAAGGCAGAAAGTCGGGCAGGGCCGACTATATAATACCGTACACCTCCCTAACAATGCGAAAATTGGCATTGCGATAAAAATTAGGCAGTGTTCATGCATGTAATAAGAAAACTCTCTCTGTTGATCGGGTATAAAACACGGTTTGTACAGCGCTTACATGTCGAATCGGGTGTAACATATATATGGGGGCTATATCTAAATCTGAACCGATTTTGGCCCCAATATCGAGCGTCCTTGGACCAAAAGAAAACTGTGCTAAATTTCATCACAATCGGACCATAAAAACGACCGACCGGCATGGACAGGCAGACAGACGGACATGGGTAAATCTATTCAAAAAGTGATTATATAATGATCGGTATAATAAACTATGGTTCTATTTCTTCCCTTTTTGGGCATTACAAACAATTGCAATTGTACCACAGTGTGGTGTAGCGTATAAAAATATGTAATTTGTTATTTCATTGCGAAAAGGTATGAGTATATTTAGTATTTATACCCTACACCACACTGTGGTACAGGGTATTATAAGTTTGTTTCACGGCAGATGTTTGTAACACCTGAAAATAACACAACTAGACCCACCTTAAAGTATACCGATCGACTCAGAATCACTAGCTGAGTCGATTTAACGATGTCCGTCCGTCTGTCCATGTAAAGTTGTTCGTCGACTACAGGTCGCAATTTCACTCCGATCGTTCTGAAATTTTGCAGTTTAGGGTATTTCGCGGCTGTTAAGACCGCTATTGAATTTGGTTGAAATCGGTTCATATTTAGATATAGCTCCCATATATATCTTTCGTCCGATTTGGCCCTTTAGTCCTATAGAAGCTGTATTTTACATCCAATCGTTTTGAAATTTAGAATGGTAGAGTTTCTTGATCCATGAACCAACATTGCCGAAATCGGTTAAGATTTAGCTATAGCTCCCATATATATGTTTCGTCCGATTTGGCCCTTTAGTCCTATAGAAGCTGTATTTTACATCCGATCGTTTTGAAATTTAGAATGGTAGAGTTTCTTGATCCATGAACCAACATTGCCGAATTTGAAGAAAATCGGTTAAGATTTAGCTATAGCTCCCATATATATGTTTCGTCCGATTTGGCCCTTTAGTCCTATAGAAGCTGTATTTTACATTCGTTCGTTTTGAAATTTAAAATGGTAGAGTTTCTTGATCCATGAACCAACATTGCCGAATTTGAAGAACATCGGTTAAGATTTAGCTATAGCTCCCATATATATGTTTCGTCCGACTTTGCTCTTTAGTCATGAAGAAGCTGTATTTTACATCCAATCATTTTGAAATTTAGAATGGTAGAGTTTCTTGATCCATGAACCAACACTACCGAATTTGAAGAAAATCGGTTAAGATTTAGCTATAGCTCCCATATATATGTTTCGTCCGTTTTGGCCATTTAGTTCTATAGAAGCTGTATTTTACATCCAATCGTTTTGAAATTTAGAATGGTAGAGTTTCTTGATTCATGAACCAACATTGCCGAATTTGAAGAAAATCGGTTAAGATTTAGCTATAGCTCCCATATATATGTTTCATCCGATTTGGCTCTTTAGATCCAATCTTTTTTATACCCTACACCACACTGTGGTACAGGGTATTATTTAAGTATAAAATGTCCCAAAAGTAAATTTATGTAAACAATTTATACATGAATTACAAAATTTATATATCAGAGTTATTCAATATTACGAGAGTGGTGTAGGGTATTATATAGTCGGCACCGCCCGACTTTAGCCTCTCCTTACTGGTTTGGAGATGTAGAGGTTTTTATAAAAAGAAAGTATAACATATTTATATACGTCTTAATAGAAACTTCCTGGACATTTCTCCAAATTACACTTGAATATAAAAACCTTTTCTGTCTTTATATGCTATAATGTGTTACACGGTAAACTGCAAAAAAAATTTTGAGCCCGGCTTTTAATTTTGGGGAAAAACAAAAAAAATCCGTTTTTGGGGATTTTTAAATTATTTTGGTAATTGTACGATTTTCCTTTACAAATATAATAGTGTTAGAATTAGCCTCAATTTCTGATGTGAAGACGTACAAATTTTAAGAAAAAAAAAAAATATAATAAAAATATATTAATTGTTAAATATTTTATGGATTTATAAAGTTTGAAAACAATTTTTGTCCGACGAATATTAGAGCCGGATATACCGCTTCCTTTTTCAGCATCTTTTCCATTAGATATACCCGATGAATGCTGCAAGAATTGAATCGGATCTGCGTATAAGGTTATACTGCTCCCCATCGGTCGTCTGAGTCATGTTAGCGTGACAGCGGGCACCAAGTCACGGGTAGACAGTGGGTGGTTGTAATCGCCCCACTTCTCTAAAAACCCTCTTTTATGTGTAACATACGAGTATATGAATCCCAAAAAATGCCGTTTCATTTCCTCCGTAATTAAATGGAGCAAATCGATTTTATGGATTAAATAAATAGCCCACCTGGAAGATTGACCCTCCTGTGAATAATTTCCTGTACTTTCTATGTTAAGCCAGCCCTTGCTTCAATCACTAACGAGTGTCGCCACGAGATGGGCTTCAGCCCATTCACTTAAAAATGATGAAATGACTGAGTTTCATCTCCTATGTATTTTCCTTATTACCACTGAAAAGGGTTTCCATATACAAAATTGAATTTCCCCCCAAAAATAAGATCCCATAAGAACCCATCAGATCCTGTGGGTTTCCTTGAACACATCAATGACGTTACTCCCCAAAACCCCACCACAATCGCATATATGCATCACTTTTGAGCGGAAAGTGAATTTAGTTTAACTTTTTGTTTTCTCCATGGAGACTGTAGCTGCAGGAGGACCATGCCAGGCGGCAGCTGTGAAGGTGAAGAAAGAATGAAAGCAAAACTCATTTTTCTTTGGCAGTTTCTGCTCGGTGTACACAGTGCCATGGCAGCACATGTTGAAGGTCTTTGGTTTTTGTTTTCGGTTTTGGTTTCTGGTAGTTTTCCATTCATTTGAAAATGTTTTTGTTTTCTCCCCCAGCTATATGAGTGGTCATGTATTCGAGCATTTTTCGGGTGTTTGTAAAACACCAAAAGGATGAAGAAAAGAAAAACAAAAACCAAACTCACAAAACAGTTTGTAATCTATTGTAGTTTCTCCTTGTAATGTTTTTTGTATTAAAACATGTCTAGACTACAAGAAGGCTGTATAAATTATTATTTTTTTAGTTTGATTTTATTTTTCGGCACAAGGCAAAGCCGATATGCACTCATATATGCAGCGGCACTTTCGTTCATATGCATGAGATGCCTTTGCTCCACAGGAAAATTTAACGAGTTTAGCTTTTAAAGACAATTGAAAACCACAAAAAGGCTTCGAAATTGCCTTGTTTGGAAGAGGGGGTGGGCAATGGGGACCTAAGCACAAAATGTTGATAATTCCTTTGACATTTGGGTGACCGGATAAGAAAACATCAAATTATCAAAGTTTGAGTGATATGCTGGTGTGGTATAATGTAGCTAGCCCCCTACAATTTCAGTAACATTATCTTACAGAGGTCTTTTTCAAGACAAATAATATAAGATGTCAAATCCAGACATTTTATTAGCTTATCCCAAAAATTAAATATTCAAAGGACATTCATAAGAAATTTTCATTTGTGTTGGTAATGTAAATTTGAGTTGCATTTTTTCGGTTACATACTTCGAAAATTTTAAGAAACCGGTTTGCAATTAGACTGCTGTTGAGGACCCGATTAACCGGTTGTTTTGGGATATTGCACATAAATGTATCATCGATGAAAGCAACGTACTCCACATAATTTTGACCCGCTATTGCGAATTGCATTTCGGTGACATCGCGTTTTAGAGATATTTAGCCACAAAGTTTGCTGGGAAAACAAAGAGGTTACTAATTTCAAACACAATTTTAGTATAGAAAACTTCGGAGTCAATGTTCCATGTCTAAGAACAAAAGAAAGGAGACCGGACATCCACGCTAATCCCCTTACTCCCGAAAATCTCCTTCTAAAAATAATGTTGTATTAAAAGTCGTAGAAATTGATGGCTTTTTTAGGTGATGTATTCGACAAAAAAAATCTAAAAAATCACTATATAATATAACGGGTTTTCCAACAAGAGGTGTTATTTTGGTATTGCTGCATATGCCATTTTAACTGTAAGATGTAATTCTAAACAAATGAAAAATTACTAATAAAATTTGAAAATATATATATCGCTCACTCACTTCAAGACTGTCATAACTCAAAATTAAAAATTGTTGAGGTTGCCTTACAGAAATGCTAATTTTGCAAATATCCATAAATAAATCTCAACGAAATTTAGTTTATAAGTTAACAATCATATTTCTGATTATTCCACCTTTTTTAAACATCTTATTTCATGTTATTTATTTTTTTATAAGGACTTAAAATTACACATATTTAATTGTATTTAAACACATATTTTGTAATGCATTACAATATGCGCCCCAAACACAATTTTGTGATTTTCAATAAAATGCATATCAAAAATATATAATATTCAAAAATTTATGTTGCAAATATATTTTATTTCAATTGAAACATATCAAACATTGCGATTTCCCCCTGTGGGAAATGTTGATGTAGTCCTCCTAGTACCCTCCCCAAAAAGGGGCCAAATTTAGTAAAGTATTGATTCTCTAATAACTTCTATATCATAACCTCCTTCCCCATTTAAGGGGTGTTATTACGTTTTGTTAAATTATAGACAAAAATTACAGTTATGTGGGGGAGCTAGAGGGTTAATATGTTCCACAAAAATATTGGCCTTAATATTTTCTATAAAATTGCTGAACATAACCTACAACAAAAAATTATTTTTTACAAAATAGTGAAATACTAAAATTTTTAGGTACAATGTGGTTTTTTGAGCTATTTAGGGTGCCTAGACACGTTCAGATTCTATCCATATGTTAACAAAATTTGTTTAGTTTTACTGCGTCTACAATTTTGCCAGATATTGTTACTGAAAAATTAAGAGTTCCTGTAAGTTATGCTAAAACCAGTAAGGAAAGGCTAAAGTCGGGCGGTGCCGACTATATAATACCCTACAGCACTCTCCTAATATTGAATAACTCTGATATATAAATTTTGTAATTCATGTATAAATTGTTTACATAAATTTACTTTTGGGACATTTTATACTTAAATAATACCCTGTATCACAGTGTGGTGTAGGGTATAAAAACGATTGGATCTAAAGAGCCAAATCGGATGAAACATATATATGGGAGCTATAGCTAAATCCTTACCGATTTTCTTCAAATTCGGCAATGTTGGTTCATGAATCAAGAAACTTTACCATTCTAAATTTCAAAACGATTGGATGTAAAATATAGCTTCTATAGAACTAAAGGGCCAAATCGGACGAAACAAATATATGGGAGCTATAGCTAAATCTTAACCGATTTTATTCAAATTCGGTAGTGTTGGTTCACGGATCAAGAAACTTTACCATTCTAAATTTCAAAACGATTGGATGTAAAATATAGCTTCTATAGAACTAAAGGGCCAAATCGGACGAAACAAATATATGGGAGCTATAGCTAAATCTTAACCGATTTTATTCAAATTCGGTAGTGTTGGTTCACGGATCAAGAAACTTTACCATTCTAAATTTCAAAACGATTGGATGTAAAATACAGCTTTTATAGGACAAAAGGGCCAAATCGGACGAAACATATATATGGGAGCTATAGCTAAATCTTAACCGATTTTCTTCAAATTCGGCAGTGTTGGTTCATGGATCAAGAAACTCTACCATTCTAAATTTCAAAACGATTGGATGTAAAATACAGCTTCTATAGAACTAAAGGGCCAAATCGGACGAAACATATATATGGGAGCTATAGCTAAATCTTAACCGATTTTCTTCAAATTCGGTAGTGTTGGTTCATGGATCAAGAAACTCTACCATTCTAAATTTCAAAATGATTGGATGTAAAATACAGCTTATTCAGGATTAAAGAGCAAAATCGGACGAAACATATATATGGGAGCTATAGCTAAATCTTAACCGATTTTCTTCAAATTCGGCAAAGTTGGTTCATGGATCAAGAAACTCTACCATTCTAAATTTCAAAACGATTGGATGTAAAATACAGCTTTTATAGGACTAAATGGCCAAATCGGACGAAACATATATATGGGAGCTATAGCTAAATCTTAACCGATTTTCTTCAAATTCGGTAGTGTTGGTTCATAGATCAAGAAACTCTACCATTCTAAATTTCAAAACGATCGGATGTAAAATACAGCTTCTACAGGACTAAAGAGCAAAATCGGACGAAACATATATATGGGAGCTATAGCTAAATCTTAACCGATTTTCTTCAAATTCGGCAATGTTGGTTCATGGATCAAGAAACTCTACCATTCTAAATTTCAAAACGATCGGATGTAAAATACAGCTTCTATAGGACTAAAGGGCCAAATCGGACGAAAGATATATATGGGAGCTATAGCTAAATCTTAACCGATTTTCTTCAAATTCGGTAGTGTTGGTTCATGGATCAAGAAACTCTACCATTCCAAATTTCAAAACGATCGGATGTAAAATACAGCTTCTATAGGACTAAAGGTCCAAATCGGACGAAACATATATATGGGAGCTATAGCTAAATCTTAACCGATTTTCTTCAAATTCGGTAGTGTTGGTTCATGGATCAAGAAACTCTACCATTCTAAATTTCAAAACGATCGGATGTAAAATACAGCTTCTATAGGACTAAAGGGCCAAATCGGACGAAAGATATATATGGGAGCTATATCTAAATCTGAACCGATTTCAACCAAATTCAATAGCGATCTTAACAGCCTTAACAGCGAAATACTCTAAACTGCAAAATTTCAGAACGATCGGAGTGAAATTGCGGCCTGTAGTCGACGAACAACTTTACATGGACAGACGGACGGACGGACGGACGGTTAAATCGACTCAGCTAGTGATTCTGAGTCGATCGGTATACTTTAAGGTGGGTCTAGCTGTGTTATTTTCAGGTGTTACAAACATCTGCCGTGAAACAAACTTATAATACCCTGTACCACAGTGTGGTGTAGGGTATAAAAAGTGAAAAAATATATTTTTTTTCCTTCAGTTTTTCAAAAAAAAAAAGTGCGGGAAAATTTTTTTTCGCATATAATGGTAACAAAATTTGTTCAGCATACACCCAGGAAAATAATTGGTTGGAATTAGATAGTAACAATAAAAAAATAGTATTAGCAATTTTTTGCATAACCCTTTTGCCGGTTGTACTTATATATAAATAGTTAAAACAACAATTATAACATGAATACGATCAAGTAAAAATACTTGCAACTAAATTGATGGTTGTACCAATCGATTTAAGAATGTTTATTTCATTGAAACTCGGTTAGTCGTAATTAGTACTTTTGGTAGTGACAACGAATGTTTTATTCTTAACAACAAAAATTGTGTCATTAGACCAAAGATTATTGTTGGAACGAATAATTGGTTATTATAACAAAATAAATATTAATAAATAATCGTTATCGCAATAATTTCCCAAATTTAGAAAAAATTAAATATATTTTACAACCGAAAGCTTGGTTGCTGTTCTTTTGTTGATACATGAAAAATAAAAAATAAAATTATTCGACATAATTAAAACTTCAACATTTTGTTCAAGAATGGTATGTGTAGTTAAATATAATTTTGTTCGGATAATAATGTGTGAAATGCAGAATATGTTTTGCAAAATGTTTTACATAAATAAAAAATAAAAATAAAAATCATGAAATTTAAAGCACTAGATTAAGCGATATTTTCATAAAAGTATTGTAATGCATTGTACTCTCACGCTGGAAAATAAAAAAATCTGTTGTATATTGTCCCAAACATATTCGGCTTGAAACATATACATGTTTACGGTCCACTCTAAACATATATTATTTGGTACACACAAAAATTATATATTTGGCAGAGGTAGTGCTACACAAATTTTTGTTTACATTACAATATTTTTTTATTTGGGACTATTATTTCCGAAACAAATATTTATTTGCATTTAAGTATTCAGAAAATTGTATTAAATTTTTCGGTAATTCAAAGTTAAATTTTTAGAAACTTTTAATGTTCGTACAAATAATAAATAATAATAACTGAAATCGTATAATGCATTTAAGTATTCAGAAAATTTCAGTAATTCAAAGTTAAATTTTTAATGTTCGTAAAAATAATAAATAATAATAATTGAAATCATATAATCTTGGATCAATATAAATTGTTTGACGATTGACAACTAATGATGACTTGGTCTACTCAGAAATTTTAAATGATTGATTTACATCTGAAATTAATGCTGTATATGGTATCATAACTGGGAGGTACAATATGAAACCAAGGTAAAATTGAAAGAGAAATTTAAAAGGCCAACAAAAGTTTTGGAATTACTATTTTTTAAATAAAATATATTTATAAAAAATCCTAAACAATAATATTATTTGTAATTAAACATATATTTTATTTGAGAAATTTAGTTTGCAAATATATTTTGTTGAAATATATTAATATATGCGTTCCAAATATAGTTTATTGATTTTCAAATAAAATTTATTTGCTCAGAAATATATAATTAAAAAAATTCTGTTCCGAATATATTTTCTTTTGATTCAAACATATCAAAAAATGTACTAAATCATGTACTAAAATTTCTGTCAAACATTTGTAATATGGGCTTTTCAATTTTGTTATGAATATTTTGGTTTTTTGTTCAATAAATAAAATAACAATTAATGAAAACCATTTTTAACTAATTGTCGGTAGTATACGACTGGCAAATTGTCAGAACAACAAATTTTTAAAAACAGTTGGTTGTAGCAACGTACAAAAAATTATTTTAGCTACCATTTTTGTGTCATGCTGTTATGTTATTTTGTTAAGTATTGTTTGGCATTTCATCATGGAAAGACTTACGCCTGAACAACGTTTACAAATCGTTCAACATTATTACGAAAATTCACGTTCTGTAAGGAATGTGTTTCGTGCACTTCGCTCAACTTATGGTCAAGATAATCGTGTCTTACGATCACGTGTGAGTCGTGTCATGCTGTCATGTTATTTTTGTTAAGTATTGTTTGGCATTTCATCATGGAAAGACTTACGCCTGAACAACGTTTACCAAAAATTTCGCTCAACTTATGGTCAACATAATCGTGTCATCGAAAATTGAACTTAACGGATGGACCATCTGAGACGTAGCCGGGGCCAACATTTGATATACATAATCTTCAAAAAATAAATGCCAAAGAATGGTCTTTCAAATGATAATAAACATTCCCCATTTAATTTGAATTTTCTATGTTTTTTCATTAAAAAAGTAGTGAACCTCGAAATGGATCACCCTATGTAATTAAACGTTTGAATTAGTTGTTGGACTAAAGCTGAAGACACCTTCTTCGCGAATGATTTTCCTTATGAAAACATTTCGAAATCAGTACCGTCAAATGCAGCGACGAGAAAGGTTTTTTTCAATATATAACAATATTTGGACTTCAGAAAAATGTCAAATGAAAAGTGACCACTTTTCTAGAATCACTTACAGTTATAAAATAACAGATCACTTGTATTGAAAAATGGGCGTTAATGGCTCACCCCTTTTGGTACGTACATCCCAAACAAAATGCTCAAAATAAAAGATATGAAAATATGCTTAACAATTCCCTTACTTTCGGTTCCAATTCAAGTGCTGCCAGAAGCAAATTGGATCTTCCATTGGAAAGTTTGACATTTTTAGCATAACTTCACTCAGAACGTTTTGAGGATGAATTGTTTTGTTTACAGTGTGTTGATAAGTTCGTCTCGGTCAAAAAATCTAATTAGCTGGTGAAAATTTTCATTGGATGATTTCTAACAATTTCCGGCGTGGATTATCGAGACAAGGGTGTCTCAATCAACTTGTTTTAACTTTTGGTGATGAGGCACCATTAAAAACCACCGTAAATCGCTGGTACCAAGAGTTCAGTCTCGGACGCCGTTCGCCATTCCAGAAAATGTTATGTATAGGATGGACTATTTAAAATTTTTAATTTGAACTACCTATTACTTTGTTTAGGTAATAACATGTATATCCAAAAATATTAAGATGGAAACCAAGATTTGTTTAGGACAACATATTTGCTAAAATATAATATTATTTCGATTTACCCTAAACATAATTTTTCCTTGCTATGTTTGGGACAATTTAATATACAGAAGCTTCAATCCAAATCAAATTGTCTAATGGCTTTAACGCCGACCAACAGAATTTTATGAATTAATATTAATGCCGCTTAATCAGAGATAATAATTGCTTCTATGGCAATATCCCAAGGTCAATTGGGATATCATTATCCCTTTTTAGGGAAACAAATAAGTAATTTATGAAAGCAAATTAAAGAGGAATCAAAAACAGATTTACAAGTCGCAATTATGCCCTGGGCCACAAAGGACATGACAGACAGCAGATGGCAGCATTTGACCACATGACAGTAAATAAACACCCTTGATGACAATTATTACATCGCACGCCAAGTGTTCACAGGATTCTGGGGGAAATACTCCTACTCCAGCGAAACGTGGAACGCAATCCCAGTCCGGAAAATAGATGCTGGCCCTTGTAGAAAAAAAGGATGAAAAACGTCGACGGACCACAATTGTCAAATTATAAAAGACCAAAAACAAAAACAAATTAACAGCAATTTATCCACGCAACGCGACAAAAAAGCGACTTAAAATGAGGAGAAGAAAGATCGCAAATGAAAAACCTCAGATGAAAGAAAAAAGTTTTTCTCGACTAGACGAAGTTGTAAATTCGTTTATGTCGGCTTTTTGTGGTTTCCGCAGGAATAATAAAAACCTCAAACTGGCGATAAGGACGGGTGGCATGAACGATGTGGAAAATGTTAGAAGTTTTTTGTGACATTTCTTTATTTATTTGAGAGGGTAGTAGAACACAACTGTCGTCAATTTTAAAACGCACTCAAAAAAAACCATAAGTAATAGAAAAAAATCGCAAAAAATGTTGCTCCATTCTTTTAATGTTAGCATCCTAGCGAAGAAAATAATGCCTATTTGAAGAAAATCTATATATCTTACGAATCTCGATCTTGTTTAGTTTCAGAAAACTACTTGTTTTCTTCTCATTTGGGTCACCACACAGTATCTTTGCAGTTGCTCCTACAGTTGCTCTATTCCAGTAGAGTGAGCCATCACTGCCCAGTGCTTCAACTCATCCTTCGTGGCTTCGAAAGGTTTCCAATTTTCCAAGTTTATTACTCGAAGTTTTCTGCCCTTTGAAGTCAAGCTGTTTGCTCGTTCATTTCCAATCACTCCGTTGTGTCCCGGTACCCAGAAAATACGCAGTTGACCACGGACTGAATAATTATTTATCGTTCTTTTTCAGTCTAACACTGTTCTGGATTTTACCCTTTCCGATGTTATTGCTTTAATCGCCATTTGGCTATCTGTGAATATGTTGGCATATTTAGGCTTTGTGGTATTACTGAGTCAGTTAACACACTCCGGGATTGCTCGAACTTCTGCTTGAAATACTGTGTTATGGTCTGGGAGTCGGATGTAATGTTCGACTTCTCGTTTATCAATAAAAAGTCTCAGACCCGTCCTTCCTCCTAGCCAGGACCCATCAGTGTAGCAGCTGGTCCCCACTGGCGCATGAGCTAGTGTTCCGTTTTCCCAGGAGCGTCTGTGTGGCACGAACGAATCACAGGTAGCTTTAAGCCGCACTGCAGGAATGCGGTCGGAGATTTCCGTTGTTTGAATATGACCGACCAGTGATTGTAATATCTGCTGATGGTACGACTTGTGGTCTCGATTTATTTATTAACCCAACACTTGCAGACGTCTTGCTGTGAGGGCTGCCTCATACTTTATACGGATATCTATTGGTTGGATGTGCAGTATAGTCTCCAACGCTCTTGTTGGTGCGGTTCTAATTGCTCCGCTTATGCCTAGACAGCACATACGTTGCACTTTTTGCAATGGTATTACGTTGTACTTTTTGTCCATTGATGTCCACCACACTACAGAGGCGTAGGTTATTATTGGTCTAATCACGCTCATGTAACGCCAGTGTGTCATATTTGGACGTAGTCCCCATTTTGAACCTATAGCTCTTCTGCACAACGACGAACATCTGTGTGCCTTTGTAACTCTTTCTTCAATATTATATTTCCAGTACATTTTCTGATCCAAGAGTACTCCCAAGTATTTTACCTTTTTAGATATGGCAATAGTCTTATCCAGGAATCGAGGTATGGTAAAAAGATGAATCTTCCTTTTCCTTGTAAATGGCTTAAATCTAGTCTACAGAGGCTTCTAAAAATTGATTCATTTCATGATATATGGTAGGAAATTGAATTCTAAGAACAAAATGTTAATTGAAAAAATTGGCGGTCACGTATAGTTTTCGAGTTATAGGGCCCTAAAGACTAAAATTTTTCCACTTTTTTTTCGAGATAAAATGAGTCATTTCCAGCCGATTTACAAAAATGGGGTGTCATATTAAAGCTTATAACAAGCACTTTTAACAAACGTCTGCGAAAGTTGAGACAAATGCGCAATTTTTTTTTAAATATTCGACAGCAAACATTTTAATTTAAATAAAAAATAAACAATATTTGAAAACTATTGTTTATATCTACAAAAAATGAAAATTTTTTGAAAAAAATCGGCGCTCAAATTGTCCTTTTGTGTGGGAAGTACCACACAAATACCTGCCGCAGAACTCGAAGGAGTGCACTATGGGTAATTTTCCTCTTAACGATGGGTTATCGATCACAAATTTTTACACAACATCAGCCGCATGTACAGGACACATTCAGTAAGAATTGAAACTAGTGGGGCAATTGCAACGCCAAACCCATGCACTTCAAAAATGCATTACGATAGTATTTATTTGGTTTGTCACAAATTTGTAGCGTACTTACATGTATGTAGTCTTATTTCCCTTTCGTTTGGTCCAAAAAAGTTTAGGTGTAATAAAAAAAAAATTCTTACTGCATTTATTTCACAACAATTATTGGATGTATCTAATGTCAAAATTAAAAAAACACCGAACTTGAAATTAGTACATGTCATTAGATTTCTGTTCCGTTTGTTATATTTTATTTCGCTTAATTAGTTCTTTTTTAATTCACTATTTAGAAAGTGCTTCAAACCGGAAAGATAACAAAAATAAAATTCTACTTTGACAGATCATCAAACAATTTACGGAAAAAATAAGTATGCAGTTTTTACCCCCAAAGTGTCTTCATTCAAACCATATTAATTCTTTTGGATTTGGACAAACTTGAAAAATTGGGTTTTGGCCAGAAAATAAGGAAAATTGGTGGAGTGGACGAATTTGCCACACCTTCGATGATATAGAAAAAAATTTCCAACATACCTAATTTGAAGGCAGTCGGTTACCCCTTTGGAAAGTTATCATGCCATTGCTCAGATGATTTAAAATGGCCCAAAACGGATATCGCAAAATTTACTTGAGGTATTAGGTCACTCTTTCGATGTGTTACACTTGTGGCCCGTAGCAAATAATATTATATTTATATTATATACCCTCGTTCACAATAGTGAGGGTATAAACACATGACTTTTGTTGAAATTCTAATACTTCTACCAAAAGGGTTGTAATTTCTACATTTATTCGTGGATTTTTTCATTGCTTTCTTCGTTAGGACTAGAGTGATCAAAACCGGTTTAAAATAAACCGGCCCACCGGTTTTTTGCTTCCACCGTCCCCGGTTTTTCTCAAAATCATCAATTTCGAACAACCGGTGCACCCGTTTTTTTTAATTTTTCCCACCGGTTTTCCGGTTTTTTTATTATCACTAAAATATTAAAAATTATTTACAAATTTATATACAAAATATCACAAATTAACATAATAATATGAAAGATCTCCTTATATGGCCTAAAAAGACTCGGCAACTTTGCTAGAATCCGAAGCCATTCACCAATTTCTATACGCAGAAGTTATGTGAAAAGTAAACGCATTCTCCCACTTCCAAACCGAAAGAAAAACAAGTAAGAAAATTTCATTTGGGTAAACCGACTAGTGTATACTCTTATATATTTATATGTATACTCGTATATACCCACCTGCACTAAAGTGTGTATATAAAATATATATGTATAAAGATGTAATACCTCTATTAAATATTCTATTTAATATCCCGAAATATTAATATTTTCTTGACTGAACTACATAAGCGGAATTTCATGTCAAGAGTTAATTTTTAAAAGGGATGTCTTCTGTCGGGATGAAAATTGCACCAAGTAGCCCTATCAGATAGTAGTTATGAGGCACAATTCTAACGAAATTGGTTAAGGACGTTCCGAGTTGGAGGGTGTCAAATATTGACATTTTTGTCAAACGGTTGTTTTTCCCATCTGAAATGCTAAAATGTTTGGTTGAACGTTAATTTTTTTTCAGAGGTTTATATTTATTTTGATAGATCAACAGGTCCCATCCCATTAATAGGTTACAAAGCTTTTAAAGGAAATTATCTAAGCTTTCTTTTGAGCAAAAAAATCAAAAATTAAAACATAGGTTTTTACCAAAATTTCAAAAAAGTTTAATTTTGCAAAAAAGTAATGAAAATATATTTGCTAATTTTTTTAAAAGGTTGAAGAAAAGACTATCGATAACACTTTTGGAAAATGTTTCTAAATACAATAGCTAATTAGTTATAAGTATGAGATAAAAGGACCGTTTGACTCAAATGACAATATTCATCACTATCCAACTCATAACTACTATCCAACAGGACTAAATTTGGTGCAAGATGCCTGATCAGAAGACATCGCTTTTAAAAATTTAATATTAAAATATCGCCTTTTTTGTTATTAAAAAGGAAAATGTTTTTCAAACGGCAATTTTCATACTGTTTTGTTATGCAGAAAAAAACCGGTTCTACCGGTTTCCCCGGTTTTCTTCGAAGAAAAAAACCGTCCACCGGTTTTTTTATAACTTAAATAAACCATCCACCGGTTTTTTATTTTTTCAAAAAAACCGGTTTTTTGATCACTCTAGTTAGGACGAACGCTGGTTTTTGAAAAATGGAATAAAATATATTTTTGCGTAGCGCTCATTACATTTTCTTTCTAAATTGCCCAAGAAAACGTTAACGCCTTGATACAATTTTTGTGAACTAGTGTAATTGCAGATTACTTAATGCGTTTTGTTCAAATAAAATGTTTATAAAAACAATTATACCATTTTTTATGAAATGATAATTTTTTGCGCGACTTTGTAGTGTCAATCAGTGCGTAATTTTTAAGACTTCTTACGTTCTGAAATTTCCAAAACTGTTTTTTTTTGGGACAGATTTCAAGTAAAATCACTTGGAAATGTTAAAATGGCAAAAGCTAATTTCCAAAGGTAATAAATCTGTAAATAAATCACTAATTCCAACTATTTTTATACCCTCCACCATAGGATATAGGTATATTCATTTTGTCACCCCGTTTGTAACACCACTAAATATTGATCTGATACCCCATAAAGTATATATATTATTAATCGTCGTAAAATTCTAAGACAATTTAGCCATGTCCGTCCGTCTGTTGTAATCACGCTACAATCTATACTATTTGAGCTAGGTGGTAGAAATTTGGTACACGTACTACTTATATCTGCAGGTATGGGATTGGGATTGAAAATGGGCAATATCGGTCCATTTTTGAATATAGCCCACATATATAGCATCTCCCCGATTTGACTTCTTAACGCCATAGAGACCACAAATGTTAACAGATCGAACAACTGTAGTCACAGGTCCATGTTTTGATATAGCCTCCTCCAGATTTGACTTCGTAACGCCACAAAAATCTCAAATTACAACGAATTGGGCTGAGTTTATTAGTAGCCATAACCATTCACATGCGATCCGCGGTGGATGGTATATAAGATTCGGCATGGCCGAATTTAATCCGCCTTTACAAGCTTAATACTACTACTTTACTTGCTTCTCTGTAATGTGTTGTTATATTGATTTTTCAGTAATTTAATATTTATGTACATTTTAATTTTAACGCTTTTGAAAGTTTAACAAAAACTTAGAAGCATTGTTCATATTACCTTTAAAATGTTGAGCCACTGTACATATTTTATTTACCAAAATTCATATACAATCCTCAAACGTACCCTTCCCCCAATGACCGGTAGCGGTTGCAGTTACTACGCGAATTGTGTGGATGGGCAAGTATGTATGTACTTGTGAGTGTTATTTTGTCAGTTTTAAATGCTGTCTCTGATGGAGAGTGTAAATTATGACACTTGGTGTGTCGTTGGTGTTTCGAATATCTATTTCGTTGGTGGGGGAGATGGGGAGAGGATTTTTAGAATGTTTTGATGACAATTTTGTTTTGGAGGGAAACAATTGCTTCTCTGTTTTGGGGGAGACAATATAAAATATGATTTGTGTTGTGGTAGCAAAACATAGAGCGCAATGGTAGTAATAGAAAACAAAATAAAAAAAGAGAATCACTCACTCACTCACAACTCCGGCGACAGCGGCAAAACATTTACGGCCTATAAAAACACAAACAAAATAAAAACACATTTCACATTTACGACATTCCTCTTTTTTTTGGTTGGCTACACCACTGCTAGTTGTTTGTTGTCGTCTGCCGAGGGGGGTGAGGGAGAAATGGGTGCACTGAAGGATCAAAGACATGATCAACACTTAGAAGGAATCATAGAATTGCCGTTTTTTTATGGCACCATTTTTACATTCAATTTTATTTGCACTTAAAATATGTATTTTATTATTATTACTTGATTATTATTATTAACATTTGCAATTATTATTTTTATTGCAAATTTCTTATTCACTTTTTGGTAATTTTTCTTGGCTTAGCATATTGTAACACTACATTTGTTTTACACACACACACACATTTACATATTTATGTATCACTTAATGAAACGCTTCTCTCACTACTCGCATATTTATTTAGTATGACTTTGTATATTCATTGTATTTTATTTAGCTTTCTTCTTAATTTTTTTGGGCAAAAGAACTAATTCTTGTTTTTATCTCAAGCATATTGATGGTTTATCTTATTATTTGGTGGCCTTTGTTATTTATATCTGACGAAGCTGTCGCTCCTCGCTAGAACGCGTCCTTTCACGAACATTGCAAAACTTAAACTAAACTAAAGGCCGCAACTTCGCAACGCAACAGCCTGAACGGGGGACAACGATTCTACGAATGAATGGACGAACTGAACGGACCTTTAGCCGTGGCAAACAGCACGAGAATAAATGCAAGAGAATGAAGCAAATGTTGTTTGGCAAAAACATGTTACGACCAGCAAGCATCGGCATCAGCAGCATAATGCCGAAAACCACGTCGTTGATGATAATGACGTTATTGTATTTCATGTGTGCGTTACAAGAACTCCAAAGTGAAACGACGAGAGAATAAAACAGCGAAGAGAGATGGTACGGCAATGTGAGAGAGTTTGGAATGCTCCCCCACTTTCCCCACCAAAGAACCATTGGAAAAAAACCCAATAGCAACAACAAGAAATATGTTGGTGTTGTCACATCGTTGCCGACGATGCACAGTGGTTTGGGATCCAAATTCATTCGCCAAAAATTCTGTAACTTTTGTTCTAGTTGAAGTTTTTGAATTCGTTAAAAACTCAATTGTTGGTAGGCACCAAAGAATAATTTTGCAATTACTCAATTCAATTCATGTTTATTAATTCGAAAAATCCTTATTACAATGGGTAAATACGCTTATAGCTAACATTTTTCATTATTACGAGATAACTTATATACATTAGGTATCTTACAAGTTATATATATTTAGTTTCTTAAAATTATGTATTTCTACATTTCACTTTTACTAGTTACAATGCTTTGTCGATATATTTAATATTTTCCCAAAAAAATCGAATTACAAAAAGGGAATTACTCATCATTTTATTGTTTTATACTTAATACTATAACTTAAAAATAACACTTAATAATAATATATACAAATGGGTGGGAGTGCAAAGGCAGTCCCGATTATATACTGTGTCATCCAAATCGTAGCTACCTATCCGGCGATGATAGAATAGCAATTGGTCGCCACGGTATAGCCCGCCGTCTCTATTCAGAGTTAAAAGACCAGCAGGAGGCTGGTAGTTTAACTCGGTTAGCCAGTCTAGAGTGGTGTCTAGATTTAGGCATGTTCTCATCAATTTATTATCAAGATAGGATGAGCTCTCAAGATGCCGAATTGCTGTTTTTGTTAAAAACACGTCTATACGATCGAAGTCAATCGTGCCGTAGAGAGACCGATTCAAAGGTTTCCGTATCGTACCGTCGTCCGCGATGGTATTTCGAAGACCGAGGGATGTCACGAGAATTCGTCGTTCCTATCGCCTAAGCCTTTCCATTTGGCTGGAAGAGATTCCAAACCAGGACGGAAAAGCATAGGCCATGATGGGTCTGATGATCTGTTTATAGATCAAAAGTTTAACGTCATTGCTGAGTCATCCGCGTCGCCTCAGCAAGGAGTCGTAAAGGGAAAATAATCGATTGACTTTTGCCAAAATTGTATACATATGTCTCACAAATTTGAAGTCCATCGAAAAGACACCGCCAAGGTATTTTATACTGGCTGATGTCCAAATTATTTAAATTCCTATGCTAACGACAGGAATATATTTTGCGCTTGCCTTTAAATATAATGCTATCACATTTTGATATATTCAATCTGAGTCTCCATCTGTCGAAATAGTTCGATAACTCTAAAAGATAAGAATTTATCCCAGAGTTTACAGTTGAAGCTGCTGGCCCGGAAGAGGCAATGAGTATATTATCTGCGTAGATCAAAAGCAAGTCACCAGAAGGTGGTTACGGAATGTCACACAGAAGAATATTGTAGAGGACTGGACCGAGGAGAGCCCTGCGGAACCCCAGCCACTAAATTTTTTCTCTCAGAGAGGTCGTTACCAACCTTAACTCTGTATGAGCGGTCTCGTAGAAAGTTCGCTACCATCCGACAGGTATTGCCACCAAAGCCGCGGGTCAACATCTTGAATAAGATGCCGGCGTGCCATGCAGTGTCTTGCGAAACCCGAATTGGTTGTCCGCAAGTATTCCGACATCTTCTATCGTGTCCCTTATTCTGCGCAACAGGAAGTGCTCCAGAAGTTTGCCAAAGGCTGAAAATAGGGATATCGGGCGATAGTTGTTGCTTTGCTTGGGATCAGAACCAGGTTTTGGGATAGGAATCGTGAGTGATTCCTTCCAAGCGCTGGGGAAATATCCCAAGTTTAAGCAATGATTGAAGATGATGGACAAAAATGTCCAGATCATTATATTGGTATTTTTCAAAACAATATCCGGAATTCCGTCAACTCCGGCTGATCGACGGTTGCGTTTACCTCTCAAGGCCTCGCCGACCTCTTGAGGTGTCACAAGTTCCGGACACTCCAAGAGGTAGTCATAGAGAGACATGCCTTGAGGGTTGGTGACGTCACCTCCCCAACTTGGGTGTTTCGCGTTAAGGTCGCCGCCGATTATTATATCGCCTTGACCGAACGTATCGAGTATCGGATCGAGTTGATTCGCGTATAGAGTATCATTAGGCTTGTGGTATAAGGCGACAGTTGTCAGCCAGGATCCATCAAGTTTTTTTCACGCGCACGCAGGTATTCTCGAAGCTCCCGAGGTTTAGAGTAACCTTCTGGGAGTGAACTTTTTCTTTGACAAGGATCGCAGTGCCGCCACCGCGTCCGAGTCTGTCTTGCCTATACATAGTATAGCCGCGAAAATTTAAAGAATAATTTTGCAAAACCAAATTTGAGTGTCTCTATTTTTATGAGAGCACCTTTTCGATTTTTGTTGGCATAAAACTGTTAACAAAAAAATTAACATTTTTAAACTGTATCACGCACAGCTTTGGGCATATAGTGCTCGAATTCCTTGTGTAATTGTCAGCTGTGCAGTTTTGTCAAAATTGAATTAAATTTACGGCGGGAATTTCATTACTTTTTCCCTGTAACTTCCTTGATATTGATCTTAGGAATATCATTGTTATTAACTAATTTGTAAAGTCCATCAAGCTTAATAACACTGAATTTACAGAATTTTGAAAACTTTTTAGTTTACTTAAAAATTGACAAATGGATTGCGCGTCGTACGGCAACGATGCATTTTATATATGTCAATAACACCTAATTTGGGCTTACATATACTAGAGGCAATGCTTCTCAAGTATGAATTTAACATTTACTCTAAAAATGCAAAATTTTTGAGATATTAAGATTTATGTTGAACTCCGGACGTTATGTTCCGGACAAAACGAAAATCGTATAGAATATGTTCTTTATTGTCAATATTATACATTATTTATCAATTTCATGCCAAGATTGCTAACTTTTTTTATTTACATAGTGCGTAAATGTGACGAAAAAACTTGCTAAAAAAAAATACTCAAGAAAGTGTTGCATAATTGTAAGGCATTTTTTTGATTAGCCCAGGGAAATGTCCATACTGTTCTGAAATAAAGAGCCCTTCGATTAAAATTTTATTGCATTTTTGTTTTTGATTCTGGCCATAAAAAATGCAGCAGTACAAGAGGGTGTAGGCGACATTATTAAAATGCTGCTCTCTGACAGCGCAACATTTTTTTTAGAAAAGAAAACACCATTGACTGTCTAGATAAATTATTTTTGAACCGATCATGCTGCAATGTATGTGTTTTATGTATGTATATTGATTTTAAGCGACCCTAATGAAAATGGGACACATCGTCTATGTTTTGATATAGATCCTTTCTGCTTAGTCTTTTTAACGCTCTGGAGAGCACATTTTCATTCGGTTTGGTAGAAATTTAAGAGTTTATACTTAATATTATTTTAAATCGTCGCCAAAGAAATGGGATACATCGTTCCATGTTTTAATGCATCGCCATATAGAAGACCCGATTATGCTGAAATGTAGGCATTTATATCAAACATAACAAAAATAAAACAGATTTTACAAAAAAAAATTGTTTTAGAAATGCAAGAAGAGTTAATGAAATTTAGGAAAAGTTTTTTTAGTAACAATAAGTTTCCAATGTGTTAATTAAAAATTTGTGGTTGTACAGGATTTTCCAAAAAGAGTGATATGATTTCTTTGAAAAAAAAAACAAATATTTATAATGAAATTCAAAAGTTTTTTATTTAATGTAAAGTACAATCGATACAATTAAGTTCTAAATAAAACGCCATTTAAATGGCTACCACGACTTCTTCTGCAGGAACGAATTCGATGAACCCAATTTTCGAGCACTTTTCCACTAAATCAAGTCGTCATGTCATGAATGGCACGTTCAATATTGACTTGTCGGTCAATGGCAAAAAGATAGCTCTTAAAGAGAGCTAATAAAGGGTGTCCCAAGAAGAGCGCAATTTTTTAATTTTAAATAAAACACAGATATTTAAAAAAAAATCGTGAAACTTTATTATATCGTAAATTAGACAGAATGAGGTTATGTATGGAACAATATATCGTGCAGATGGCCGCCGCGGCTTTGCTGGCATGCACGCGATCTTTTAATGAAATTTCCAATGACCGTTTTGCATGAATGCTGCGGTATTTCATTAATGCAGCGTCCAATTTCGTCTTTTAAGGCTTGAGTCGTCGTCGGCTTATTCGCGTAAACCATCGACTTCAAAAAACCCCAAAGAAAAAAATCTAATGGTGTTAAATCGCACGATCTAGGCGGCCAATTCTGATCTCCAAAACGCGAAATAACACGACCGGGAAATGACTGATGCAGCAATTGAATTGTTTCTCTGGCTGTATGACATGTGGCGCCGTCTTGTTGGAACCACATGACCTCCATATTCATTTCTTCAATTCTAGGCAAGAAAAAACTGGTTATCATTTCACGATACCGAACACCATTGACTGTTTGCGCTTGACCTGCCTCATTTTCATAAAAAAAGGTCCAATGATTCCTCCAGCCCAAAAACCACACCACACAGTCGATCGATCGACCTGGTCGATGGCGCGTTGTTGTCTTTACATCACTAACAGACCCAGTTTCGGCAAATTTATCCATTAATCTCTTTACAGTTGACTCTTTTGGAGCATTATTGTGACCCCAAATTGATCGCAATTTGCGAACTGTAGCCGCAAAACTTTCACCATTTTGGTAAAACAATTTCACAACAAGTAAGAAAGTTTCAGTCGGGTAAACCGACTAAGGTATACCCTCACTTTGTGAGTAATGTAATATTGAATATTACACAAATTATTCTGTCAATTTTTTGGGTTTAAGAAATACACCTATATTTCGCTGAACAGTAGATACTTTAAATACATTGCACTGTGCCGAATTGTAACCGTTTATATGGACTGGTATATTAACGTTGAGATATTAAATTGTGGTATAATTTGGCCATTTTGTGTGGGAGGTACAAAAAGGGGCGTGATGATAACGCTCATTTTTCACTGGACTATAGGCATTATAAAAGCATTACACTGTACAAAATTTCAAGTAATTGTATACACTGATATTAATGTTATAAACTGTTAACTTTTGGTGCAAAATGGTACCTTTGTGGGAGAGGTACCAAAAGGGGCGTGACTATAACGCCCATTTTTCAATGGACTGTAGGCACTATAAAAACATTACGCTGTACAAAATTTCAAGTATTTTTATACACTGGTATTAATGTTATAAGCTGTTAACTTTTGGTGCAAAATGGTGCATTTGTGTGGGAGGTACCAAAAGAAGCGCGGCGATAACGGCCATTTTTCACTGGACTGTAGGCACTATAAAAGCATTACACTGTGCAAAATTTAAAGTATTTCTAAACACTGGTATAAATGTTATAAGCTTTTAACTTTTAGTGCAAAATGGTGCATTTGTGTGGGAGGTACAAAAAGGGGAGTGGCAGTTTCGCCCATTTTCCTCGAGTTGATAGCGACTAACAAACTTATACTATATGTGGAATTTCAGAAGATTCGAATACGTATAATAGCAGTTATTAAAGAATCAATATTTCACAACATTTTAACCCTTTGTGGGGGAGGTACCAGAAGGAGTGGACCAATATGGCCCATCTTCGAACTTAGCCGGAGATAGAAAAAAATATTACCACATACGAAATTTGAAGTCAATCGGTTACTCCTTTCGAGAGTTATCGTGCGCACCAGCCAGCAGACACACAGACAGACAGACGGACGGACATTGCTCATTCGACTTAAAATGACCCAAAACGGATTTCCGCCGAACATACTTGGGGTCTTAGGTCACTCCTTCGATGTGTTACACTTTTTTCCGTAGCAAATGATATATACCCTCGTCACACTAAAGTGAGTATAATGAAAATGCGTTGTTCATTCGTGTAGCGCTCCATTTTTACTAACCTCGTACCTTCTACTAACAAACAATAACAATTATTCAAATGTCAAACAATGACACTTCGAATGTTGCGAGATTTAAAAATTGCGCTCTTCTTGGGACACCCTTTATATTGCTCATGGGTGTCAAGGTCGTAGGATGATTGGACAGTGTTTTTTTTTTTAAATTGCATCAAGTTACAAAAAAATAATATTTGGCTGCTTACATTATTTGAAATTTAAAATTTATTTCACAAAAACACAAAAAAATCGACAATTCGAAGGAAAAAACTTATTGGACTATACATTTATACTAAGATTTTGTGGACAAAACATTATTATCAAGGACGGATTTGCCTCTTCCTGCATGTAAACTATATGATTGCTTGTAATCATCATAACTATGGGGTTCCAAGCATCTGCAATGGCCTGAAATAGCTTATTTTATCTCCACCTACACTTTCTCGATTTATGTATCACTTTATTGACACTTTTCCAAAGATTTTCAACGGGATTCAAGTCTAAGATTGAACTAATACAAAAATTGGTACAGAGTATTAATTGCTTGGTAGAATTGAACAGAAGTATGATGTTAGTCCAATATGTATTGTCCGATACTGTATGGACGTCTATGTCATCTTTTGAGTATGTTAGGTCAGGGTCAGCGTCACCGTAGAGAAATTTCAAAATGTGGCACAAAAAGGGGATTTTTAAAAAAAAAAGTGGCACAAAAATGATATTTTTTTGAAAAAAAAGTCCCAAACTTGTCGTAAGTTTATTTTATTTAAACAAAACAGTTAAATTGAATAATAAAGTAACAATAAACAAAGGAAAAACTCAGTTCATTAAAAAAAAGAGTTGGAATACAAATTACTAAAAAAACAGTTCCATTTCATATAAACTGGAAATGGAATAAAAAATAACAAAAAACGCAGTTCGTTAAAATACCCATTAAAATCATTACAGGGCACATAAATATGAGTAGTTCTTTATTAAGCGCAGAGGCAAAATTCAGAAAATATATTTTTTTTCTTTAACGTTTTTATACCCGACACCACACTGTGGTACAGGATACTATAACATTGTGCATTTGTTTGTAACGTCTAAACAACAAGAGATAGACCCATAGTTGATTATACCGATAGGGATATAATTACTATTTAAATCGATTTAGCCATGTCCGTCTGTCGATGTAAACTTGTGATCAACGTGCAGACCGCAAATATGAAGCGATATTTACTAAAATTGGTACAGATGCATTTCTTACGCTAGGGACGATCGCTATTAAAAATGGGGTTTATCGGTCCATGTTTGGTATAGCCTCCATATAAAGGTCCCCTTTGATGTTAGTTATTGACGATCTAGAATACGCATTTTTTAATTTATTAGGCTAAAATTTAAGAATTTTTACTTGATATCCATATTTTGGTATGTCGCATGTCGCCAAGAAGTCTAATAGAATGGTATCTTTATATGGGAGCTATATTTAACAATGGACCAAAATGCCGCGTTTTTAAATAGGGATCGTCCTTGGTCCAAAATATGACCTTTTTATTGTATTCGTAAAGATCAGTTAATATTTTCGACCTACACTTTTATCACAAGATCATATGGATAGACAGACGGACGTGGTGTTGGGTATACATATTTGTAAAGAAATATTTGATGTTCCTAAGCCTAAAAAATAAGAGTAGTATATTTTAAAAGGCATACAAACTTTTCCGGTTGAGGAAAATAGAAAAATTCCAAAAAGGGGTAAAAAAGGGGATTTCTGAAAAGGGGGCAGCAAAAGTGGCATGGCTTAAAAAAGGGTCAAAATGCCACTTTAGTCGCACAACGGTAACACTGGTCAGGGTTATATAGTAAAGGGTTTTCCAACAAGAGTTGTTATTTTGCTATTCAAAGAAAAATGAAATTTTTGAGATAAATGATCGGATGTTTATTTCATAATAAAGAGGAAGGTAAGCCGTTAATAATGAAAAACTACATCAGACAAAAGGCAACCACGACTACGCTTACAGGACCATATCCTTTTCATGAAATTTTCCATAAGCAAATCGCAAAGTGGCTGCCCTATGTCCTCGATGGCCTCACGAATTCTATCTTTGAGGTCTTGAATCGACGGTGGGCTGTTGGCGTAGACCTTATCTTTCACGTGGCTCCAAAGGAAGAAGTCGCAAGGTGTTAAATCACAATATCTCGGTGGCCAATTGTGGTCACCTCTTCGGTCCGGAAACTTTTCCCGTACCAGAGCAAATGTGGCACGTAGCGCCGTCTTGTTGAAAGTAAACGTTGTCCAGATCAATACCATCCAACTCCGACCATAAAAAAACATTTATCATCTCTCGATAGCGCAATCCATTCACCGTAACTGTTGATCCAACCTCATTTTCGAAAATGTAAGGTCCAATGACCCCGTCGGACCATAAACCGCACCAAACAGTCACACGTTGAGGATGGAGAGGCTTCTCAACAATAACTCTTGGGTTTTCCGAGCCCCACCGAGTTTGTTGACGTAGCCACCGAGGTGGAAATGGGCCTCATCAGTCAAGATGATTTTGTATCGTTCTTATCGTTTTTTTGTTCGATCGTTTTGTATCGTTCGATGATCGTGTATCGTTTAATTTTTAGTAATGGCGTAGTTTCTACGTGTCAAATGTTAAACAATAAAAGCTTCAAAAGTGACAGCTACCAAAATACCGGGTGATTCAAAATAACACCTCTTGTTGGAAAACGCTGTATATACCATCGTATCACTAACGTGAGGGTATAAAAATGCAATAAATAATTTTTTTACAAGAAGGATACAAAGTAAATCAAAATGTTTAGTATCACTAGAATATTTACAGTAGAATTTACATACTAAAATTTGTCACAACCGTTACGCAAAGACTGCAAAAAATTTTAATCGATTTAAAAATATTGTCTATTATATTATATTTTTTTCAGATATGAAAGTCAATAATAGAAAGCAGCAATTTTGGTATAAAACGAAAAAAAAATGGAAAGACAGAAAGTCGGGCGGGGCCGACTTTCTGTCCTCCCTAACAACGCAAAAATGGACATTGCGATAAGAATTTGGCAGTGTTCATACATGTAATAAGAAAACTCTCTCTGTTGAATACTGATCGGATAACAAATACGGTTTCTACATGGGAAGACAGGCAGACAGACGGACATGGCTAAATCGACTCAAAAACTGATTCTACGTCGATCGGTATAATAAACTATGGTTCTATTTCTTCTCTTTTTGGGAGTTACAAACAAATGCACAAAGTCATAATATCCTGTAAAACAGTGTGGTGTAGGGTATAAATAGATGATGTATTGACAGTGAAGGCTGACGAAGCTAATTTTCATCTCGGCGGCTATGTATACAAGCAAAATTGCTGCGTCTGGGGCTCGGAAAACTTACAGAAACCAATGCATCCTCAGAGAGTGACTGCTTGGTACGGATTTTGGAGCGGTGTGGCTTCTGGAAACTCATTTTTGTTTAACGATGAGCACTACAAAAGCATAATGAACCAGTTTTTGGGCCCGGAGTTTGAAGATATGGACTTGGAAATCTTTGGTTTCAGCACAATGGTGTAACATGCCGCAAGTATCAGTCCCGAATTGACATCTCGACGATGTCAATTGGCCATCACCGAGCTTTACCGTGAAGGACCGATGTTACCCAATCAATCCATTAATTATACATGCCTCAAAATGAACATCGTGCGAGGCGTTTGTGAGATACAGCCAGAACTCGGTACCAAGGTCCATGAAAATTAGGTTAAACTGGTAATAATATGCCTAAAGCCTTTTTAATACCCTCACTTTAGTATGACGTGATAATATATAATATGATATAGGCCAAAAGTGTACCACATCAAAGCCGTGACCTAAGACCCCAAGTGTTTTCGGCGGAAATCAGTTTTGGGCTATTTAAAGTCATTTGAGCAATGTTCATCCATCCGTCTGGTGCCAATCGACGTCAAATTTGGTATATGGATATACTATTTTCTATCTCAGGCTAAGTTCGATGATGGGCCATATTGGTCCACTCCTTCTAGTACCACCCCCACAAAAGGTTATTGCCACGCCCCTTTTGGTATCTCCCACGCAAAGGTACCATTTTGTACAAAATGTTAACAGCTTATAGCGTGAGTACCAATGCAGGAAAATACTACAAAATGTGGCACAGTGTAACGGTTTTAAAGTACCTATAGCCCTGTTAAGAATAGGCGTTATCAATACGCCCCTTTGTTTTAATTTTTAGAAAGAAATTGTTTTAATCTTTAAAATGAAACTTGGATTTGGACCTTTACGTGTTTATTCCTTAAAACTTCATAATTGCTACAAACGTAGTCATCCGAGCGCCAACGTAATTTTACACTTCCGAGCATATGAAGGTTAATCAACCAAGCTCCATTATTACGGACTGTGATTTCAACAGACAAAAGGGCATTGCTTAATTGGTTCTCAGATAATATTTTAAGGTATTGCAAACGTAATAACAAAATTATTGTCTTATTTGCCGGAATTGGCTAGATCTATCTGAAATCGCTGAAATGGGATAGCACACGAGGGCAGAACAAAAGTAATTTCATTGTGACCAATGGAAAGAAAATCGGAAACACAGTACATCGTGGTTATTATTAGCGTTGTTGTTTTTGTGCGCTTTGGAGTAGCATTAATAATTTTAATCGTTTATTGTTATGCGAATAAGTAAATCCCTTTTCTGTGGGCCCAGCAACACAACAAATTTCTTTTAAAGACCTTTGTCAATGCATTTACACTGGCTACTGGCTGTGGTTGGAGCGAATTTACGAGTACTCTCACTCTCTCTCTCAGTGTAAGTGTTCCCCATAGTCGCACAAACCGGCTTTTGCAATATATTCTATGAGTATGTGTGCATGTATGTGCTAAAGATGGGCATGTGGAGCCATATCTATTGTTGTTTATTTCAGAGAGCAGTAGACTCTCATCGCTCAAACTTGTTTGGTTTCTTTTTCAGCTCCCCTGATACTGACCCCTTACAAGCCAAACAAAGTTGTGAGTTGTTGTGGTTGTGTTTTTATTATTTGTTCATATTTTATTGTCTACGTCCCTCAACATAAGTCCTTTGTTGTGTTCCATTTCCACTATGTTCCTCTTAGTTTAAACGCTCTCTCTCTCATCGTTGGAGCAGCTGTTTTATATTTTGTGCCCAGGGGGGACGACTCTCTGCTTTTCGTGTATATAATTTGCCGGTTTTGCTTCCCATTCATATTCGTATTCTTTGCACAGTCCTTTATGTTGATTTTGTTTTGTTATGTTTGGTATTTCTCTTCACACATTTGCAATGTATTGGTGGGGTTTTGTTGGGCATGTAATTGGAAAGTTTTTGAATGAAAGTGGGTTGCCAAAATATTTCGTTATTGTTGTAGGGAATTTGCCGGCAACATATCGCGACCTAAGAGTGAAAAGGCGCTAAGTCCGCTTTTTGCCAAAATGTATATTTTGAAGCAGAACGTAAGATAAGTTGGATATACATCGATTTGAAAACAAAAAGCCAAAAAAATCATGCTTTGTATTTCATCAGTAAGTATTTTCAGTCAGTAAGTATTTTGCTTCTCCTGTAAAATTTTAAATATTGGACTTAGCGCCTTTACACACTTACGAAAAGAGTAGATTTTCAAAACTAATATATATGATAATTGGAGTTGTTTTATGTATGTATGTTTAATCCCAAAATATTTCTTTACGGCGATCGCTCCCATACGAAAGATGCAGCGGTAGGAATTCGAAAAAAATGAAATAATTAATATACGAATACGTATGGGGGATATTTTGAAAGTGATTGAATTATTAAAATTTGCACAAAGTTTAGTACTATTGGGGAGTAGTTATGACACAAAATTTCAATGAGATCGGTAAAGGTCCCGGAAATTTTTTTAGTAGGGTGTTGAATAATGAAATTTTGATCAAACGGTCTTTTTCCCATCAATAGTTTTTAGAAAATTTTACACTAAGTGTTTTCGATACTATATTCTTCAAACTTATAAATACATATTTGCAGTTCTTTTGCTAATTAAAACTTGTCAAAAAATATATTTTTGCTCAAGCGAAATATTAGGTTATTTCCTTTAGGAGCTTTGTGGTGTATTAGCGGGGCCCATATACCTATCAACAAGGCCGTTCGCAGGTATTTTTTTTTGGGGTGGTGGTGTTCACATATGGTACCCAATTTTTTTTATTAAAAGTCAATGGTTGGCATTTTTAATGCATATAAGGGTGGCTGATATGTATTGCAACAAACTTCAGATTGCTATCATTTCTAAACCGCTAGTCTGATAGCTGACAGATTTATTTCAGTGACAGTTAATTTTATTGTTTACAAGCTTACAAAAGCATTTGGATCTATTGCATTCAGAAAAAAAGTTATTCGTGATAGAATTCAAGCGTGATAGTGTGATTGCTTTATATTTGGGTGGAAAAACACAAGTGGCTATCGTTAGAGCCCTCCAGCATTTAAATGTGAATAAATCTTTTGTTTCTCGTACCATTGCTCGTTACCGTTATACTGGCAGTGTTGCATCGCGTCCAAAAAGTGGACGAAAAAAAACGGTAACAACACCAGAAATGATCCGAAAAGTGAAGGCCAGATTTGATCGAAATCCACGCCGCAGTGGTAGAAGAATTGCTCGTGAGCTGAATATATCGCGAGAACGGATACAACACATATTAAAAAACGAGCTTGGACTAAAGTCATTGTAGTTCCAAAAAGTGCAAGAGCTCACCGATGCACAAAAAAAAGTTAGACTGGAAAGAGCCAAGGAGTTGCTTCTCTTCCACGAAAGTGGCCAGTTACCGAATTTGGTTTTCTCCGATGAAAAGCCATTCCAAATTGAGCAGTTTTTGAACAAACAAAATGATCGGGTTTACTTGCCAAAGAGGTCAGCTGAAAATTTACACCTTCGATTGGCCACCAGAACCCAAACGCCGCCGATGGTAATGGTGTCGGCCGCCGTAACGGCCGATGGTCGCTCCCCGCTCGTATTCATCGACCATGCGGTCAAAATAAATGCTGAATATTATCGGGAAAATGTCCTAACGACAGTATTGAAGCCCTGGGCAGACAAACATTTCGGCCGCAGACCATGGACATTCCAACAGGACTCAGCACCATCGCACTCAGCACGCGTCAACCAAGAATGGCCTAAAAAGGAGGTTCCTCGCTTCATTTCTACCGCACAATGGCCACCAAGATCTCCGGATCTCAATCCGTTGGACCTGGGGCATTTTAGAGAGTAAGGTTCGCACTAAAAAATACCACAGTATCGTTCATCTCAAGACGGCGCTTCGCCGGGAATGGGCCAAAATACCGCAGAGCCACGTTCGTGTAGCGTGTGATGGCTTTGTCGGCCGTTTGAAGGCCATAATTCGTGCCAAAGGTGGCCAATTCGACCAAATCTAAACTGTTTCTAAAATGTTATTTATTTCCGACATTTTTTGCTTTTGAACAATAAAATTTAAAAAAAAAAATTAAAAAATATAGCGCTTTACTTTGTTGCATTACATATCAGCCACCATGTACATATATTTATAGTGATTAACATTAAAAATTACTTAGGTAATATTTTCATTAAGAATTGTATTAACTGCACGCTGAAAAAAAAATCGCTTCTGTATTATATTCTCCCAAACATATTCGGCTTGAAACATATATATGTTTAGCGTACACTCTAATTTGGTACACACAAAAATTATATATTTGGAAATATGTTGTTCTAAACAAATCTTTGTTTCTATCCTAATATTTTGTTATTTGAGACTATAATTTCTCAAACAATCCATATATCGATATCTTAAATGCGTTACATTTTTCAGCAATTCAAAGTTCTTTTTTTTCAGATTTTTTTAATGTTTGTAAATATAATAAATATTAATAATTGAAACCGTATAATGTTGGATATAAATAAATTACTTGGAGGATTGACAACAAATGATGACAGAAATTTAAAATGATCGATTTAAAACAGAAGTTAATGCTACATATGGTATCATGACTAGGAGGTACAATTCGAATTAAAGAAAAAATTAAAACTGAAATTTGAAAAAGTCAGCAAAGTTTTGAAAATCTTTTAAAATAAAATATATTTGGAGAAATTTCTAAAAAATAATTTTATTTGTATTTAAACACATATTTTATTTGAGGAATTTAGTTTGCAAATATATTTTATTATAATATATTCGTTCGAAATAAATAGTATTGGGTTTCAAATAAAATTTATTTGCTCAGAAATATAAAATATTTCAAAATTTGTGTTCCAAATATATTTTCTTTCGGTTCAAACATATCAAAAAATTCGATTTTGCCCCGTGTGAAATCATACATTAATTGTATTAATGTTTTAACAAAAATAGACATGACGAGGCGAAATAAAAAAAATCGTCTAATACTGCGTTAATATCTACTGGAATGTCTCGATGAATATTCAGGGAAGCCAATCCATTTTAATGATTTTCAGTCATGGTTGAGCGCAGTAACTTTTCGTTTGTCGCTGTAGTCACAGGTAACACCGCCATCACCGTCAATATTTTGTGAACGTTTGGAGACGCATCTTTATTACACAAATCTAGAGATTCCAGGGAATAACTGATATTATCTGCTTCAATTCTTCTTCTTCAACGCATCACTTCACTAATCCACACTTCAAAAGAACTGTCAGACAAAACTGATGAATATTTTTCAAATAATTGCTAACAATTTAGTATTGCCATTTTAGATGAAAAAGACATTGGAAATTTGACAAAATTCCACGGTGTTTCAAAAAGCGATCTTCGAGATGAGTGATGAATAAATCTAGATATGGAATATAGGTCGAAATCTTGGAATATTCTTCAATATTTGTTGCATCAACATTGCAGCGATGACTTTGTCGGACCGCAATCCTAGTTTTCTTGATTTGAAAGTCCTGTTCTTCACTAAATATTTTATTAGACCAAAAATCGATCCAAAATGGCGCATGTCCATCAATTGCTTTTTCGTATTTTCTGCCAGATGGACGGCTTCAGCTAAATCTTGATTTTCACTTTGAAGAACGCGACTTAATGATAATGCCAAGCAGTGAACTGGATGAACTACGAGGACCGAAACTTGAAAATCCAACGTTTCTATAACTGATTTTCTGATCAGACTAGGTGGTGTAGATTATTCCAAAGCCTCGATGACGGCTACTTGTAGGTGCAGATATATTTCAAGAGACTCATGTTGTTCTACCCGTCGTGTTGCTCAATACCGTTTTAATTTTTGCTTTTTATCATCATGGAGATTGCTGTTCTTAGAAATCGCACCTTGAAGAGCTATTTGCCTTTTTGGATATTGAAAAAAGTGGTAAATGGTTTGCATAGTGCCGAGACAATTTCTAATTGGGACTACTTTACATGCGTAACTTACATCCAAGTTGAAGCTGTGACCCGTACAATGTGAATACAGTGCTAAGCTATACTTTTCTTGGATATATGCTTGCGCCCCATGAAATTCTGCATTCAGTGCTCTTGCGCCATCATAGCATTGCCCAAATAAATACTTACAATCAATACCAGAAGTTTCGAGGAAATTTAGAATAACATCAGCCAAACTTTTTCCATTGAACTGTTTTGTTGGGACTAAACTCAAGAAATCTTCGCAAATTTTATATCGCCCATCGTTTTCGTTAAGGTACCGGATACACATTGAAACTTGCTTACTTGAAATATCAGCTAATTCGTCCGCCATGACGGTGAAAGCTTTGGAATTATTGATTCTCTTAATAAGTTGTCGGTGTGTAATAGTTTGACAAATACTTATAATTTAATTTTTAACACGATTGCTTAAATACGTTGCGTTTCGTGGTGAATTTGTGAAGTGACTATTCAAATTTGAATCCGTTATCGGCCGATATCGGAGCAAATAGTACACATGTTTTACAGAAATCACCGACTTAATTCGCGGAGTACGCGAACTGTTTATATGTATGTAACCAAGAAAGTTGGAATTTTAAACTTCTTTGCCCAGTCACTGGAAAACTACAATTATCTGGGGGAATCCAGATTTTTTCATGAAGACCTTCTATATAGTCGATACTCTCTGAAGCTGACTTGTTCACGAATAAACCTATATCATATGGTGATACTTCGTTTGGGTTAATGGAAGCTGTAGAGTTTGATGTAGTTGGCTTTTCCATATGGCCATCATTCGTTTCGACGGGCAAATTACATCCCTGTGGATCATAAATCAAGAAGAATATTCAGAAAAATTCATTGTAGATATAGAATCATTGTGGATGTTTAAGTATTTCGTTATTCAAACATACACATATTATAAAAAATAATTATATGTTTTTTTAAGTTTTTTGTAGTTAATAATACTAACGTTATCCTCCTCAATTCTTTGCCTTAAAATATTTCGAATATCCATCCTGTTGTAGAGCATTTACAAATTGACACAATCACTTCTCCACGATTTAAGATGGAATGTCACGTCTACACCGCACTTATTTAAATTGAACTAAACGTTAGCTAGTTACAATGCACTTGGGGATTCACAACAAAATGTACAATATGGTACTACCTATTCCTACTGTCTTTAACGTTGCTCTAATTGTATATTTACTACAAAGCGGAAAATTCTTAATAATAATTGGCACGAATAAGAAATTTTAAATATTATAATTTTATTCAATGATATAATAGTTTTGTGATATTTTCAACTAAAATGTCTTGTTTATTATGAACAATTCCATCATCTGAAATGTTAAAAAATTTCTGATTACACAGTGCAACAACCAAAATGGGAATGGGATGAAACCAATTGCAAATGAAAGTTGACATTATCCATAACAAAACCTTTAATGTTTTTTTTTCAGTTCAGGGCGAGATTTTTTTTACACGCATTTGAAGTTTGTGATTTTAGAACGCTGTCTAACAAGAAAAGATAATTGCAAATTTGATAAACTAATACTTATTATACCCTCCACCATAGGATGGGGGGTATATTCATTTTGTCACTCCGTTTGTAACACCTCTAAAAATGTATCTAAGACCCCATAAAGTATATATATTCTTAATCGTATTAAAATTCTAAGAAGATTTAGCCATGTCCGTCTGTTGTAATCATCCTACAGTCCATAATAATAGAGCTCGGTTGATCAAATTTGGTATAAATATTTCTTATAGTTACAGGTTGTTTGGGATTGCAAATGGGCCATATCGGTCAATGTTTCGATATAGCCCCCATATATAGCATCTTACTTATTGTGATTACTATTGTTCTCATCTACTCTACATTTACCCTATTTTGTGATTCCTACTGTTCTCATATACTATAGCACCATTTGTATGACAGCGCCATCTAGCGTGAGTAGTAGGTAAAAATAAATATCAAAAATGAATTCTTCGACCCCAAAAACAGTAAGATACCACAGCTTTCCATGATAATAAAAAGAAATAAGCATTATTTTATCAAATTTTCAATGATCTTTTCTTGTTAGACAGCGTTCCAAAATCACCAACTGAAAAAGAAATCTCGCACTGAACTGAAAAAAACCCTTGAAGGTTTTGTTATGGATAATGTCAACTTTCATTTGCAATTGGTCTCATCCCATTCCCATTCGGAAAGTTCGATTTTGTATCACAGTGTTATTTTTGTCTGAAAAAAAATCTATATATTATTGGATAATTTTATTATTATTATTTAATTTATATAAAACATATTCACAGGATGAACTTCGTAATGGAATCCACATATAAATTTTTCTGTAAGATAAATTATAGTATTTTGCCGTAAACGATATTTGTCATCATCTACTACAAGTCTGTTACAGCAATTTTTTGAAGTGTACAGTTTTCTGAATATTAAAGTCATAAGTGTGCAGCACGTTTCTTAGGCGTACAACTTTTTAATTTAAAAGGATGTAATTTTTGAGATAAAACTTACAAAATATAGGCTTTTCCAATAAGAGGTGTTATTGTGAATCACCCGGTATTTCGGTAGCTGTCACTTTTGAAGCTTATATTTTTTGACATTTGACAAGTAGAAACTACGCCATTACTAAAATAGGAACGATACACGATTCAACAACGCATTGAAATTATTAAAATTCACTACAACAATGGTGCAAATCTTGTGGTCACAGTTCGCAAAACTAAAGCATTTTTGGGTCGTCGTGAAGCACCTTGTCGGACCGCAATACAGAAATTGGTGGGAAAATTCGAGCTGTTGGGACAAGTTAGTGATGTGATGAATAAAACCCGTGCACGTCGCTCAAGAACAACTGAGAATATTTCTGGTGTAGCCCAAAGTGTTGAAGAACATCCAGGTTTGTCCATTCCTCGTCGTTCTTTGGAATTGGGTATTCCACAACCGTCATTACACCGTATCTTGCATAAAGACTTGGGTCTAAAAGCTTATAAAGTTAAATTCAGTTAACACAAGAATTTAAGCCGGCCGATCATCATTGGGTCCTGATTGGGTCCTGGAAATGCATGAAAATGATCCGGAATTCCATCGAAAAATTATCTTGACTGATGAGGCCCATTTCCACCTCGGTGGCTACGTCAACAAGCTAAATTGTCGCATCTGGGGCTCAGAAAACCCAAGAGTTATTGTTGAGAAGCCTCTCCATCCTCAACGTGAGACTGTTTGGTGCGGTTTATGGTTCGGCGGGGTCATTGGACCTTACTTTTTCGAAAATGAGGTTGGATCAACAGTTACGGTGAATGGATTGCGCTATCGAGAGATGATTAATAATTTTTTATGGTCGAGTTGGATGGTATTGATATGGACAACGTTTACTTTCAACAAGACGGCGCTACGTGTCACACAAGCAACGAAACCATTGCTCTGTTACGGGAAAAGTTTCCGGACCGTGTTATCTCTCGAAGAGGTGATCACAATTGGCCACCGAGATCTTGTGATTTAACACCTTGCGACTTCTTCCTGTGGGGCCACAGCCCCACAACAGCCCAGCGTCGATTCAAGTCCTCAAA
This sequence comes from Eudasyphora cyanicolor, assembly GCA_963930755.1. Taxonomy (NCBI): domain Eukaryota; kingdom Metazoa; phylum Arthropoda; class Insecta; order Diptera; family Muscidae; genus Eudasyphora; species Eudasyphora cyanicolor. The sequence continues at coordinate 205,596,460 of OZ005736.1, read as the reverse complement.
AATAGAGTTCGTGAGGCTATCTAGGACATAGAGCAGCCACTTTGAGATTTGGTATTGGAAAATTTCATGAAAAGGATATGGTCCTGTAAGCGTGGTCGTGGTGGCCATTTGGATGATGTTGGTTTTCATTATTAACCGCATACCTTCCTCATCATTTATCTCAAAAATGACATTTTTCTTTGAATACCTAAATAACACCTCTTGTTGGAAAACCCTTTAGTTAATGCGTGGCGTGTATTGATATTATATTATGTCAATGTAAATACAAAAAGTGGTCCCTGTAAAATAAAATATCCTAGGTTTAACAGCAATGCACCAATTCATTGCATTAGTGAAATTATTTGTAACAATAATGAAATATTACATTATATGTTCCATTACAGCAAATTCTATCAATGTATTTTTTCAATAATACAATGACTACATATCGATATCTCCATTCTAAACAATGCTAAGTGTAAAAAGGTAGTTCAAAATTTGATGATTTTTTTTTAATTGGTGTGGAATTCCTTTATAATGCAGATTGAATGACCTGTACTGTTTTGTAAATAATTTTTGATTGGGTTGATGGATAAAAACCAAATTTTGACTGAATATACTTTGGAATATTTGGAAATTAAAAAAGGAATCTCCCTAAAATCGACATAGCATGTTTTGAAATGGAGGTATCGATATGCTTCATTGCAGTAAAAATCTATGAAATTAATATAAGGTCTATGAAACATTATTGTATTGCATCAAGAAGCTCCACATCGGTCGAAAAAACAATGTAAAAAAATCGAATCATCTGGTGATGGTGGGTTTGTCTAGCTTAAGTACTTTTAAGTGTTACGGGCCTTGAACCAAAAACAAACATATAATATCCTACACCGTAGTGTAGTGTATGGTGTAATAATGTATTCCCAAGTCTTCAGCCTTAATTAATTGATTAATTAATTTGATTAAATTTCTGCATTTCTAGGGACATTGAAAGTTTAACATTTCCAAATATTATGGTTAAATGTGAAAAAGTTACTCACTATGCTATTATTAACTATAGATACATAATTATTAATATGTAAAACTCTTGAAAATACTTACATAGTTTTTAATCATTTGAACGACACTCCTCTTGCACTTCACTGGAATCGTGCCCACTGAACAGTTAAATTATAACCTCATTGATCCTCTCGCAGTCATTTGAAGACCAGGCATGACGACCCATGGCGACCTATGGCTCTGCCATTAAAACCACGTTATGTGCTGCAGCATTTCACACTTGAGCGTCAACAACTACAATTAAATATGATTGTGTTAACATCATTTAAATGACTTTATTAAACATAAATTTACATAATGTCAAGCAGGTAGTCAGTGCTCCGTGATTGTATGTCAGTCGTCAGGCTTTTGCAGAACAAGGGGACCACAACAAGTACCTGACGAGATGCAGATGGCGACAACTCAATCTTATATTGGTCGGTTTCATTCCTCCAAGTACCGTGTCACGTTTAAGTATATTACACATAAATTTTTCATAAAATTGCAAAAATTTATGAAAATTTTAAAACTTGTGCATTTATGTCCTTCATCTCTCCCTTTACCGTGGCCACTGGCGTGAGCCAACAAGTCAGCGTCGTCATCATAGATGTCCGATTTACTCAAACACGCAACTATAATCAAAAGCAGAATAATCACATATTCACCAGGAAGGTGTTTCCAATTATAGTGTGGAGGACAAAATTGTATTAAGACTTATGAGAGATTTCGTTGAAAATCCTATGTGACTCGGGACGGGACATTCACTGAAGGTATATGTATTTACAACGGCATAATGTAATGTCATACCAGGCAACGCATTGGCTATATCTCAGCGTATGTCATCATTTACATAAATATATATTGTACACTTTTTATACTTAAATAATGAGAATTACATCCAAAGTAGCAAATTCATTAAAAAATGCAATCTTTAAACAAAAAACTACAAAGGGAAAAAGTCGCGCAGTGGGAAAAATTTAATAAAGCAAATAATCCCTCTGTTTCCTAATAAGACTACCGATATACAAGAGGTATTAGTTCTGAGCCAGGTACACGGGGCAAACTCGAACTTTTTGATATGTTTGAATCGAAAGAAAATATATTTTGAACACAAAATGTAAAATTGTTATATACGTCTGAGCAAATAAATTTTATATTGTGATATATTTTGTTTGAAAAAGATTTTCAAAAATTTGCAAATTTTTCGAATTTAATTTTTCATTGATTTGGAGTTATACCTTATAATTTTAAATGACATTACTAGGTATAACATTTGTTTTAAAGCACTGATTTTCTATTTATTTCAAGTCATCATTAGATGTCAATCCATCTTGCATAATGTGTAATTATTATAGTATAGTATCCCAAACATATTCTGCTTGAATCATATATATATGTTTAGGGTACAGTCTAAATATAAAATATTTGTTACGCACAAATATTATATTATTTGGGAGAATGTTGTTCTAAACAGATCATTGTTTCCTTCCTAATATAATTTTATTTGGTATTTCCGAAACAAACATTTATTTGCATTTAATTATTCAGAAAATATATCGATACCATAATTATCTCCACACCTCAGAGAGGAGGGTATATATCATTTGCTACGAGCCAAGTGTAACACATCGGAGGAGTGACCTAAGACCCTAAGTATGTATGTTCGGCGGATATCCGTTTTGGGTAATTTTAAGTCAAATGAGCAATGTCCGTCCGTCATTCTGTCTGCTGGCTGGTGAGCACTATAACTCTCGAAAGGAGTAACCGATTGACTTAAAATTTGGTATATGGTAATATTTTCTTCTATCTCCAGCTAAGTTTGAAGATGGGTCATATCGGTCCACTCCTTTTAGTACCTCCCCCACAAAGGGTTAACATTTAGTGAAATATTGATTATTTAATAACTTCTATACTACTTATTTAAATCCTCTGAAATTCTACACATAGTATTAGTTTACTAGTCACTATTACCTCGAGAAAAATGGGCGAAGCTGCCAAGCCACTTTTGGTACCTCCCACACAAATGGACAATTTTCAACCAAAATTTAATAGTTTATAACTTAATTCCCAGTGTATATTATATATTCGTTTCACCGCGTGCCATAGAGCGTATGAGAAACGAATACTGTACATACCTGTATGAACCGCAACCAAAACGAATGCTGAAGTGAAGCCAACATGATCGGTCCGATCACTGCAGTGTCATGACATCACACAACTACACTGTACTGAACTGTTTGGTTACAACAAATACTGAGCTGAACTTCACTCATTTCAGTAAGTAGTTGAAAAGTTTTCGAGAACATTTGAAATGTTCGAACTGTGATGAATGTACTCGAAGCAATTGAATAGTAACTAATGGGAATAACCGTAAATTTTCGTTTGCTTCTGCTGTTTTGCATATGCCTACATGTGAGTTTCCTCATTATTTCAGTACTACTTCAAGTGTAATTCAGACAACGGACAAATTAATATAAAAATCATTTTAATTAGACTTTTGTCAAAATGGATTCTGAAAACGCAAGTAAAACAAATTATTATACATACATTTTTAAAATCTTATATTGAGAAAATTAAATATACGAGTATCAGTCGAATAATGCGACTGGAGTATATCCTCACTTTTAGAGAAATATAATAAGGAATGGTTGGGAAATAAGGGTAGCCAAAATACTTATTCACTAGTAGTACTTCACGGAGGAAAATCGTCATTTTTGATATGTTTGAATTCAAAGAAAATATACTTGGAACCAAATTTTTTAAATATTATATATTTTTGAACAAATATTTTTTATTTAAAAATCAAGAAATTTTGTTTGGAACGCATATATTAATATATTACAACAAAATATATTTGCGAACATACTGTCACAAATAAAATATGTGTTTGCAACCAAACAAAGATATTGTTTAAGAATTTATCCAAATACATTATATTAAAAAAAAAATGTTAAAACTTTGTTGACTTTGGCAATTTTTAATATTATATTATATAATTTTTCCTCGATTTTGTGTTATACTTTATAAGTAATAATGTCATAAGCAGCATTTTCTTTTGTTTTACAGCACTAATTTTTAATTATATTTATAGTCCAATTCTTAATCCATCAGTGCTATTTGTCTTAACCCAAAATTATACGAATTAAATTTTTCAAACATATAAAATTTCTAAAACACTAAAAAATTTCCTTTAAATTAAGGCATCGATACATTGCCAAAATACTTATATATAAATTAATCATTGTTTTGGAAATATTATTTCCAAATAAAAAAATATTAGGATGAAAACATAATTTTGTATAGAACAACATCCTCACAAACATATAATATTTGCGAGTGTCAAATATTATATATTTGGAGTGTACCCTAAACATATGTACGTTTCCAGCAGAATATGTTTGGAACAATATACTACAGAAGCGATTTTTTTTCAGCGTGTTCTATATACATATGTTTATATATAAAATTATTGCGTGGCTGACTTATTGACCCAGCCCAAACGGCTGTATTTACATTCATGATATTTGGTGGGATGGTAGTACTTGGGACATAGACCGGAATTTTGAACGCACAGTGGGACAAAAAAGGAAAAATATGGTGCCACCAATAAATCTAATCGGCACGAACTAGAATTGTGAAATTTTATGTTAGTGTGTCTCTTCGGACGTAGACTAGAAAGAATGAGAGATTTTTCGAAGTTCGAACATAGATAAATATGGTTACGTGGCCAAATTCAATTTGCATGAGCTAGAATCTTGATAGTTGATGTATCTTGGCACGCATCAGAATCGATTTGTCGATTTTTCGGCGCACAGTGTGACGAAAAGATTTGAAAATGGTACCCTTGAAAAATTCAAACGGCTAGTTAGAATCGTGACATTTAATGCGAGAGCTGTCCGTAGGACTTAGGATTGAAATTTGTATGTTAAGGGCATAGTGGAACAACTAGTGTTAAATATGATGCGAGAGTCGCTCTTGAAATAGAAAGAGAGATAATAAATAATATGAAAAAGGGGGGGGGGGTAAAAATGTGTTGCATACGGTACAGTGCGACAAAGTGTTAAATATTGTACAGCTCAAAAAGGTGTTAAATATGGTACAGTGGGTGTAAAAGGTTTTCTAAATACATATGTTACAGTGGGGAAAAAAAGGTTAACTATGGTACAGTGGAGCAAAAAGGGTTATATATGGTACAGTGGGGCAAAAACTGTTAAGAATGGTAAAGTGAGGCAAAGAGTTGTTATATATGATACATTGGAACAAAAAGGAATTAATATGGTACCGTAGGCAAAAATATGATTCCAGGTAGCGAGAGTAATTTTGGTACATAAATATGAGATAAGAGGAGTTTTGAATTTTTGTTTTGCTTTTAGAAGCACTGTGGTGCAAAAAGGTTAAGTTATGGTGCAGTGGGGCAAAAAAGTTTTAAATGTGGTACAGTGGGCCAAAAGAGTTAAATATGCTGGAGTGGGGAAAAATTTGTTAAATATAGTACAGTGAGTAAAAAGGGGTTATATGATCCATAAATTTGTTTTTCGACATGTAGACTCACAGTGGGGAAAAGGGATACATATCGTCGCTTAGGTGACCAACTGACGGAACTAATATTTTAAAAATTGTTCAGAAGAGCAGATTTTCTGTTTTTGAGACGATGTTGCTTCTTCACCATGGCGTAATATTTATTATACAACTTCCAGTTTCTTTTTCTTATTGTGCACATAATGTTATCTTTCTCAATTTTCTTAAACAAAATTAATGTTATTATTTGAACAAATTCAGGAAGGTGAATATGGATGTTCCTCGCAAGCAGAAGTGGAGTTTGGAGATAATGGCTCTTTGAACCGTTTTATTTTTGTTACAATAGCTACCTTCACATTCTGGGAAAATATAAAACCATGTTTGCTACCTATCCTTTCTTTATGTTGTAAGACTACAATCGCAACTTGGGACTGTGTCACTAAAGTATTCATTAAAATATTCCAAGAGCTTCCTTCGCGCGCTTGTGTCATATTTAACTCCGATCCCCTTTCATACCCCATTTAATTTATTTACTTGCTTGCCCCACGGAATGTCCGGTTTATGTTGTGATTGTTGGCCTCGCATTCCGATTACCCATTTCATCCGTTATGTCTCACACCGTTAATAAACCGTTTTTCTCCACTGTGCCTCTAAATTTACATTTTCGCACAACAATCTTATATTTAATTTATGCTGCAAGATATTTCTTCGCGCCCTGGGACCACATTTAACACTTGTGTTCCCCACTGTGCCATATTTAAAAATGTTTGCCCCAATGTACCAAATTTATCTATTTCTGGCTCACTGCACCAAATCCTTTTTTCTCGCCTGTACAGTAAGTAATAGCAATATTTACCCACTGTATCATATATAACCATTTTTGACACACTGCACCACATTGAACTCTTTTTGACCCCACACTACATTATTTAACTCCTTTTTGCTCGACTGTACATACAAATTATTGCTGTACCATATAAAACAATTTTTACCCCACCATTTAACCATTTTTACCCCTCTGTACCATATTTTACACCTTTTTGACCCACTGTACCACATTTAAAAATGTTTGTCCCACAGTACCATATTTTACAATTTTTTGACCCACTGTACCACATTAAAAAATGTTTGCCCCACTGTAAATGTTCTTAAAATGTTAGGGCTACCAAATGATTATAACTCTAGTCTTTTGGATTTGGTGGTAAACCGATATTAGTAATTTTTTATTGTTATTTATATAACAGGTTATTAGCTAAAAAATGTGAAATTAGATTTACGCAAAAATTTCCGTTGATATATTTGTGACTTGATTTCTTTTACTCAGCTCATAGACAAAAATACCCTAAATACCGAAATATACTCGGTGAGATACACTAAGTTTTCGAATACTTTTATTTTATTTGGACCGTTTTTCGAACATATTGGTTCTCGCATAGACCGTTTGAGCAAACACAACGAGAACAGACTACTCACTCTCATTTGTCTCTCTTCACTAACTACTCGAAAACAATAACGGCAGTTCACTTCTCTGTTTGAAACAAAGAAAGTGAGTGAAGTATAGTAATCGCAAAAGCAATGAATGTTTTCGAATACTGAAAAATGGTGCCGATGCAGGGCTCTAATACAAAGACTTGAAATTTTGTACAGTGTAATAGTTTAATAGTACCTACAATACAGTGAAAAATCGGCATTATTGCCACGCTCCTTTTGGGACATCCCACACAAATGGACCATTTAATACCAGTGCATACAAATACTTGAAATTTTGTACAGTGTAATGCTTTTATAGCACCTAGAGTCCAGAGATAAGTGGACGTTATTGGCCAGCCCCTTTTGGTATAGACATATATCTGTGACTCCTCAGCTGTTCTACATAATTGGTTTGGCTGCATACCTCTATGAAGTATTACAACGTCGTCTGCATAACAGACTGGTTTAAATCCTTCATTGATGAGGACTTTTAGAAGACTCTGTATCGGTGTAACACATACTCGTAGAAGAGTGACAAATATCAACAGTTTTGTTTGAGACTATTTAAGAATAACCCCTCATTTCCGTGAGATTCCCAAAGTCATAATTGCATTTAATTCATTGTTTAAAGAACACAGCAAACAACAATTGCCGTAGAGGGAAGCCAGGACATCGACAGTCCTGGAACTGCTGTAATAACCGGTATTTTGTGCATTTACATGAAAACGGCCGAACAATGTTTCGTAGTGGGCAGTATCGAAAGAACAGCCCAGCCCCTGCCCATAACCCTCCTCCATCCACGATCTGGGAAGTTTGTATTCACTGAGACATTGCGTGTACCTCAGCATTCGTACTTTTTTGGCCTTTTGGCTTTATTTGTCTATAAGCAGGAGTCCAAGTTGGAGTTCTCCATGCATTGTTGCCTGTAGGATGGATACAATCACATATTTTCATAGTTTGTCCTTGTGTTACTAAGGGGCAGAAGATTAGTGGATGTGTGTGAGTGTTTGTTCGACGGGTACTGTCGTTTGTTGTCCTTGCTGGTCACGTCCCTTCATTTGCTATCCTGACTGTCGGCTTAAACGTTGTTGGTTTGTTGTAGGTAGAGCAGAAAATTGCATTACACCATGACACCAATTGCTTCACTGGTCGAACAACATTCTTTGTCTGGACCTTACTTGATATCCTTTACCCGACGAGATCAGCTCGCAGACGTCTGAGATGGCTGGACACTCGGTTGCAAATTGCATTGCATGTCATATAACCAAATGCGAATACGCCAATTGTCCAATCGACATAGCCCCCAGAAACGGCCGGAAGGACGCTAGACCCAGCACTCACACACAATGCAGGCACCTACCCCAACACTTAGGATAATGGCCGTCGAGATTGTTTTCTGAGCTGGACATTTAAGCCAATAATGAGCCACAATCGAGTCGGTAATATCTTGTGTTGCTTCGTCGTCTTGCAGAAAAAAAAAACGGATGTTGATGTTGGCGAATGCCAAGGTAAATTGTCCATACAAATAAACGCAATGAAAAGAGGGCGTTTGTCCGAGGTAATGAAGAGAGAATGAGATTAAATTAAAAAGAACCCATGAAATTTGTTTTGCATTCGTTACTTCGTTTTCGTTGCACGGCTTTCGCACTTATTTTTTGTGTCCTTCATAAGGTTGAGGTGAGATAAAAATGGATCGTTTGTCGGTTTATTCGAAATTGTATGAAATTGAATTGTGAGATTTTATTAAATGAAATTTTGAAGAAATATATTTGAGAACCTTTGTTAAATCTAGTTTTCTGCAAATAAAGCAATGAGACAGAGAGAGCAATAGAGGCATAAACAAATGGAGATTTACAATTTGGCGGTTGTTAATGGTAATTTGTTGTGGTTGTTAAATTGGATTTTGGTTAGGGTGTATATGTTATGTACGAGTATATGAGGCTTAAGAGCCAAATCCAGACGTAAAATTCGCAATGTGGTAGTTACTGATAGAGTCGCTGCTGTAAAGGGCACCCAATTGTAAATTTTTCAACTTTTTCAAACGTTATAGGTGCAATTGTTCTCCAAACATTTTTGTTGGACGGACCATCTCTGGTGCTATACCGACCAATCAATAAATGATTAGTGTATATTTTTTTGCGTCTCGAAAAAATAGCCTTCTGGGAAAATATATACGTATATTTTAGAGGAGAATTGATGTTTTTAATTTCTTGTCATTTTACCATACTAAATACATACTCGTACACTATTTTTGCAAATTAACTTTTTTACCCACTTTGTGGAAGTAGAATTCAATAAAAAAATAAATGTGTATACGCCTAGCTCTACGATTAGTGAATTAATTTTTACATTAATTTTACATAATTTAAATAAAAACTAACGTCAGCCCCAACAACAAACATTTTTTTTATTTTATTTTTTAATGCGCAGCGGATTATAAATACGGCTTAAAAATTGCTTGGAAAAGACTCGCAGATGGTTGAAAATACGAATTTAAAATTATACTAATAGGACTCGTAAATGATACTAAATACGACTGAGAAATGATTCGAAAAAGACTCGTAAATTATTATATGTACAACTGAGAAATGGCTCGAAAGTGAGCAGAAAAGCGACTTATAATTGACTCTTGAAGAGGAGTCGCCGATAGGGTACCATTTTCTCCCGACAAAACATCATTTTATGATCAGAAAATGAGCGCATCTACTCGCATGATTATTATAATCGCGCAGTGGACTTGACTAGGACCCGATCAATACGTTCACAAAATGCTGACTGGGATCATTCAAATAAAACGGGGTAGACCGTGCGTTTTTGTTTTTGTCTATGTGGTGGTATACATAGGTCTTTCTACATTTTACGGTATTCCTTTTGAATGAACCTATAGGGTTTTGGGTACAATTAAATATTTAATGTGACCTTAAATTTGAAGTCCATTTCCGCCAGCTAGGAATTAATTTTAGACCCATTGTTTCTTGAAAGAATTTTCCCTAGAGTACGTTTGTGACTGACGCTTTGTGCGAAAAAAATTGTAATGTGTATAACTTTTGTCTTAGTGGGTAAATGTGACCGCATTTTTACATCATATATCGAAGATGATCTGAAATCATAACATCTTTAAAAATTAATATATTTTAATGAAATATTTTGTAGTTTGTACGTATGGACATCGGAAGTCGAAAGAATTTCGTGAATCAGTAGATTCAATTATTTATTTTATTTATATGAATTACAATACATACATAGTAAAGTTGTATAATAATTCTACGGTCCAGGTAAAAGCCGCTTTACAAAGACCTTGTGGCTAAATTTTTGCAGCTACAGATCAGACTCCTTCCGCTGGGAATCGATCCCACGACCTCCAAAACTCATGGAACTGAGGCTCTCGAATCATTATATTTGCAAAAGTCAATCCCTTGCGTAAAAAAAAGTGAAGTTGGAGAAGCTTGGCTACAATACCAGTACTTTTTTATACCCTGATTCTAGTGTGATGAGGGTATATATATTTGCTACGGCCAAAAAGTGTAACACATTGAAGGAGTGGGCTAAGACCCAAGTATGTTCAGTGGAAATACATTTTGGGTAATTTGAAGTCATTTGAGCAATGTCCGTCCGTCTGTCCGTCTATCTGGCCGGTTGGCTGGAGAGTACTATAACACTCAAAGGGAGTAACGGATTGTCTTCAAATTTGGTATGCCATAATATTTTTTTCTATCTCAGGCTAAGTTAGAAGACGGGCCATTTTGGTCCACCCCTTCTAGTATCTCCCACACAAAGGGTTAACATTTAATGAAGTATTAATTTTCTAATAACTTATATACAATTTATCCGAATCTTCTGTAATTGCACACATAGTAATAGTTTATTTGTCTCTATCAACTTTAGAAAAATGGGCGAAGTGTCCCCGATTAACTTAAATACCATTGCACATAAATACTTGAAATTTTGTGTAGTATAATGTTTCTATAGTGCCTCCAGTCCGTTAAAAGAATTGGCGTTATTGCGACGCCCCTTTCGGTACCTCCCATACAAAGAGACCACTTTGTATATACAGGGTGGCTGATATGTATTGCAACCAACTTCAGGTTGCTATCATTTCTAAACCGCTAGTCTGATAGCTGACAGATTTATTTCGGTGACAGTTCATTTTATTGTTTACAAGCTTACGAAAGCATTTTGATCTATTGCATTCAGAAAGAAAGTTATTGGTGATGAAATTCAAGCGTGATAGTGTGATTGATTTATATTTGGGTGGAAAACACAAGTGGCTATCGTTAGAGCCCTCCAGCATTTAAATGTGAATAAATCTTTTGTTTCTAGTACCATTGCTCGTTACCGTGATACTGGCAGTGTTGCATCGCGTCCAAAAAGTGGACGAAAAAAAACGGTAACAACAGAAATGATCCGAAAAGTGAAGGCCAAATTTGATCGAAATCCACGCCACAGTGGTAGAAAAATTGCTCGTGCGCTGAACATATCGCGAGAACGGATACAACACATATTAAAAAATGAGCTTGGACTAAAGCCATTGAAGTTCCAAAAAGTACAAGAGCTCACCGATGCTCAAAAAAAAGTTAGACTGGAAAGAGCCAAGGAGTTGCTTCGCTTGCACGAAAGTGGCCAGTTACCGAATTTTGTTTTCTCCGATGAGAAGCCATTCCAAATTGAGCAGTTTGTGAACAAACAAAATGATCGGGTTTACTTGCCAAAGAGGTCAGCTGAAAATGTACACCTTCGATTGGCCACCAGAACTCAAGCGCCGCCGATGGTAATGGTGTGGGCCGCCGTAACGGCCGATGGTCGCTCCCCGCTCGTATTCCTCGACCATGGGGTCAAAATAAATGCCGAATATTATCGGAAAATGTCCTAAAGACAGTATTGAAGCCCTGGGCAGACAAACATTTCGGCCGCCGACCATAGACATTCCAACAAGACTCAGCACCATCGCACTCAGCACGCGTCAACAAAGAATGGTTTAAAAAGAGGTTCCTCGCTTCATTTCTACCGCACAATTGCCACCAAGATCTCCGGATCTCAATCCGTTGGACTTTTGCGCCTGGGGCATTTTAGAGAGTAAGGTTCACACTAAAAAATACCAAAGTATCGATCATCCCAAGACGGCGCTTCGGCGCCAAAATACCGCAGAGCCACTTTCGTGCAGCGTGTGATGGCTTTGTCGGCCCTTTGAAGGCCATAATTCGTGCCAAAGGTGGCCAATTCTAAACTGTTTCTAAAACTTTTTTTATTTCCGACATTTTTTGCTTTTGAACAATAAAATTAAAAAAAAAATTAAAAAAATATAGCGCTTTACTTTGTTGCATTACATATCAGCCACCCTGTACAAACAGTTAACTGCTATTAACTTTATTACCAGTGCGTATACTTATAAATACTTGAAATGTTATTAAGTCTTGAAATGTTATTCAGTCTCCCACACAAAATGGGCGATTTATACCAAAATTGAATGGCTTACATCTTTAATACCACATAAAGGCTTATGATTTGGTACAGTGCAATGTCTTTGAAGTATCTACTGTTCAGCAAAAAATAGGTGTATTCGTCCAACCATTTGTGGTATCCCCCACATAAATTGACAGATCCATTCATTCAAACACAACATGCTTATAACTTCTACAGCAACCATCAAAATGTTTTCATAGAATTACAAAGAATGAACAATTTGTTTTCAAGGTTCTGGCATCTCCCAGCCTTTGTACAATATTACATTACTCACAAAGTAAGGGTATACCTAAGTCGGTTTACCCGACTGAAATTTTCTTCAATATAAATATGTTATATATATATAACCTTCTCCATAATAACTCGTTCCACAACTCCATAATATGATATGCTATTTTGCAAAAAATAACAAAAAATCTTTTTTTTGAAAATATAACTTCAATGACCATAAATTTTGGCTTAATGGGTATATCGTATTCAAATAAGGACTGAGCACGAAAAAAAATTTCTTTTTTTGAGTGAACAGATTAATTCAGATTTTACTCTTTTATATATAGAGCAGTATTCATTTTTATTATAAATTTGGAGATTTATTTTTTTTTTTTTTTAATTTTGATTTTGGCAGAAATCCCTCTCATCAGACTTTAATAGTTGTGTTTAGTACTTTATTGGAGCTGTGGTACACAATCTATTTAACTAAGTGACATAATTTGCTTCTATTTGTGCCGCCTTTTACGTCCTTGTAACTAAGGCCGAAAATCTTTCGTTTGGATGTTCTTCCGGGAAGTTAGGTGGGTGGATTAGCCTACTTTCGTACAAATAAAATGTTATTCGGCTGGTACCATTCAATGGCAAAATGGCTTGATATAAATACAAACGAGAGATCGGGCCATACAAATTTAGAGACGTCGTATTTTCTTATAAATGGAAGTAACCCCTTTGGTATGTATTCTTTGAGATACCATTCAGTATTTATGGCTTTCATGGCTAGGAATATCTGTTTCTTTTTCCACATGTGCAAATAGCTTGCTATTCTAAAACTCAAAACTGGAGAAACTTTGACTTCTTTGTGCACAGAACTCTTCAGCAATATTCCCCCTACTATCAGAAATATACGAGTAAAACCCCTGCTATTGTATTTGCAAAAAGTCAGATAACACGTAAATCTCATTATCCATGATTCAGCAATCATACTTTGACAGAAAATTCCTTTGCAATTTGCGAACTATTAAGAATTGCTTCATAATTCTTTTTTTAATTTCTACCTTGCACCATTTGCACTTGTACTTCTTCTGATGAATCTCTGTTTTCAATTTTTTACAAAAGTCTCGGAGCAATTTGTCATATATGTATGTATCATTTCCGAAACGTTAGGCTTCTTTTTCAAAGTGTCTATTATTTTCTTCACTTTTCTGGGGTGTGAAACCTCATTTTTTCTGCCAATGCCAGGTTTTCTATTAATGGTTAAGAGTTCCTTAAGGCTTAATGTGACTCTATAAACCTAATTCGAGACATCACCCCCTTCCTAGTAATTATTTTTTGTTGAAGAACATTAATTTTCTTGGAAATTTTTGATAATCCGATCACGTTATTTCTGTTGGATATCCATATATAAATATATAGGGTGATCTAAGTAGAGATACTTTTTTCAATTGCCTTTTTTTGACAGATCACGTGTGAGTCGTGTCATGCTGTCATGCAATTTTTGTTTAGTATTGCTTGGCATTTCATCATGGAAAGACTTACGCCTGAACAACCTTTACAAATTATTCAGTTTTATTATCAAAATAATCGTTCGCCAATTGCGCCAAAGTCCATTTTTTTAAATAAAAAAAACACTTTCCAGTCGACCCACGACCTTGACACCCATGAGCAATATTTTAGCTCTCGTTAAGAGCCATCTTTTTGCCATTGACCGATTCCCGATCCGACGTAACGGAATCATCGGTCCATATTTCTTCAAAAATGATGCCGGTGAGAACGTAACCGTCAATGACGACCGTTATCGTGCCATGATAACCAACTATTTAATGACTGAAATTGAAGCTCGTGATCTCGGCGACATTTGGTTTCAACAAGACGGCGCCACTTCCCACACATCGTATCAATCAACGGATTTATTGAGAGAACACTTCGGTGAGCAGATAATTTCACGTTTTGGGCCGGTCGATTGGCCACCATGGATCGTGTGATATCACACCGTTAGACTTTTTCCTGTGGGGATATGTAAAGTCTAAAGTTTATGTGGACAAACCCGCTTCGATTCGCCAATTACCAGTCAAAATGCTCGAACGAGTCATCGAAAATTAAACTCAACGGATGGGCCATCTGAGACGTAGCCGCGGCCAACATTTGATAGACATAATCTTCAAAAAATAAATGCCAAAGAATGTTCTTTCAAATGATAATAAACATTCCCCATTCAATTTGAATTTTCTGTGTTTTTTTTCTTTAACAAAGTAGGGAACCTCGATATGGATCACCCTATATAACTGGTCGAATGAGCTAAGCTCGTATATATTTTGCCTTGATATTAAAAAAATACTAGAATTTGGTCGGGAAGTTTTCAATTGCAGATATCTTGGGAACTTTACGAGATAACACTTGGGTGTAAGAAGAATTTTGTAGACCTCTGTTAATTCACACAAATTTTGTCGAAGCAGGCGACAAAGACAAAATTAATACGCAGTTAAACATGTTGCGCAGACCTACCTCTTCTAGATGGGAGCCTAGTTTTGTTGCAATCGGTTTTCTGGTTGCATATTCCTCCCAATGTGCGATGTCCCTAAAAACATGCCTTGTCGACTTAGCCTACTTTGAAATTTGGGTATCGATATGTACTTTATGGCATCCCTGATCAATATTTCGAGTTTTTAGAAACGGAGTGAACAAATTAGTAGACCCTGTGATGGAGGTTACAACAATGTAATATACCGTTACATCCTCTGAACATAATAAGTCTGCCATTTGTTACCCATTCAGCAGAATTTACTATACTAGAGGTATTGGTGTGAGCGTATGTTTTCAATCTATGACTTCTATACTCGTACTATACAAAACTTTTTATAGAATTTAAAGAATATTTTTTAATTACGAGAAAGAATTTTCTTTGGCTGAAAAACAATGAAACAATCTTGCTGTGTAATAAAATCGAATGGAAAAAATCTTTACAAAATTTAATCCATTTTAGATATTTTTGAATCCACTACGTTGTTGATAATTTTTTGTTTGTAACTTTATGATTTGTTCACGCAATATGTTCTGTATACGTAATAAGAATTAAAAGTGGAATATTTTGATAAAATATATACTCGTACATACAAAATGCACGTGCAGAATGTTCGATAACCATAGAGATTAAACAAATCAAAGGATTGAATAAAACATTTTTATATAACATGTCTCTGATGTACTCGTTTGGGTGAATGGAAGGAGGTCATGAAGAGTGAATGACCAACAAGTACAGAATTTCAAATAAAAAATAACAATAAATAACAAATATTTACTTAATGTTATACCAAAAGATTTCTGATTCTGTTGGCATGATGGCATTTTAAAACTTTATGGATTGATTCAGTCAATGAAGTGCAGTATGTTTACTTTAAATGAAAATAAATAAAGTAAAGCTGGAGTTGCAATGTACCAGTTTTGTGCCACATTTACGCATTATTTAAATAAACAAGTAAGAAAGTTCAGTCGGGTAGACCGACTTAAGAATCCCCTCACTTTCAATCCCAAAAAATATTTGTAAATTTATTTATTTTTTGTTTATTATTATATTGCGTTTTAATTAAATTATAATATTTATTATTATTATTTAAATTTAATTTAATATGATTTAAGAATTTTAAAGAATGCACTGGTCAGGGCTGTGGAGTCGGAGTCGGAGTCGGTGTCTGGGAAATTTGCCCGGAGTCGGAGTCGAAAAATTATTTTCGACTCCGACTCCGAGATGGATTGTGCAAAATGTACCATTTATGTGATAGAACTTTTGCACTCAAAAATGTTTGGGAAAACAATTTGATACAAAAGAAGGATATATTCGGAGCTTTTTAACCTTCTTTTATGCCACAAATATCTATAAAGTTAACCAAACTGTCGAGTTTATTATTTAAAACAGTTTTAGGAAAGCTCTGATTATATTAAGCTAACAAAATAAGTATTTTTGCAAGACTATAAGATAATATTAAGCGAATACAAAACAAGTAAGAAAAGGTCGGGCGAAGCCAACTATATGATACCGTACAACACCTTGTTAGAGCAGAATAAGCTCAGATATTGTAAATATGAGATAATTACCTTTTAAATCTGAATCTAAACAACATTTTCTATAGAAACATTTATATATGGGGGAAATTTCGATCTAAACCGATTTTGACCAATTCCAATAGGTTTCCTCCCTGATGTGAAAGAGTCCTTATTGCCAAATTTTAGCAGGATTGTAGTGAAATTTCAACCTGTACGAACAACTTAAGATGGACAGACGGACAGCTAGTGATTCTGAGTAGAACGATATATTTTAAGGTGGTTCTAGCTGCAGTATTTTTTACAAATTTGCCAAAAAAAACTAATTTATAACCCCCTGTAACATAGTGTGGTGTAGGGTATACTAACTAACGAATAAACTGGTTGCCTGAAGCGAACATAATTTCCAAAAATTGCGGTGTATTAAAACAGAGGCAGTTATTGATGATAATTATACCCTACACCACACTGTGGTACAGGGTATTACAACTTTGTGCATTTGTTTGTAACACCCAAAAGGAGAAGAAATAGACCCATCGTTTATTATACCGATCGACTTAGAATCACTTTCTGAGTTGATTTAGCTATGTCCGTCTGTCCGTCTGTGCATGTATTCTTGTAATCAAAGTACAGGTCGCAATTATGGTCCGATCTCGACGAAACTTTACACATTTCTTTTTTTTGGCCCTATTGAATTGTGTTGAAATCGGTTCAGATTTAGATATAGCCCCCATATATATGTTAGCCCCGATTTGACATGTAAGCGCTTTAAAAACTTTATTTTATATCCGATCAGTATGAAAATGGACACACTCAAAAAAAAGTGAACCCTAGAGCAAGTTAAAATGAACTTAACTGTAGGAATATTGAACTTCGTATTTCGCTAAAGCTATTTTTTCTTATATCAAGTTCATACATTTCCTCACAATTATGAAATATTTTTAACTTATTTCTAGTTAACTCGTACTTCCTTTAAGTAACTATTGAAATTAAAATAGGGAAAATTAACTCAATACTAGCAAATTCTGACTTGAAATTATGCAAATTCAGCATACTTTTGTCCTTATTGCAAGTAAATTTTTACTCAAATTTAGGAAAATTTAATTAAATTTATGCAAAAAGAAAAGAAAAATTAAAATTTTTCTTGGACTTTTTGTCCATGATTTTTTGCGATTTTCGATCCTACTTCATCACTTTCCTCCTCCATTTTTTATATGTTGGAATCTCTCTATTACCACTTCCTCTTTGGATTTCTCTATTCTACTTTATTTTAGGAATTGAAATTTATTTTATTAAACATTATGTATATAAAATTTTACCTCCGAATGCGATTCGATCCCAGAACCTTCTGTTTTCTGAGCCACATGTTTACCAATTGAGCTACGTAGACACTTAAATTTTTATGAAAAATTTGTTTTTATATACAATTCTATATCCCAAAATTTTCGAAACAATGTACTGTTATGTACACTTGAATTTGATAAAAGGATTGCCATCCTTGAATGATAAATAGAGTTGCCATATACTATATTTATAGGCGAAGAAGAAATTTTATTATGAATGACATTTTCATATCAATCCCAAAAAAGTTTCGTAGCTCGATATATAGTGTGTCTGGCTCACTATCATAAGGTTGTCGGTTCGACTCTCGTTCCGGGCGTAACATTTTTAATGTTTCTCCATAAATATGAGTTTCTGCAAGAACCGATTTGCGAAAAAATAAAAATTGCGGAACGAAAAAGGACAGAATTTTTTGTGTTTTTAGCTCTACAACATAGTCCGAAAACAGTTTATTTTTCCTTGATTTTAGTATGTTTTCCTAATTTTGAGTTCAAATTCATGGACTCGAAATAAGGATTCATGATTATTTTTAGTTAAAATTTCCTAAAAATCATGCTTTCCATTATTAGTTCATAATTTCCTTATGTCTATGTTGGGTGTCCACCGCTTATGTTTAAATTTCATAAATATATGAATATTCGAACTTTTTTCAAGAAATATTATTTTAGTAAAAATATGTCCTCATTTGTAGTTAACGAACTATTCTGCATATCCCCCCAAAAAATAAAATTTGGTAGTACTAAATAAAATTTCCCAGTTTTAAGAAAAAATTAACTTAATATGAATAAAAACATTGAACTAAGTTGGAGTATGGATTTTACTAAAATTTAGGAAATACATTTTTTTGAGTGCAGAAAGAGGTTTCTTATTATATGGATGAACACTGTTAAATTTGGAAGAAATCGGTTAAGATTTAGATATAGCCCCCATATATACGTTACCCCCGATTTGACATGTAAGCGCTGTAAAAATGTTATTTTATATCCGATCAGTGAGAAATTCGGCAAAGATAGGATTCTTATTACATGAAGGAATACTGCTAAATTCGGAGAAAATCGGTACAGATTTAGATATAGCCCCCATATATATGTTACCCCCGATTTGACATGTGAGCGCTGTAAAAATATTATTTTATATCCGATCAGTGCGAAAGTCGGCAAAAAGAAATTTCTTTCTACATGAAGGAATACTGCCAAATTCGGAGAAAGTCGGTTTAGATTTAGATATAACACCCATATATATGTTACCCCCGATTTGATCTGTAAGCGCTGTAAAAACTGTATTTTATATCCGATCAGTGCGAAATTCGGCAGAAAGAGGTTTCTTATTACATGAAGGAATACTGCCAAATTCGGAGAAAATCGGTTCAGATTTAGATATAGCTCCCATATATACATATGTTACCCCCGATTTGACATGTAAGCGCTGTAGAGACTGTATTTTATATCCGATCAGTACGAAATTCGACAGAAGGAGGTCTTTTTACATGAATAAGTATTCAGGGAAGATCGGTTCAGATTTATATTAAAGCTCCATATATATGTTCCTCCTGATTTGGTATCAAACCGCTATAGAAGTTGTATTTTACTTCCAATCATTAAAATTTTCAAGAAAGATGTTTCTCAATTTAGGAACGATTATTGCTTAATTTGGCGATTATCGTTTCAGAATTAGATAATATATTTCTACCCATTTACCAATTATTCCAAATTATTATGGCAATGACCCTTATCGCATTGTTAGGGAGGTGCAGGGTATTATACAGTCGGCCCCGCCCGACTTTCTGCCTTTCCTTACTGGTTTTATAATGATTTCGTTTTGAAAGAATTGTCACATTAGTTGCAGCTTGCAAGTCAAGCATCAATAAATAAATAATACAATTTTATTTAATTACTGGTATTGAATACCATTTTTTTTTGTTTTTTAACAAAGCTTTATCTTATTTTCAAAAACATGAACTCACGTATAAGTAGAGATATAATTTCAGAAATTTATGTTATTTAACTGTCGGAGCCGGAGTCAGAATCGAATGATTTTAAAACTCGACTCCGGAAGTCGGAGTCGAGTAGTTTTGGCTCGACTCCGCAACCCTGGCACTGGTATTAAAGTTATAAGCTGTTAACTTTTGGTGCAGAATGGTCCATTTATGTCGGAAGTACCAAAAGCGGTGGGATAAAAACGCCCACTTTTCACGAAACTGTACACTGAAAAAAAAATTGTAATAAAATTAATGACGACACATTCTTAAATTAAGTATGTGACCTCGGCATCAATTCAATCCCAATTTTCATAAAAATAATGAAAATTTACATGTTTTATACGAAATTTTCCGTAATTTAACGTTTGTTCAATTTGAATTAATGACTATCTAATCATTAGTTTTGTGTACACGCTTATTTAAATTGAAGAAACTAATCATAATTTTTGTCACAATCCGCTTTATTTTAAGTAATATTTCAATACTTTTAAGGATTTTCTGCATTAACACTATGATGTAGACATGTCATAGTTTTAATGCCGAATCGGACTTAATTGACAGTATGAGATATTTGAGCAATAAATTTAAGGCTATGCTCCCCTTAAAGAAAAGACTGTCTTGGTAATAAATTTTATGACAATTGCCATTATTTTTAAGAATACATACGAGAGAATAATACAATCTCTCTCCCTCTCTCGCTCGGAGAATCAGTTTTGTTTGTTAATGTGTAAATCAATATTTGTTATGGTTATGCGAGAGCTTTTCTACTCTCTGAGAATAGAAAATAATTCTGTTGTTCGTTTTCTTTAAATCGTCAGTTATTTACAAGCGATGGAGGTAGACGGTTGTCTGTGAACGCCGATTGTGGGATTAAGACTAATATGTAAGTATACGTGTATACATACGTGCATTTTGTACAGAAAATTATTTTATTATGGGCTGTTAACAGTTATTTTTGCTAAAGCATAGTAACAACAACAAATGCAACCGTCGGGTACATGTGTGTATGTTGTTATGCCGTCGGCGTCACCATCGATCTTGTGATAAGAGAGTGCGTGCATCGTAGTTATTGTTGCTGCATGTTATTTATGGTGATGTACATACGTTTCTATAGGAGATATTCTTAGTAAGTCCTGTGAAGAGATTTGCGCGAACACTAAAAAATGGACGATAAAAATTTGAGTAATAGGTTTTGTAATACTGAAAGAGACAATAGGAAAATGTTTAGATACGTGAAATATAATATTATAACCCCTAAATAAACAACTTATTGGCAATTATAAAATTAACAAAACACATTTTATTTGAAAAGTATATATTTATTAAAAATAACTGCTAACAGCGCATAATGCAGAAATGTAAAATTATTGTGTTATTAACATGTTATACATAAAACTATCTTTTTTAATTTTTTTAGTAAAACAATTTTAGAATGGATCTTTTGGGAAAAGAGTGACAAATTCTACCAAATATTTCAACGTAAGTATTATATATAACGGTTGAAATATTTCTCTTAGTTTTCAGTGTTTACCAATTGTGGTACGTGTGGTAAAATATATGTGAATTTTTTATATTTGATTTCTTTTCAGAAAAAATTTAATTATTTTAATTTTAGATCGCGCAATATTTGAAGATAAATGTTATGGATATATGAAAAATGCAGTGCTGAATGCTATTTATAAATTACAACAAATAAGTGAGCATACACCTACACGGGAATGTTTGAATTGAAAGAAAATATATTTGGAAAGCAAATTTGTATGTATTATGTATTTGTGAACAAATATATTTTATTTGAAAATCAAGAAATTTAGTTTGGAATATATTTGCGAACTGACTTTCACAAATAATATATGTGTTTTCACACAAACAAAGTTATTGTTAAAGGAGTTTTAAAAATATATTTTATTTAAAAAGATTTTTAAAACTTTTTGACTTTTTCGAATTTTAGTTTAAATTGTTCCTAGATTTCGTGTTAGACTTTATAGTTAAACCGTAAATCATTGTTTTGGAAATATTACTTCCAAATAAAAAATATTACGATGGAATCACAGTTTAGAACAATATCCTCCCAAACGTATAATATTTGTGTGTTTCAAATATTATATAGGTATTTGGAGTGTACCCTAAACATATGTACGTTTCAAGCTGAATATGTTTGGGGAAATATACTGCAGAAGCAATTTTTCAGCGTGTATGTATACAATTTTATAATATTTTTATTTTAATTTCAGCCAAATTCAATGTTCAAAATCATTAAAGGTTCCAACGAAAATTGTTCATGGATGTTTGGGGAACATATAGAAACGTGATTCCACTATAAGTTTACAAATCGATAACAAATATACGAAACTTCAAATATTTCAATGAAGCGTTGGCCGGTTTATCTTTATACATACTACTAAAATACGGTTTTAGATTATAAAATGTTGAAAGTTATCCGTAATATGTATTACACATTTATTGTATTTTCTAATATTAAAATAATAAAACCAATTTTTAAAAAAGGAAGTGTTGTGTTTTGAATTTATCGTGGAAACTACACAAGTATACAAGAATCATATTTTCTATGAATATTGAAATGGTTTCTGTGGCTCTTTAGCATGAGTGGCATTCGAATAAACACAATGTAAGGAATTTTCCCTACATATTATAAAAACCTTTATTTATGCTTTAAATTAATTACCAGTATATGCTTATATCAAGGACATACATTTTAAAATTTAATACGGTAATGTTTATTTAATACGAAATTTACGACAAATTCTTTGATTTTCAGTACGCTTTTTTTAGTGTAGGCACTAAAACAGCAGTAGACTGTACAAAATGTTAAGAATCTGTATGTTATAAGCTCTTAAAGTTATAAGCTCTTAACTGTTGGTGCAAAATGATCCGCTTGTGTGGGAGATATCAATAGGGGCGGAACAATAATGCCCATATTTTACCGGAATGAAGGCAGTATATAATACAATAATGCCCATTTTTGCCGGGCTGTAGGCACTATAAAAACATTACACTGTACAAAATTTCAAGTATTTTTATGCACTGGTATTAAAGTTATAAGCTGTTAACGTTTGGTGCAGAATGGTCCATTTTTGTGGGAGGTACCAAAAGGGGCGTGGCAAATTCGTCCATTTTTCTCAAGGTGGTAGCAACTATTAAAGTGTGGAACTTCAGAAGATTCTTGTAAGTAGTATACAAGTTATAAGAGAACCAATATTTCATTAAATGTTAACCCTTTGTGGGAGAGGTACTAGAAGGAGCGGACAAATATGGGAGATCTTCGAACTTAGCTTAGAGATAGAGAAAAATATTACCGCATACCAAATTTTAAGTCAATTGGTTACTCCTTTCGAGAGTTATCGTGCGCACCAGCCAGCAGACAGACATACGAACGCACAGACATTGCTCAAATGACTTAAAATAACCCAAATCGAAATTCCGCCAAACATACCTGGGGTCTTAGGTCACTCACTTTGAAATGATTGCAAGTTATATTCTAAAATATTGGCATTAAAACACATATGGGCAAATCCTGGGTTGCGGACAGGTTTGCATAGTAATCAGAAAAATCATAATACATTAAAGACAAAGGTATATTTAAGTATTTTAAAATAGCTCTTTTTATGGTGGTTCATCCAAAAACTAGAAATTCGTCTGTTGCGGACGTTACATAAGAATTTTAACACTTTAAAACGACAATATTCTGCCGAAATTTGTTATAATTTATATTTTATAAACCCGCTGGACGTGTCATTTCGATGGTGACATCATTAGAATTTACCGGAAAATAATGATTTTATTAGACTTCTGTCATTTCTTTTTTTTCGCTTTTGGTATGCAGTTGTTCGGATTTGGCCATATTTTAATAACCACTTTTCTATATAAATTTTGTGCTGTCCGGAACATGCCTTCCGGAATTCAACAAAAATCAAAATATCTCAAAAATTTAAAATTTTTAAAGTAAATGTTAAATATTTTTGAAAATAATATTTTTTTTCTAATTGTTTTATCGAACGTTACTAAAATTCCGTTCCTACGTGAAAGTGAAGTTTTAAGCATTTGTAGTCCCGTAATTTCCTTTAATTTAAATGGTATCCCTGCTTATCGAACTTATACTCAAAAAATATGATCCAAATACTTAAGGTAACACCAAAGAAAATTGGAATCTCAGAAAAATTTTTTTTAAAAAAAATGTGTGTTGTTTCATTGAGCCGTATGCCTCAGTCTATACAAAAAAAGATTTTAGGTCTCGGACACAAAAAATGTTGTTGCTGCATAGTGTTATTTACATAAAACGACCTATCGGATTTTATTTTAAAAAAAACATACAATTTAGAGAAATGTACGAAATCTTTATTTGAGTCGATAGAACGGTGTATATAATATAATTCAATGTTAAAAGATGTGTGATGAGGTGTGACTTGGACGTCCTCTTATACGGCTGCCTTGAGGATTTCACTGTAAATCATGTCCAATCCATCTCGTATCGTATCTCCGTTTCGACTGAGGTTTGACCAGTTTGTGCCCAGAGCTGAGAATTTTTGATTGTGTTTGACCAGAATATTTCTAAAATTCGACAAAGGCATCGGGTAATGAAAACTTGGATGGCTCTGATATCGCAACGAGCTGAATTCCATGATACACATTCGTACCGGGCGACTGACTTCATACAGCTGTTAAATATGTCAGTTTTGTTTTCCTAGATATGTATTGTGAGTTCCAAAAATGGTTTAGTTGACCATAGGCTTGTCTGGCTTTATTGATGCGATTGTTAACGTCCTCCTTAGAACCTCCGGATGATGTTAATATGCTTCCTAGATAGCAAAACGATTGGTCGTCTTCTATTCTTTGTTGTAAAGGGTTTCCCAACAAGAGGTGTTTTTTTGGTATTCAAAGAAAAATGTAATTTTTTGAGATAAATGATCTGATTTTTATTTCATAATAAAGAGGATATGGTTATGGATATGGCCCATATCCGTTGGCCCACGCTTACAGGGCCATATCCTTTTCATGAAATTTTCCATAACCTCACGAATTCTATCTTTGAGGTCTTGAACCTGGGCTGTTGGCGTAGACCTTATCTATCACGTGGCCCCAAATGAAGAAGTCGCAAGGTGTTAAATCACAAGACCTCGGTGGCCAATTGTGACCACACCTTCGAGAGATCCGGAAACTTTTCCCGTAACAGAGCAATGGTTTCGTTGCACGAGGCGCCGTCTTGTTGAAAGTATGCGTTGTCCAGATCAATACCATCCAACTCCGACCATAAAAAATCATTAATCATCTCTCGATAGCGCAATCCATTCACCGTAACTGTTGATCCAACCTCATTTTCGAAAAAGTAAGGTCCAATGACCCCGCCGGACCATAAACCGCACCAAACAGTCACACGTTGGGGATGGAGAGGCTTCTCAACAATAACTTATGGGTTTTCCGAGCCCCAGATGCGACAATTTTGCTTGTTGACGTAGCCACCGAGGTGGAAATGGGCCTCATCAGTCAAGATGATTTTGTATCGTTCGTATCGTTTTTTTGTTCGATCGTTTTGTATCGTTCGATGATCGTGCATCGTTCCATTTTTAGTAATTGCGTAGTTTCTACTTGTCAAATGTCAAAGAATAAAAGCTTCAAAAGGGACAGCTACCGAAATACCGGGTGGTTCAAAATAACACCTCTTGTTGGAAAAAACTGTGCTATAAATTTTTTTGTTTTGATATTCTGATAAATGGTGCTCGAGTTATAAGTGATTCAACCTCTATTTTTAGATTTTTTACATTATTTACTAGATAATAGAATATTTTGCTAGATAGAAATAGACTACAAATCTCTCTAAAAAATTACCTAAGCCTTCGTATGAGCAAAAAATAGGCAAGAGTTATGAGAAATAGGCATCATAAAGATACAGGAAACGAAATACAGGAAGTCATCAGTCAAAATTGACTTCGGATTCAAAATTGAGCCATTGAAAAACCATCAACAGCGGTATGCATTTCGTGTCGATAGGAAGCCAATTGACAACACAGCACAAATAATTAAAAATTAAAGACAACACCATCTCCAAAGCAATCGAATTATTTTTGTCACTTCACATAAAATTTTCAGTGAAATAATGAAAATTTACTTAATTTAAACGAAATGAATTTTGGATTCAAATAAAACATTTGTGTTAAAGCACACTCCGGTGTACATTACATTGTGTACTTGTTGACTTTGAATATATTTCTTTGAATTATTGAAAATAATATTGATTTAAGGACAAATGTTATTAATTTAGGTAAACATTTCAAAATTTTTAATGAAATTTAAAAATTTTCATGTCACGCTTTTGAAGTCCAAAAGACTTTTATTCTCGTTACGTTATTTTTATATCATTGAATTTAAAACTATATAGTCTTGGAAAGAGTGCTATTTTCGTTCATAAACTTTTACACAAATGACTTTGTTTTAAAGATTATTGTTCTGCAAATCCTACACACTCCGGTGTACATTACATTGTGTACTTGTTGACTTTGAATATATTTCTTTGAATTATTGAAAATAATATTGATTTAAGGACAAATGTTATTAATTTAGGTAAACATTTCAAAATTTTTAATGAAATTTAAAAATTTTCATGTCACGCTTTTGAAGTCCAAAAGACTTTTATTCTCGTTACGTTATTTTTATATCATTGAATTTAAAACTATATAGTCTTGGAAAGAGTGCTATTTTCGTTCATAAACTTTTACACAAATGACTTTGTTTTAAAGATTATTGTTCTGCAAATCCTGGATTGCGGAAGTTACATTCGTACTCATCTTGTTTTACTAATATTCATCGCGTTGGCGTTCTGAATGCAATATTTCCATTAACGTTCAGCAACAACAATTATTACAGAGTTCTCTGAAACGACATTTAAATATTTACCTATATATTTTTGATGAATGGGATATTCGCGGTGAATGATCCGTTGCGGACGTTACAAAAAATTTAAGCAGGTTTTCAGATTAACGTGAATTTGCATATTTTTTGGTAATCTAAATACAATAAAGAAAGAGGAATATTTAAGGCTATTAAAATAGCTATAAGTAGAATAAAACACTTCATGGTTTAACTAAAGAACTAGAAATTCGTCTGTTACGGACGTTATACAACAATTTCAAGCGGTTAAAACGAAAATATTCTACGGAAATTTTTATATATAGTGTTATAATTAATATTTTTCGTCGAACCTGCTGAACGTGTCATTTCAAGTGTAAGATCATTAGAATGGACAGCAAACTAATAATTTCATTTCATACTCGTACCTGGCATTTTTTTAAATTTTTAGTTTTTCGGATTTACCCATATTAAGATTATTAAGAGTGTGTAAAATTAATTTATAATTTAAATTTTACGATTTCAACAATTTTGTAGATAACGATAAATTGCATCGGACGACTAATAGTTATAACTGCATATAAATTTGACTGATTGTACAAAAATTAGATTTGCAATATGTATGTCCTTTTAAGAAAACACGTCATCCCAAAGAATTGTACTCATGTCCATCCTTAGACATTACTAATGCCTCATCACTGAATGTCTGATGAATCAACCAATGGACAAACTCCATTTCCTCCACACCACTCAATTGTGCGAGTGTTTTATAAACTTCCAAAATTTACCCGGACCATAGTAGTCATCCTCTAACACTTGGGCACACAATCACCCAATAGTTTACTTGATATTGACTTAATATCATTTGCTCACATAACTCGGAAAACTCTGGAATAGCACCAAAGTAAACAGACAGTCGTTCATCCTTTTGAATAATGGCGGTGTGGGATGGAGTTGCTACAACAATCTCCAATGCACCACTCATGGAAGCACATTACATACACCCGTATTTGTAGTGTGCCTAGAGAACCAAAAATCTGTTTTTATACATAATCATTAATCCAGAGGAAACTATCTCTAAATGGTCAGCAGCAGCAGTAGTCGGACGGAGGAACCTATACAGTGTTGCGCATTGAAATAGCAGAAATACAAGTGGATAACATAATTTGTATACATGTACTTATGTGCAACATTTATGGACCCACAAACAGGCTATGAAGCTGACGCGGCGCCTTAGACGGACATTTTTTCAGCCGGCGCCGCCGTCGATTTTGGCGGCCCACATCGGCTGATATTCAGCCGCCAAAGTTTATTTGGCGATTTTAAAGATTACATCAAATGTCCATAAATTTGTGTTAATTGAACTATTGGACGTTTAATTAATTGAGCTCGAGGTCAATTAATTAAACATTCATTAATTTTTTATATTCGACCTTTTAAAGATTACATCAAATGTCCATAAATTTGTGTTAATTGAACTATTAATTTAACGAAAGGTCGAATATAAAAACAACAATAATATAAACTTTGTGTTCATTTTAAGTTTTTTCCTTTAACGCTAAATATATCAAAACCCCACTTTTGCCGAAGAATGACATTCGTGCGCCTTCGTTGGTGAAACTTTATCGACTCAGCCGATTGTTGAAATTAGATCGCCTCAGCCGATCTATTAATAAAAATGAAACAACTTTGTTAAAAATTAAAGAAGAAGCAAGTGACATGTATTGGGGGCGGTTGTAATGGTTGGATAGACAGATCTGTTTCGGGAGCCACCAAACTCCCATTATCAATATCCTTATTACAATGATTACTTCAGTCGAAATTATTAAATATATACGCACAGCCAAGTATCATTAAACGAGAACTGTTTGCTAAAAGCGCATATCTTCAAAAAAGACAATTCAGTAATCATCGTCCCTCGTACATGCACCAACTTCCACTCTCGTGAGTCTTTACAATGTAAAGAATTCACACGAATGTTTTGCTGTAGTTGACTATGCAACAACAACGTATTTGGTCGTGACCTACCATTTCTTCTTGTTTTTGTTTTTTTGTTTTATTCGATCTGCTTTCATAGTACATATTTTGTTTTTGTACTCAGGCTCAAGATCGTTATTGTTGTTTTCAGTATATGAAAACAACTTTGTTAAAAATTAAAGAAGAAGCAAGTGACATGTATTGGGGGCGGTTGTAATGGTTGGATAGACAGATCTGTTTCGGGAGCCACCAAACTCCCATTATCAATATCCTTATTACAATGATTACTTCAGTCGAAATTATTAAATATATACGCACAGCCAAGTATCATTAAACGAGAACTGTTTGCTAAAAGCGCATATCTTCAAAAAAAAGACAATTCAGTAATCATCGTCCCTCGTACATGCACCAACTTCCACTCTCGTGAGTCTTTACAATGTAAAGACTTCATATACTGAAAACAACAATAACGATCTTGAGCCTGAGTACAAAAACAAAATATGTACTATGAAAGCAGATCGAATAAAACAAAAAAAAACAAAAACAAGGAGAAAAAATGAAACAATATACGCTTTAACAAACGCTTTAAAATTCACTACAAAAATGGTGACAAATTCGCAAGTCTAAAGGATTTTTGGGTCGTCGTGAATCATCTTCTCGGTCAGAAATTGTGAAACTGCTGAAGACCTTTGAGCTGTTGAGACTAGTTAGTGATGTGAAGAATCGAAATCGTGCACGTGTTTTACTCTTTGGTGCGGTTTTCAGTGTTCGAAAAAAAAAAAAAACACATACGATATTTATTATCCCCTCACCTTAGAGAGGAGGGTTTATATCATTTGTTACGAGCCAAAAGTGTAACACATCGAAGGAGAGATCTTAGACCCTAAGTATGTTCGGCGGATATCCGTTTTGGGTCTGTCTGTCTGCTGGCTGGTGCGCACGATAACTCTCGAAAGGAGTAATCGATTGACCTCAAATTTGGTATGTGTAATATTTTCTTCTATATCCGGCTAAGTTCGAAGATGGGCCATATTCTAGTACCTCCCCACAAAGGGTTAACATTTAGTGAAATATTGATTTTTTAATAACTTATATTCTACTTATTTGAATCCTCTGATATTCTACACATAGTATTAGTTTATTAGTAACTATTACCTCGAAAAACTGGGCGAAGTTGCCACGCCCCTTTTGGTACCTCCCACACAAATGGAATATTTTGAACAAAAAGTTAATAGGTTATAACTTTATTACCAGTACATACAAAGCCTTGAAATTGTGTACCTCCCACACAATTTAACAATTAATAGCTTATAACTTTATTACCAGTACATACAAAGACTTGCAATTTTGTGCGGTGTAATGGTTTAATAGTACCTACAATACAGTGAAAAATGGGCATTATTGCCACGCTTCTTTTGGTACCTCCCAACAAACAGACCATTTTGTACCAAAAGTTACAAGCTTATAACTTTAATGCCAGTGCATATATGTAAATACTTAAAATTTTGACAGTGTAATGTATTTACAGTACCAACACAAATGGACATTTTTGTACCAAAAGTTAACAGCTTTTAACATTAATACCAATGCATATAAATACTTGAAATTTTGTACAGTGTAATGCTTTTATAGTACCTAGAGTCCAGAGAAAAGTGAGCGTTATTGGGACGCCCCTGTTGGTACCTCTCACATAAATGGACTATATTGCACTAAAAGTTAACAGCTTATAACTTTAATAACAGCGCATACTTAAAAGTAATTAAATACAATTTAAATTGATAATAATTAAATTAAAACGAAAAATAAATAAATTTACGAATATTTTGTGGGACTGGAGGTTAGGAGATTCGCAACCTTTTTACTTGTTGATGTGATGGATCTTGCAGAACGAATGCGCATCTTCTCGACCGTCTTTGAAAAGTTTGTACCACTTATAAACATTTTTCTGGCTCAGATTACAATTGCCATATGCCTCTCTCAACATTTCAAGTGCTTTTGAGCACTTAATTAAATTTTTTACACAAAATTTGATACAAATTCTTTGATCCATTTTTATCCTCAGCAAAAAATCGCCGAACAGCTCGATAAGGGAAAAGTTTTACATCGCTATGTCTGAACTTGCTATCCCGCAAAGATTTTGCATAATGACGCTGAAAATACCAAAAGCTTCGTCAAAATTGGATAAAGACCCCTTTAAAACTGAGAGAGTCTTATCTTGTGACTTCTTCAACTTACCGATGGAGAATACCTTGCAAGAATAAAAAGTTAAAACCACAACAAAAGTGCAATGCTACTTGCATATGCGGACGATCATTGGCAATACGCGGCAGTAAGCGGAGTCTTTGAAAATCTCGAAAAGCAGTGGAAGATTATGTGTCTAAAGGTTTCTCCACCAGAAAGCAGAAGACAGAAATTAGTGGCGTTCGATTTTAGTTCAAGCTGAAGCCGACCCTCGGCTGCATTAGCCGCAATAATAATAATAATGGTTTGACATATATTTGTATATATATTTATTCCCGTTGTTCCAATGTGGAGCATAGGGCCATTACAAATGCATTCCATTCAGATTTATTATAGGCTAATAATTTAATTTCATTCCAAGATTTATTGAATTTCTCAACTTCCCAGTCTAGCTGCCTCTTCCATGTGTGGGAGGGCTTTCATCTTCCTCTGCTGCTCTGAGGGTTCCACTCAATTGCTATCATCAGAGGGTTTTCTTAAAGTATAACCAAGCCAGTTCCACTTTCATCTCGAAATTTCAGTATGTAAAGGGCTTTGATTTGTGGCTGCATGTAATCAGCGTTGGTTATGGTATTGGGCCAGAATATATTCATTATTCTTCTAAGACAGCGGTTTACAAAAACTTGTAAGGTGTTTATGTCTCTGGCGGCAACGTTCCACGTCTCGCACCCATACAACAATGTGGACTTTACATTGGAGTTGAAAATGTTTTGTTTTGTTTTTCTTGAAATATGAGAGGCTTTCCATACTGAATTCAGAAGATCGAAGGATCGCCGGGAGCTGTTGATCCGTTTAGTAATATCAGCACTAGATCCGCCTTTGCTGTCGATGATGCTACGCTGCCTAGGTAGCGGAAACGTTCAACATCATCTATTTTTGCATTTCTGATTTCAAAGGTTTGATAACATTCACAATTAATTCGCATTGATTTGGTTTTAGCAATATTTAGTTTTAAGCCTGCTTTGTCTGTCTCTAAGTCTAAGAGACGGAGTTTTTGTGACATGTCGTTGTATGAATGCGTGAGCAGGCAGATATCATCCGCATAATCTAGATCTCCCAGCCTATACAATCCCCATTGGATACCGCTGGAAGGATTTCTTGAGATGGTTTGACATATCCCGTACATATGTATCCCTGCGTGGTTTGACACATCGTGGTGGATGGTATTGCTAAATTTTCTACTCTGGCCTGTTAACCTAGCATTAGAAGCTTCATGTTCAATACGAATAGCAGCAAAGCATTAAAACATTTTGAAAATTGATGAGCTGTTTGTGCATGTAATAGATTCTATAGGAGTTTCTAACAAAATCCATCCCTTCGACTATCCGGGCAGCCGGATAGTCGAAGGGATGGACGGACATTCGAATAGATTGCTGGAATGACTCAACAACATTCTCGTCCATTTGGTCAGTTGCATGGTGATATTGCATTTGTCCGGCTCTGACCACAAATAAAAATTATGTGCTTTATTATTCTTTATTTCTTTCTCATTTGGGGTACATAATAAAAGACTACTACGATTGGAGTAACATCAACAGCTCCAACAGAGAATGGCGAAGGGACAGAACAAAAGGTCTCCATCTAAAAGGATCCATTCTTGCTATGAAAATATAATGAAACGCTCGTTTAGGTGGTTGTACTTTTCCTACATCCGTCTGTTTACTCCCGTGGGTGTTATGAGAATTTATTATTGGCATAAAGACACATTTTGCACTTTGCTAAGGCTAAGGAATAGGCGGCGTCCAAGTGTACCGACTAATCATAAGTAATTACCAGTGGCAGAGTGAGAGAATCAAAGTTTATTAAAAGAATCCCAAAAGTATTGCGAAAGGCACGTTAATGCCAACGGCTAGGAGGGAGTAATAGAAATGATGAATCATTGATTGTGGAATGACTAGAGGTTGTCTGATGCTATAATTTACCATTAACTGTAGATACTCTAACACACTTAGAAATTGCTGGCACATCGACGGTGCTTCAAAAAAAATTTTGTCAAAGGGCTGCGTCTAACATTTTCTGGTGCAATATCTAGTCTCAAACACGAAAAAAGTATATCGCTACATTAGAGTGTAAAGGCGCTAAGTCAAATTTTCTAAATTTTGCAGGAGAGATAAAATACTTTATTTTTCTTTTCATACTCAGTTTACATAAAAACTTTAAATTCATTTTTTGTGAGATTCGTTCCCTTTACAACCCCAATTTTCAAAAATCGTTTTTTGTTGGCACGAAACTAAACATAAATAATTCTGAAACGATAATCGCTAAATTAAGCAATATTCGTTCCTAAATTGAGAAACATCTTTCTGAAAAATTTTAATGATCGGAAGTAAAATACAACTTTTATAGCGGTTTGATACCAAATCAGGAGGAACATATATAGAGCTTCAATATAAATCTGAACCGATCTTCCCTGAATACTTATTCATGTAAAAAGACCTCCTTCTGTTGAATTTCGTACTGATCGGATATAAAATACAGTCTCTACAGCGCTTACATGTCAAATCGGGGGTAACATATATATGGGGGCTATATCTAAATCCGAACCGATTTTCTCCGAATTTGGCAGTATTCCTTCATGTAATAAGAAACCTCTTTCTGTCGAATTTCGCACTGATCGGATATAAAATACAGTTTTTACAGCGCTTACATATCAAATCGGGGCTAACATATATATGGGGGCTATATCTAAATCTGAACCGATTTCTTCCAAATTTAACGGTGTTCATTCGTATAATAAGAAACCTCTTTCTGCCGAATTTCATACTGATCGGATAAAAAATAAAGTTTTTACAGCGCTTACATGTCAAATCGGGGTGACATATATATGGAGGCTATATCTAAATCTGAACCGATTTTAACCAAATTCAATAGGGATCGTCCTTGGGCCAAAAAAAAAGATATGTGTAAAGTTTCGTCGAGATCGGACCATAATTGCGACCTGTACTTTGATTACAAGAATACATGCACAGACAGACGGACAGACGGACAGACAGACGGACAGACAGACGGACATAGCTAAATCAACTCAGAAAGTGATTCTAAGTCGATCGGTATAATAAACGATGGGTCTATTTCTTCTCCTTTTGGGTGTTACAAACAAATGCACAAAGTTATAATACCCTGTACCACAGTGTGGTGTAGGGTCTAAAAATAGAAAAATAATCGCAAACAATTTAATTCCAATTTTTAAAAGCTAGCAACCTAACGAAGAATACTTTGCCTATTTGAAGAAAATCTATGGATAAATGTAGAAATTATAGCCCTTTTTGTAGAAAAACGAGAATTTCATACTCGTATACTCTATTGTGACCAAGGGTATATATCAGATGCTGCCAACCAAAAATATAACACATCAATGGAGTGTCCTAAGAGACGCCAAGAATATTTAGCGGAATTCAGTTTTGGGTCAATTTAAGTCATTTTAGCAATGTCCGCCACCCCGTCCGTCTGCCAGCCTTCTTGTTACTCCCAATAAATTAATCTCAGTATAACTCAAGAACCATTTATCCGAATAGGCTCAACTAAGTTTTGGAGTATCTCCTTCTCCTTTTGGGTGTTACAAACAAATGCACAAAGTTATAATACCCTGTACCACAGTGTGGTGTAGGGTATAAAAATAGAAAAATAATCGCAAACAATTTAATTCCAGTTTTTAAAAGCTAGCAACCTAACGAAGAAAACTTTGCCTATTTGAAGAAAATCTATGGATAAATGTAGAAATTATAGCCCTTTTTGTAGAAAAACGAGAATTTCATACTCGTATACTCTATTGTGACCAAGGGTATATATCAGATGCTGCCAACCAAAAATATAACACATCAATGGAGTGTCCTAAGAGACGCCAAGAATATTTAGCGGAATTCAGTTTTGGGTCAATTTAAGTCATTTTAGCAATGTCCGCCACCCCGTCCGTCTGCCAGCCTTCTTGTTACTCCCAATAAATTAATCTCAGTATAACTCAAGAACCATTTATCCGAATAGGCTCAACTAAGTTTTGGAGTATCTCCTTCTCCTTTTGGGTGTTACAAACAAATGCACAAAGTTATAATACCCTGTACCACAGTGTGGTGTAGGGTCTAAAAATAGAAAAATAATCGCAAACAATTTAATTCCAATTTTTAAAAGCTAGCAACCTAACGAAGAATACTTTGCCTATTTGAAGAAAATCTATGGATAAATGTAGAAATTATAGCCCTTTTTGTAGAAAAACGAGAATTTCATACTCGTATACTCTATTGTGACCAAGGGTATATATCAGATGCTGCCAACCAAAAATATAACACATCAATGGAGTGTCCTAAGAGACGCCAAGAATATTTAGCGGAATTCAGTTTTGGGTCAATTTAAGTCATTTTAGCAATGTCCGCCACCCCGTCCGTCTGCCAGCCTCCTTGTTACTCCCAATAAATTAATCTCAGTATAACTCAAGAACCATTTATCCGAATAGGCTCAACTAAGTTTTGGAGTATCCAAAATGAAGTAGCCTTCAACCTTTTCTTATACCATTTTTTCATCTATTTAACGATTATTATGATATTTGACAAAATATTCCGAAAAATCCTATTTTTTGCGAAATTTTTTATAATTTTGAAATTAAACCTACATAAAAACATACAGAAATGCCCCCATTCTATTTGTATTACTTTGTCATAAAGTCATATCTATGAAGAGTAAAATGGTACCATTTGCAAGAAAATTAGTTCATAATTTAAAAAGTTTAAGGCATTTTTAGATTCAACGAGAAGAAATCGTTCTCAGAGCCAAATGGACATGCAATATCTTAATGATGATGCTTGTCATACTAATGCCCAAGGATGTCTTAATCTCACGATGTCACATGTCGGTCTTGTTTTATCAGTTTACACACAGCATCGATGGTTTCCGGAAAAACGGTCGAAGTTGGGCGACCTTAACGAAA
This sequence comes from Eudasyphora cyanicolor, assembly GCA_963930755.1. Lineage (NCBI taxonomy): Eukaryota > Metazoa > Arthropoda > Insecta > Diptera > Muscidae > Eudasyphora > Eudasyphora cyanicolor. Next base: position 205,560,434 of record OZ005736.1, on the reverse strand, counting down.
TCAATCCTGGAGCAAACGACGTTCGAGACTAAACTATTTGTACCATCGATTTACAGTTGTTTCTGATGGTGCTTCATCAACAAAACGTCGGCTTAATGCTATTTTGGTCCATACGTAATTTTTGTGTTTTTTGAGTAAGGAGTTGATAATATGGGTTTCATGCTCTTTCAGAATCTGTGATAATTTTTTTCCTATCTCTTCTAGTTTTCGAGATATTGGTAGGGTAAATTTATTCAGCTCTGAATAACGGGAAATAATTTTGATATTTTTGTTCTACTCGTATGTCTCCATTTTTCTATCGCCCTATATTTCTGACTCAGTATTTTACGTTCTTTAGATCACAATATGTATATTACTGTCCTTCCATACCGACCCTCTTTGTGGTCCATGTAATACAAATACGAAAAAATATTGAAACAAATGTGGATATGGACAAAAATGCCAAGTGCAACAATTTTTATACCTTGCTTATTTTTGAGTGTAATGGCATAGAAATGCATGAGAAGCATACAAACACTGTTGGGAACCCTATGAAACAAAAAGTGTGTAACTCTTCAGTCCCGTTTTTACTCAAACAATCAATTGCGTTATTCTCCGATCATAAAAAATGGCGTATGGAACAAAATAGCATTGAGATGACGAAAAGTCGAAACACGTTGAAAAAACATCGCACGAAAATGTTCACGGGTTAATTCCATTTTTTGACAGAACCATTTTTTTTGGCGTTATGACCGCCTTAAAAACGGTCTTAACGCCCAAAATTATTTTATTAAAAAGTTCTTGATATTTTGGCGATCTGAACCTTGCAAACAGAAAAAGAACAATTATTTTAACGATTGTAGGTCTGGCTGATTGCCATTGAAGCTATTTTGCTGGAGTTGTTATTTAATTGCACATTGACATTCGCATTGAAATAATCTAAAGACGTGAGCGAAGTAATTGAGTTTATGTTTGTCCCAGGTGCTCGTGGAGACTGTGAATTAATATATACACCCCGAGATAAACAACTTTATAAGTATAAATCTCAATATAAAAATAAAACCGATGACAATTTTAGAATATATATTTATTATCAAAAAATTGCAAGGCATCTGTTCAAATAATAACACGCAAAATATGCCGTAAACGCATTTAAGATGACCCGCATTCGGAACACCCCGATCAGGAAATACTAAATGATTTCTAACTGAAAAAATATTAAAACAGAATTTTCAAAGCCAACCCTTCAATCATCATCAAGCAACTTCTGATAGAAAAGTATGTAAATAAATGATGTACGTTTCTTGAAGACTACATATATGCTAATGCATATCAAATGGCGCGCGCGATTTTCTTTCACAAATGTTCGCCTACAGCTCCCCTTTTCGCAACTTATTGATATTTATGACTTGAAGAAAAAATACATTCAAAATTTTAAACACAAAGATTTTGATTATGTATATATATTTCTTATAATTTCTGATTCGAACGTACATGCATTTCAATTTCATCTGTTTTCTCTTACCTTCGTACTAATGTCCACAAAAAATCAAAAGTCCGACTAACATATCTTCAGTTTTATAAACTTGAATCTTTTGTATATGGACCCGAAAACATTCACAATGGATTTCGAAAAAGCACTTCGGAACGCACTTTTAAAGATTTTTCCGGATTCACGATTAGTTTTATAAACTCTGATATTTTGGATATGGAGCCGAACACATTCACAGCGGATTTCGAAAAAGCACTTCGGAACGCACTTTTAGAGATTTTTCCGGATTCACGGATAAAAGGAAACTCTTACGTTATGTCCCCTTTGTAGACAAATTTTAGGGCATGTCGAAAAGATTTTTGTTTAACATTATTAGCCGTTTCTCTAAATGTTGTCATTTTTTATACTCTACACCACACTGTGGTACAGAGTATTATAAGTTTGTTTCACGGCAGATGCTTGTAACACCTGAAAATAACACAGCTAGACCCACCTTAAAGTATACCGATCGACTCAGAATCACTAGCTGAGTCGATTTAACGATGTCTGTCCGTCCGTCCGTCCGTCTGTCCATGTAAAGTTGTTCGTCGACTACAGGTCGCAATTTCACTCCGATCGTTCTGCAGTTTAGAGTATTTCGCGGCTGTTAATATCGCTATTGAATTTGAAGAAAATCGGTTAAGATTTAGCTATAGCTCCCATATATATGTTTCGTCCGATTTGGCCCTTTAGTCCTATAAAAGCAGTATTTTACATCCAATCGTTTTGAAATTTAGAATGGTAGAGCTACTTGACCCATGAACCAACACTACCGAATTTGAAGAAAATCGGTTAAGATTTAGCTATAGCTCCCATATATATGTTTCGTCCGATTTGGCCCTTTAGTTCTATAGAAGCTATATTTTACATCCAATCGTTTTGAAATTTAGAATGGTAGAGTTTCTTGATTCATGAACCAACACTGCCGAATTTGAAAAAAATCGGTTAAGGTTTAGCTATAGCTTCCATATATATGTTTCATACGATTTCGCTCTTTAGATCCAATCGTTTTTATACCCTACACCGCACTGTGGTACAGGGTATTATTTAAGTATAAAATGTCCCAAAAGTAAATTTATGTAAACAATTTATACATGAATTACAAAATTTATATATCAGAGTTATTCAATATTATGAGAGTGGTGTAGGGTATTATATAGTCGGCACCGCCCGACTTTAACCTTTCTTTACTGGTTTTAATTATATAGTAATTATTATATAGTATTATGACGGGCTGTCATAAAGCCACAAAAAAAATTGGGCGTTATGGCTGTGGGCGTTAAGTCCGGGCACCAAAATTTGAATATGTACTAGTAAAAAAGGAAATGATATAAAAGTTACTATCTTTATTTAAGAGTATCTTTATTTAATAAGAGTTGAAGTTAGTATTTGATGAACAGTAGACGATGATATTTTAGGTATAGGGTAATTACAAAATAAAACGACCCAAAAATTACAATTTAAATATTTGAGCCATTCGATTTCAATGAAATTTTGCAAGCGTATACTAGAAGACCATGCAGACTTTCCACCTTTTCCTGATTGTCCAAATTCATAACGGTTTTGATTTTATAGGGTGCCCAAATTGGTCACCTACAATATTTTTTTACAAATTTAGACTTTTTGAAGCCTAAACAACTTTTGAACGGAATATCAGATTTGAGTGATATAAGTACTATTTATAAAGAATTTTGACTTCCTCTCTAAGAATTATAAACTGAGTAATTAATTTTTGTCTATTAAGGACATCAAAAGGACTAAAATGTCCTTAGTCCTGGATTATCCTGAAAAGCATATCTGTTGAAGTGTCAAGAGCTGATCTTTAACAGCAGCGCCATTTTGGTAGCCAGTTGTAAACACACCCGCAAAACATATGGCTCAAGGCCAAAATAAAATCAAACTAATTTAAATAACAAATAAATTTTAGTGTTTTTCGTTTTTAAATCCCGCCACTCTGGCGCGGAGTTAAACAATATCTTTAATTTCTTTAAAATGAACCACATATTTTACCGCAAAATGTAAAAAACAAAGTTTCAAGTATTTGTATGCGCTGGTATTAATGTTATAAGCTGTGAACACTTTGTACAAATTGGTCTCTTTGTGTGGGAGGTACCAAAAGAGGCGTTGCATTTTCGCCAATTTTTGTTCAACGAAATTTTAAGTCATTCGGTCACTCCTTTTCAGAGTTATCGTTAGCATCATTCAGTCCAACTGACAAACGGACGGACACTAATTAATTCATATTTGTTTAACCCAGTAAAATATGTGGTTAGGCTTTAAAAATAAAAAATTAAAGATTTGGTTTTTAGCATAATCAAGGATTAAATACATTTTTAATAATTCTTAGATATGATGTTAAATTCTTTCAAATGGTACTTATACACATCATTCAAATGTGATATTCCGTTCAAAAGTTATGTAGGTGACCAAACCATATAAAATCAAAACCGTTATGAATTTCGACAATCGGTAAAAGGTAGTAAGTCTGCATGGTCTCTAGTATACGCAAAATTTCATTTAAATCTAAATCCATAAATATTCGGACTGAGTCGGTTTCCTTTGGAATTATCTTATAGTAAAGATAGGCCGAACTATATACATAACATACATAGCGTTGAAAGAAATCTGTTAACGGCCCCCCAAAAAAATATGTATGTTCCCTATATCCTAATATGATTCCAAGTCTACCTCTTTAACATTTAATAATTGAAAAAACATTTTTAACTCCGAAAATTTTTGGCCTTCGATTGCACATTGAATATAAACAATTGGCAAACTTTTTTCAGACATTCTATGGCTCAATTATATTTAACAAACAGTTGGAACCGTAATAAAACAGAGCTCACAACCACAGCAAAAAAGAAAACAAACAAAATAAGTACTCAGACACCCATTTAGCAGAACGAAATCAAAACAATAGAACAATAAAAAAATCAAAAACTATGAAAATGTAAAATTAAAAAAAGGTATCGCGAACAAATTATTCTCCGCAACAACAACAAGAGGTGCAAGAAGTAATAACCTGAAAAGTACATTAATACAGTGGTTATTGTGGAAAAGCCGAAAATGCTTTTTATACATCAGTTACTGATGCTTTTATACATCAGTTACTTGGCGGTGGTACAACACTTATCCCTTTTTACCCCTCTCAATATATTATATTTATGATACATAAGGACGATACTTTGTGATATGCTAAAATATTGACACTGAATGGAAAACTATTGAAATGTTTGAAATCCCCTGGGGGATGTAAGCTTGCCTTGTAAGGTCATCAGCGTTATAGTTCCATACTAGCTGGATTTCGAGCTGATCAGCCGAGATGCGGCTCTTTGTAAAAAAAAGCTTTTAACGAGCCTCTCACAGTTCCGTATTAGGTAGATTTCAAACTGCACAGCCATCTAGCTTTAAACAAGCCTCCGAATTTCCAATAGGATTATTCAGGACCGTTATTACTTCGTTCGGTTTATAGTCATTAAAGACAGGCTATATGTTAAGGAAAGACACCATGGTATATTCGTTTATCTCAGGATAACCTTCAGCAATGCTACCTATATCGTGCAATACCGTCTCAGTTGACTTACCCTCGAAATATGCATGCTGTCGGCCTCATAGAAAAAACTAAAGGTTTTTACATGAATATACGCCTGGTGGGCCTAACCATGGTTTGTATAAGGAAATCCCTTAGGAAGTGAAAGTTTAGTTATACTTCGACATTTAGATTCTAAAGCATCTGATACTCTTAAGGCGCCCATACACGAGTACTGCCGCAGTTTATGCCGATGAACCCCTTGTGTACGTGTGAGATTGACATTTTCGATACACACATATCAATCAAAATTTAATTTATCCATTTTTTTTCACTTTTCACATAAAACTATTTTAAATTTTCGTTGTTTACATACTTATAATAAAATTTCCAATAATCTGGCATATAATGATGAACAAAATTCATCTGATTGATATGTGTTCATTTTGAAAATCAAAAGTATTTTGATTTTCATACTGCAACCAAATACATTCTCATGTTGTGCCAAATTCACCAATACACACATATTGCCGTTCCTGCGGCAGTACTCGTGTATGGGGGGCTTTAGAGTCATATCAGCAGGTTTTTAGGCAACTCCACATGAGCTTTATACCCTCCACCATAGTATGGGGCGTATTTTCATTTTGCCACTCCGTTTGTAACACCTCTAAATATTGATCTGAGAACAAATAAAGTATATATATTCTTAATCGTCGTAAAATTCTAAGGTGATTTAGCCATGCTGAGCTAGAGGTTACTGAAATGTAGTATAGATACTTCTTATAGCTGCAGGTAACTTGGGATTAAAAATGGGCAATATCGATAAATTTTTTGATATATCACCCATATATCTTTCATTCGAAAAACTTTAACGACGCTAACGTAAATCCCTGCTATGAAAAATAGAGCTTAATACCTTTAAAATGAGCCTTATTGTGTAGAAATACGTCCACGCCTTCCGAAAATACAGAACTCGAAACATACGCCCTTTGAGAATATTTTCCTATTTTCTCAGATTTCAGATGCTAATAACATCTTGAAAAATTGTTTGGAGTTTTTTCGCCAACAATAAAATGTTTTGTTTTGAGCAGAGAATCGATATGCCAATTTATTTTGAAATCGGGAATGGTGACCCCAAAAAGGTGTTCGGTTTGACATGGAATGAACGATATGTATAACATCTCCCCATTTGGACTACTTAATGTCATACAGACGACAAATTTCAACTGATCGGGCTGAAAATTGGAAAATCAAAGTACATGATTTAACTTGCAGATGTCTAAGTCGTGTAATTACACACCTCTGATGTTCCTTTAGGTACATGGTGACGAGGAAACAATATCCATTAGCATAGATACTTCGGATGTTTCATTCACATTGCTGCAGAAAACAATCCATGATTGAAGAGCGGCAGCATGTTTGACTTACATTTTCGTTTCTGCAAAAAAGTATACATTTTCTATGCCTTTTTCTCTAAAGCTGTGGTATAAAGCTTCTACGAGTATACCACATTTTGGAATTTTGAAATAGGAGCTAAATTTTATTCGAGGGACTATAAAGGGCAAATATTTTTAAGAATTTCGCGTCGACGTTTACTACACAGTCCATTTTCACAAGTTTTTCCGAGGCGTTGAATGCTTTAGAGAGCTCAAGAGTTGGCGTCGAGTTTGCTAAATCACCAAGGAAACGAGAACCTATGGTTGCATCCCGCTTTCTAGAGAGAGAGAGAGAGCGGTGTTCAGTCACAGAAGTTGTTCTATTTACTCTTCCTCCTCTCGATAACGACAGTTGGGATTTAGTCCATTTGGAGTTTAGGTTGGAACACATCAGCCTGTCAATTGTTGCCATAAGGGCATAATTTCGCTTGTAGTTTCACATATATTAGTTGTAATATAAGGTAGTAACTAGTCTTGCAACTTCACTGGTTTGAAGCTGTCTCGTATTTCCTTGCGGATTGGGAGTTAAATCGGGTGAATCAATTGAATGGTTTAGCCATCTCGTTATGAGATCTGCTACAGTCAAATTCAGTTCAGAGAGACCTGCATTTAAAGTCGGAAGAACTTTATACAAGCTGACTATCAGAGGAAATATGAATACCGACTGCTGTCAAAACACTAATTCTCAGCTATTATGCTACATTTCTAATAGCTAAGATTTCTTCCTGGAAAACACTACAGTGATCAGACAACAGAATTTTTGCAATGGATACCTCAAAGTCTTTAGAAATAATTCCACAGCCTAATAGGCTGTTGAGTTTTGTAAAGTAGTTAACAGACATACTATGTCCACTTTTTTTGTTCTTTCCGTTATAATAGTGAGATACTTCTTATCAAAAATTGGTTCAGCCTTAGTGTAATCAGCAATTACTAGAAGATCAGGTATTGTGCTTAGAATGACACTGTCCGTAGCTATTGATTGACTAGAGTGATACTAAATCTTGTATAGCATTTAGAGCATTAGTCAATGTCGTTCTCAACGCATCAGTAATATATATTTTAGCTATTCACTGCAATTTATTTTGTAAAGCAGAGAAGGTGTTATATTCCCACAGAAATAGCCGTCCATAAGACGACAATGCCATAAGTACAATAGGTCTAAGAGTACTATATCACCTAATTTTGAATATGGCAGTGAACGGAATCCTGTTAGATCAAGGCTGCAAAGTTGTGCCATAAACGGACGAATGTCGAATTCACAAACATCCTCAGAGACATTATACAGATGGCCCTAAATACATATATTGGCCAGATTGACAAGAAGCAGTGGTTTAAGAGGTACCCAATACAAGACAGAATTGGTTCTCTCTACTAGGAATTAAGTATAAAGTACCACATGTGGTTACAGGTAATTATTGCAAACATACTGTTGTCTGATCACTGTAGGGTTTTCCAGGAAGAAATCTTAGCTATTATAAATGTAGTATAATGCCTGAGAATTAATGTTCTGACTACAGTCGGTATTAATATTTCCTGTGATAGGCTGCATCAGTAGGCTGTATAAAGGCCTCCGACTTTAAATGCAGGTCTTCCTGAATTTAAGAACTTCCGTTGACTGTAGCAGATCTCATAACCAGATGGCTAAACCATTCACCTGATTAAACTCCCGATCCACAGGAAATACAAGACAACTTCAAAGAGATGAAGTTTGCAAGACTAGTTACTATCTTACATGCTTCAGGAGAACTAATATACGTGAAACTACAAGCGAAATGATGCCCTTATGGCAACAATTGAAAGGTTGTCGCTATTCAGGAACTGCATATATTCCGGGCTGATGTGGTCCAAACTAAACTCCAAATGGACCAACGCCCAACTGACATTATAGAGAGGATACTGTTGTCTGATCACTGTAGTGTTTTCCACGAAGAAATCTTAGCTATTGTAAATTTAGCATAACGGCTGAGAATTAATGTTCTGACAACAGTCGGTATTAATATTTCCTCTGATATTCAGACTGTCTAAAGTCACCCGACTTTAAATGCAGGTCTTCCTGAATTTAAGAACTTCCGTTGAACAGATGAAGTTGCAAGACTAGTTACTACCTTACATGCTTCAGGAGAACTAATATATGTGAAACTGCAAGCGAAATGATTCCCTTATGCCAACAATTGACAAGTGGTCACTATTCAGGAACTGCAAATATTCCAGGCTGATGTGGTCCAACCTAAACTCCAAATGGACCAACGCTCAACTGTCGTTATAGAGAGGAGGAAGTGTCAATAGAACAACTTCTGCGACTGTACACCGCCCTCTCTCTCTCTAGAAAGCGGTATGTAACCATAGGTTCTCGTTTCCTTGGCGAGTTAGCAAACTTGACCCCAACTCTTGAGCTTTTTAAAGCATTCAACGGCTCGGAACAACTTATGAAAATGGACTTTGTAGTCTTACGGTGATTTCGATTCTGAAAAAATATTGCCACGACAACCAGAAATTTTGAAAAATATTTGCCTTTTTAAGTGGAACTGAGTCGCAACGTAGTGGCGTCGTCATTTACTCGGATAGCCAGGCTGTCATTAAATCTCTGGAGGCTACATCCCTAAATTCACAAAAATCCGTCTCAACTGTCACAAATCTCTTAACGGAGCAGCTGAGCTGTTTAACATAAAAAACCGATGAACTTGCTATGAAAGGGACGACATTACAAATTCTCGGATTTGCATATATTGGTGCGCAACTCTCCACATGCAAGCTTTGACTTAGGCAAGAGCTATTCCAATGAGAGATGGACCAAAATCGACACCTATAGCGTAGCTGGACAACTCTGGCCAAAATACGACCTAAGAACTTTAAATTTATCTCCTAGAACTAGCGATAAAAAGATTGGCTACGTTAGTGTCAGTTCCGTCGAAGCATTGACTGATTGACGAACTAGCCAGTTGTTTGGGAATTGAGTCCAATGACTGAGCACCTGCTTTGTTACTGTCCCGCATTGAGTAAAATATGTCTGGATAAACTGGGGTCGGCCTTTCTAGGAAGGCCGACAAATATTGCCGGTACACTCAGGGAAAAGCTGCAACTTAAAAATAAGAATGCATCATATTAACTCAATAGTTTTCAATATAATAGAAACATTACATTGAAATACATTAAATCAATAATTTCCAACTTTGAATTAATGTTGTTTCTATCAATTTCGTGGGATACATTGAGTACAAATTGTTTTAAAGTTGAAACATATTATTTTAAGATTCTTATTTCATTAATTTCTTAATTAAGTTGAAATTTACGTTGCAAAATATTGTAATAATAAGACACATTTTAGAATCTATGTATATGGCAACACTGTAAATCAATATGTAAACCAATTCAGCGGATTTCCTCTTTATTATGCTGTAAAATTTTGTGCGTTGTGGACGCTTTTAAAAATATTTCGGTGAAATTAAATTTAATGAATCGGACAACTCTGAAACAAAACAAACTGGAGTGTTGTGGGTGTTGCCCTTTAATCTACTTAATCGATCTTGAGGTAAAATAATTTTTTTCTTTTGTTTTTTTTATATATATTTAGTTTAGAATTGAAGTCTTAATAGTAATTCTTTAGCGGCATCCCCTGTAGTCGAAATATCATATTCGAATGGCAGTCTCAAAAAGGTAGTTGAAACCATTTTTTTTTTAAAAAGACTAATCTATTTTCTATGTTATTTTGGATTTTCCAACTTTGTTTGCAGAAACTTCTAAGGGAAGAGCGCTATTAGGCGTTTATGAACTCATCTACATAATTGTTGAAAAAACCAACTATCAGAACATCCTCCTTAGGTCTCATGACTTCACGGCTCTTGTCACGGAGATTTGTAAGTTATTTATTTATATTAAATTCTATTTTTTAACCTGGTATTAGTGTGCATTTTAAATTTCATAATGAGTAAATTAATGCTGAGTAACTTTATTTTTAAATTGTTTCATTCTTAATTCAATATTGTGTATTTATTTCTAAAGTAAAAAATATAATTTCAATAACATTTCCGCATCATTTCAATAACACCACAATATTGATCTATAAGAATTCAATACTAATTCAATACCAAAACTTATTATTTGTATATTGTTTCCATAATACTCGTAAAATTATAAAAGTAGGGCAACTTTAAATTAATATTGTTCCATATTGAAATAAAAATTTTCAACATTACTAGACTTTCGTTGATGTTTCTTAAGCTAATTACACACGATTTGCAGATCGGACAATATTGCCAAAAAAATTGTGGAAAAATGCAACCCTGTAAATTTACAACCGTGTGAACATACAACTTTTGTTTTGCAACGTTAGCAGAAAAGTCATTGTGAGATAATTTTCAGATTGTTAGATGTGCGAAGTTTATGCACGTGACAACGGCGCCATTGTCAGAAAAACATTTTATTGACAACACTGTTTTTAAAATATTTTTATTGGCAATCCTGCATACAAATATTTACAAAATATATTGTAAATATATGTAATTGTAAGATTTTCTTGCCTTCGTCTGAACTGTCAATTCACCTTTGCCTAAGAATCTGTCATTGTCCGTACATTTGCAGCACTTTAACAGGGTTGATAATGTTGTCCGATCTGGCAATCAGGTATACATAGCTTTATTGATTCAATATGGGTTATATTGATTTTAAGTAGTTTTTTCTCTGGTTGTACCAATATTCGTATTATTGATAAATTCGTGCATCAAACTGGATTGTTCTGATAAGGGGAAACTGGGCAGATAAATCTATGTGCTCATTGGACCCTAAGCAAACTGAATTTAATCTCCTTATTAAAAGGTTATGTTTGAACCTTTACTACACTCTTATATTTTCGAAGTTCCTAGTGATAGTTGTCCCAGTCATGTAGTGCTCTTGACTTCGGAATGCAAACGATCTTCCTATAGCACTCCTGGAGAGTAACTACCATCTCTCTAAGGATCTACAGATTGGTTGCTGGTGCCCCTTGTATTTGATTTCAGGGCATAATGTCTGCCGTTCATTTAGAACACTTTTAATGCGATCATCACTTTCATCAATGTCTCCAATTGACTTTATATTTAATACTTGACTTGATTTATAAACCAGTAAGGAATGGCTAAAGTCTTTACCGATTTTCTTCAAATTCGGCAATGTTGGTTCATGAATCAAGAAACTCTACCATTCTAAATTTCAAAACGATTGGATGTAAAATATAGCTTCTATAGAACTAAAGGGCCAAATCGGACGAAACATATATATGGGAGCTATAGCTAAATCTTAACCGATTTTCTTCAAATTCGGTAGTGTTGGTTCATGGATCAAGAAACTCTACCATTCTAAATTTCAAAACGATTGGAAGTAAAATACAGCTTTTATAGGACTAAAGGGCCAAATCGGACGAAACATATATATGGGAGCTATAGCTAAATCTAAACCGATTTTCTTCAAATTCGGTAGTGTTGGTTCATGGATCAAGAAACTCTAACATTCTAAATTTCAAGATGATCGGTTGTAAAATACAGCTTCTACAGGACTAAATAGCAAAATTGGACGAAACATATATATGGAAGCTATAGCTAAATCTTAACCGATTTTTTTCAAATTCGGCAATGTTGGTTCATGGATCAAGAAACTCTACCAATCTAAATTTAAAAACGATTGGATGTAAAATGCAGCTTCTATAGGACTAAAGGGCCAAATCGGACGAAAGATATATATGGGAGCTATATCTAAATCTGAACCGATTTCAACCAAATTCAATAGCGATCTTAACAGCCGCGAAATACTGTAAACTGCAAAATTTCAGAACGATCGCAGTGAAATTGCGACCTGTAGTCGACGAACAACTTTACATGGACAGACGGACGGACGGACGGGCATCGTTAAATCGACTCAGCTAGTGATTCTGAGTCGATCGGTATACTTTAAGGTGGGTCTAGCTGTGTTATTTTCAGGTGTTACAAACATCTGCCGTGAAACAAACTTATAATACCCTGCACCACAGTGTGGTGTAGGGTATAAAAAGAAAAACTACTATATCTAAAAAAAATGTCAACTTGTTCGGCATATCTAATTACCTCAAATATTATCTACTGAAATTCCACTGTATATTCATACTTCAAAGTATTTTCACCTTTCTTAAAGACTGCATGAAGAAGAAAGTCAGCGGCAAAAATAAAACCAACAGAAAACTATTTGAAATGCAACTGGGCAAATGAATACGGGACAATGCCGATCCCAGAAGCCGGGAGTATACAATACAAAACAGTGTAATTCAATTAGCTTTAAAATCTACGAACAGGAACAAACATGTTACAGGAATTTCCATCATACCGGCCGGAGACGACATCGACAACGGCCTACTACATAAGTATATCTCTCTCAAATAAAGCCGACAGCCAAGTTAGTTAGCCGGTCGGACAATCGTAAAAAGAGAACAGAACGAGTACATACTACTACGAGTTGAACATTTCCTTTTACCCCTATTTGGCGAGTGTGTGAGTGAGTTTTATCACTTAAAGTCATTTCCATTCACAAAACCCAGAAGGAATGCAAAGACACAAAAATAGGAACCCATCAACATTTCATTGCAATTTTGTGCAATGTTTCTTCCACTAGTATGTCGTTGTCGTCCTACTGCCACCCTAGCAATACTAACTGACTACGCTGACCATGCTCCACTTGATATTCCTCTTGGCCCGCTCCGCTCTGTTCTACTCTATTCATTTCATTCATTGCTTCATTCACGAAAATGACAAAAAGTAAAAACAACAACACAAAAGAGCACAACGCACTGTGAACGACAACAGTTGTAGTAAACGTGAATCGAAAATAAGATTTTTACGTTTACAAACGTGATTTTTCTTGTAAGCACAGACAGAGAGGCAGACATGCGGAGACACGGGCACTACGACAGAGAGTGAGGAGAGATTGAAATAATTCTATGTAATTTGTGCTTCCAACACAACATCTGAGCACTCACCTACCCACCCACTAAGAGGACTTTATTGTATGACACAGATGATGAGATTCCATGTGCATGTGTACCCAGTCCATGGAAACAGGGCTACTCACTCTCACAATAAAACTGAATTATCCATTCACCATAACCCAGCTCTCCGAGCTGGCATTCAAATATGTATGCTCCGTTACCTCTCCTTTTTTGGATGCAGAACAAATAAAAATCTCCTCTGAAAAAGGTACTTTTCTTTCGTTTTAGTCTTTTTGCCGTTTTAAGCAAACGACACACAGTGGGATCGATTGCAAAAAGTTAGAATATTGTCAGAACAACTAAACTACGAGGCAGAATATAGGGTTTGGGGTGTAATGACAGTTTGCTTCCACGAAGTGCAACCTGGGCAGCGCCAAATGATCTACCAAGAAGTAGTTCTTCTAAAATACTCCCCTAACACTGGAGTGTAATGCGATGTCGTGCCCATCGGTATATGCTTTACAGTCAGGGGTAATCGACTGTATTTGTATGGAGACTTGTTGCTAACTGGGTACCTCAACAAGTAAATGGTGTTGTGCCACCCAGTCCTTGCCCAGTACCGGGTGCTATGCTGTTGTGGATATGTTTCTCCGCTACAGTAGTGGTTGCACTTAAAACAAACTCCCCTAAGTCCGGAGTGTTATGCGAACCGTGCTCATCGGACATATCGGTTCGCAGTCATGGGTTACCATAGACTGTGTTTTGACAACTGCCTTTGCAAATACCTAGAAGCCTCAGCAACGAATCTGTCCTTTTCACGTCTTTATGTCAAGTCGTCGTTTTCTCAAAGCGGGGGAGTCGCATAGCAAGTGCTCAATGCTCTCCACTTCTTCCTCATCTCCACAGCTTCTGCAGAAGTTCTTGGAGTCAATACCCAATCTTCTGGCGTGTTCGCCGATCAGGGAGTGTTCCGTCAGAACTGATACTAATGTAGACAAGCTTTTCCTCTCTAGTGCGAGAAGATATTTTGACCTTCTCAGGTCATACCTTGGTCAGATTTGTGTAGCTAACCTACATGTGCCGATATCTGTCCATCTTTCGTTGGACTGCCCGATTGCCTCTTGCATAAGCCAAAGCTTGCACGTGGATAGTGGCGCACCAATATATGAACATTTTTCGAGAATTTGTAATGTCGTCCCTTTTTTAGCAGGTTCATTGGCCTTTCATTTCCCCGGGATATCCCTATGCCCAGGCACCCATATGAAGTGTATATTAAACTGCTTATCTATGTTAAGAGATCAGCGGCAGTCGATTGCTGTTTGTGAATTTAGGGATGTGGCCTCCAGAGAATTTATGGCAGCCCGGCTGTCGGTTACTATGTTGTTCCCAGACCTTTCAATAGAAAGGAGGATAGTCCAATTGGCCTAGTCTTTTGGCCTAGTGTGCGATCTCTTTCCCGCTTTGGGTATGAAAACCACTTTGGTATCCCTCCATCAATTTGGGATGTATGAAAGGCAGATACAGCCTACATAAATTTTCTCCAGCCAGGGGATAATGTTCTTAAACATTTTCTGCATTTCTGCTGAGTCACGCCTTCCGGTTCTGGTGAATTGAAGGGCTTATAGCTGTTAATAGACCTGCTTATTCTGGAACTCTCAGTCAACAAGCTAGCGACGCTCGCACTCTTGTTGGTCCTGCTGATCCTCGAGTACTGTAAGAGAGTTCCCCGGAAATGTGTGTCGAGCAGTACATTGAGCGACTGCTCGCTGTTTTTGGTGCAGTTATTTGCCTCATACTGTAAATAACCCACTGTACAGGGCGAAGCGCCTTGCGGCGTTAGAGACCTTTTACACTTTGCTACAGAAGTTATAACAAGAGCGCCTTTGCGTCTTCCTATGCTCCTTTTTATAGATCATGAGTTGCTCTTTATATGCATCCCAATCATTATCGACCCCAGTAGATTTCGCCCTCAGAAGTCCACCGTTGGGGTTTAGTTTTACCCTTGTACCTTGTTTTTGGACAGGCTTCTTCAAGGGAACTATTGAATGATGTGGTGATATGTTCGACCAGATTATCCAGACCGGCTTTGTCATTCGGTTCGTACAGAAGTTTTGAGTTGAGGACTTGGTCTCCCCCACATTTCTGTGGACGACAGGTTTCTTCGCTTTTTCGGCAAGTTTGAACTCTATGTAATGGTGATCTGAGAATGTGTGGTCGTCCAGTACATTCCACCCAATAATTTTGTTTGGCAGCTGGTCAGCAGCAATCGTTACGTTGAGTACTTCTTGTCTGTCTTTAATTGTAAAGGTCGGATTATTGCCTATGTTACAATAATTAGGTTGGTAGTTAGAATAAAGTCATGAAAAGAAGCACCCCTATTGTTTATATCCATACTACCCAGATAGTGTGGTGAGCGTTCGTTTCTGCGCCAATAATCTGCTCGAGCTCGTCAGATGTTGCTTGTTCTTCTACTTCCCTGAGCGCAGTGGTACCACAGCTTCATAAGGCAAATAAGTGGGGACCACCCAATATATGCGACTACCGATCTCCAGACTAGCAGCTGTTTGGTCTTTACCACTTAAATTAGCCATGAGAAAGATACATAGTTCTATCCTGGCCAAAATGCAGGTCCTTGGAGTGCCTTCAAAGTTGGCCACAAGCAGTTTAATGTTGAGTGTTCTGATACCGAACACCTTTCCTCCTACTACGCACAGTGGGCTAAAATGGAAAAAAATTGACATAATTCTGCCATTTCAAAACCAGTTATCGTATGGTGTGTATACAAGAGGTGTTAGAGAGTTTAAGTTCGGAACTTGGGCTCCTTATCTCATACAGGGCCCTAAAGTTGACCATCTCGGGTATACAAAATTTTCATCGGCTTCTAACTTTTGAAAGGAGTGTCCGATTTTAGCTTAAATGTATCTTGAATAGTTTCCGAGATATGTGGATTTTAAATTTGAATTTTTCATTTTTTCGCCGACTTTGCCTTGGAGTTTAGCCAATATCTCAGTCAAAAGTTTACCGATTTTGTTCGCGTGTTTTTTTAATGATTGCCAAAAAAATTACAATATCATGAAAAAAAGAATCAATAAGAGATGTCAAGAAATAAGAAAGTTATGGCCCTATAAAATCAAATTTTAGAAAAAATTGCAGTTTTGGAGATTTTTTGGCGAAAAAAGTCCAATTCGTATTTAGGCCTTGTAGAAAAAGTTTGTTACACAAAGTATATCAAATGTATACTCATTTTAAAGAAGACGTTTCACAGAATCTGTTAGAAAAAATCCGAAGCCAAAATTTTAATTGGTGTGGTTGCCAACTTCTCTTATTTGGACCTTTTTTTACATAAATTTCAAAAGTTTGATCGATTTTCTTCAATCGCAAAGCTATATTGAAAAATGTTTTCTTTTTATTTATTTGTATTAGGGTGTAACAAAATCGACTGCAAAGGGAATCCCGAGCGTGGCTTTTCATATCGAAGATATAGGACTAAAACTAAAAAACCCCTTTTTTGGGATTTTTGATGTATTTTTTGGATTTGAGGGATTTTCCATTAGAAATTTCCACATGTTGCGTTTGATTATTATGTTTAATATCAATATAAAGAACTTTAAAAAAAATTCATCGAAATATATAAATTTTTAAGAATTTTATGCCGTATTTACGTTTCTGTCTATATGCAAAATTGTTTTTTCAATTTTCCCTACCTTCTTGTACTTATTGGTTAGTATATCAGTCAATATGCACTGATTTTTTGTAGATCATATGTTTTTATAAAACAATAATAAAATTTAGTAAGATTTACCTTTCAGAAAATATTGTTTTGTGGCACTATTTCTAGGAAACCCTTAATCATTGACAGGTATAAAAATATTTGTAGTAATGTTCATTCATATAGTTAATAATATTCATTCATATATGATTTTTGTAATTCCCATATTACATGTATCAGGTAGAAATGTCAGGTATATTATTTATTTATATGAATTACAATACAATGTAAATTTATATTCTAATTTTAAGGTCCAGGGAAAGGCCGGGTTACAAAGACCATATGGCTGAATTTTGCAGCGACAGACCAGAGCCTCTGGTGGGAATCGAACCCACGACCCCCAAACTCATAGGCGAGTACGCTACCAACTCGCCTACTGGGGCGCTCCAGGTATATTATTGTTTTTATAGCATCTTCGAGGATGTGTATCATTACCAATTTTGCAAGTATGGCGTTAACATTTTAGAACTCGTCACTATTTTTTATTTTGTGTGAAATCCCATTTCTCACTTTTGAGGAAAAAGTCCGTAGAATAGTAGAATTTATCGAAGGAACCTATAAAATTAAAGTATTAAAAAGCGAAATCACAAAAATACAAAAATTTGTTAAAACATTTGATGTAAAGTGGACAACAGCAAAATCGCGTTCAAAATTTCTTGAAAATATTCAGATTGGCCCGAGAACAACATAGATTTAACAATTTGTACTTCATCTGTTGGTCCACCCCATAAACCTTACGAAGATGTATCGACAAGAACTAAGAAGAGGCATTTGTCCAATAATATTTCGGCTGAAGAAGTTACGGATTATTTTAAGGCAATGTTAAAATAAGAGAAACAACCAACTGATGCTTTAAAAATTGCAATTGGTGTTCTTCAAACAGCATCAACGAAACGTCTAAGGAGAATTGTTGAGAGTATTCCGACACCATCATCTAAGTCAGTTTTTACGGATGAAGAAGCACTTGCTCTTATGCTACAACTGGGACTCAGCAAAGGCAACTACAACATACTTAGGAAGGCATTGTCCGAAAAAGGAGTCGATGTCTTACCTTCATATAACAAAATAATGGAAAAAGAAGTCTATTATTCCTTCACCGCTACAAGTTTCACCAAGTGGAGTCAGTATTGTTCTTCCTAACCTTCTGGAGCATCGAGAATAGTTTCCACTCTTACTACAGAACAGCTGAGTACAATGGATAACACTAGGTCACAAATAACAAAATTTTCTCTGTTATTTGTTTCTAGCATACTTTTTCTCATGCTAACAGCGATTTTGGTTTTTTTACGTATAGCTGGCATTTTTCCAAAGAAAATAAGCACGTACTTAACAAAATCTGACAACAAATGGCGGACTTATAATTTTTTTGGTAAAAGACCGATATTCCGCTATTTTGATTTTCATTATTTGCACAGCTACCTACCCAACGCAAACGAATAAATACATTTGAACTTAATTTAAAATAAACAAATTAGTCTTAGTATATTATTTTTTAATTTATTTAGAGCACTACATACTCAATGTATGGCACAATTAGAAATGGATGTGCCAGGTTAGCTAAACTAACGAAATTAACCAAATCAACGCCCAAAAAAAATGAGTAGAAACAAAGATATAACTGTACATTTTATGCCATGTGGAAAACCAGCTGACTTCTTCTTTGTTTTTTGTATTCGCTGCAATTGGTCTCACGTATTAGGGTCCAAATGTAGTCACCCATCATAGCCGTGTCATAGATGCCCTGATAGCGTCGTTCCATAGCCTTCGTCGCTCACGTCTCCTAAATTCTCAGGGAAAAAATCCAAATTAGAATGCAGAAAGTGTATTTTAAGTGACATGTGCACTCCTACCCAAAAATGAAAAAAAAACGAGAATTAAAACGCTATTTAAATTAACATTTGTTTCAAAAAAACCTACCCATTGCTTCATAGTTTTTTACCAGATCCTCAACTATGTCCTTATAATTATCGCTTTTGTTGTTTCCTAAAAAGTTTTCCACAACAAGCCTGAAGGAATTCCATGCTGCGGCTTCGATGGGTGATAACAGCTTCGGGAATGTTTCATCTTTCAAGATTTTTTTTATCTCGGGTCCTGCGAAGACTTTTTTAATATAATGCTGATCATCAGCGCGGCTATTCCAAAGGCACAGAAAACAGCAATGTCGCGTATAGCCTCCTTGGAGTCCACACAGAATGGCCACAACTTTGAGGTCGGCGCATATTTTCCAATTATATTTGCTATACTCTATGCATTTCAGCAAAATGTTCATAGTTTCATAGTTCTCCTTTGAATGAACCGCATGAGCAATAGGAAGAGATGGCTTTTCATTCCCATTATGTAAGAGAACTGCCTTCAAGCTCTCTTTGTTGCTGTCAATAAACAACCTCCATTCATTGGGGTTGTGAATTTGGTGAAGCTCTTGGAACAAGCCGGAAATGTCGCTGCAAAAACATATTTCGTCTTTCTTTGTATAAAATTTTGCATACTGCTGGTGACGCTTCCTGTACGCTGTTACTTTCACTTCTGAATCCGCAAATCCACACTGTACCATCCGAGACGCAAAAAGTTCGGATTTCTCCTTAGTGAGACCAAAATCGCGCACCCAATCGTTTAGTTCGGCCTGTGACAGTAATTTTCGCTTTCTGCACGCCCCAAATTCTCTTGCACTTGACTCGGACTCTTTATCTGACGATTCTGCTTTTTGAAGAGATGCACCAGGGCACACTGGATATGGTACATCATTCGAATGTGGTACTGGAAGTGCAAACGATCCCACTTGAGCGTAGTTCCATTTTAAAAATCTCCCTACCCCACTGTTTGTGGTGAGGCAAAAATAACAGTCTGTGGAATGGCATAGCGGCTTTTTCCACATCATTGGTGTATCGAATTTCATATGGCGCCTAAAATTAAAATAAATTACTATATTTGCTTTGCTTAATGTGTTTAAATAAAAATTCTTACCTTCCGCCAGTTGGTTAGGATTATATAGCAAAGATCACATAGCGACTTAGGTGTCCATGGTTCTGTGATATTTGGTGAAATACCAAAATAATTCAAATAGTGCAATTGCACTGCTGGAGTAAACGTGTGTGCGTGATTATCCTTTATAAACTCGCCACAAACATTGCAGAAATTGTCTGGATTGTTCAAACACTCGAACACACGTAGTCTTTTACTCATTGTCTTACTTGTTGGGTAGGTATTATATGCACTTAAATTCAATTTGTTTCACTTTTTACTCGTACTACTCGCGTTCGTAGACACTTGTTGAATGACAAAAAACGATAAATGAACACCTATAAATACTAAGTATGTTACAATATTTTACTGACAGGTAAGTACTTATGAATGGGCGCATCTTTTAAGGGTGGCTATATACCTGATTCAGCAAGTGTGCGTTTCAAATTGTGGAAAAGTTTCCAAATAATGACCACTCACAAATGTGGGGGGAATTTCTGTAAAAAAAATCCGATACAGGTAGCCATCGGGAAAACACACATCAATAAAAAAGTGTAATTCCCTTTTTTCCCTTTAATTGACTGTGAACGGAGTAGCAGTCATAAAGGAACACGAAGAGCGTCCACGCACATTCAGAAGCGTATATTACTCTGCAACCACAATCATAAAAATTAAATAACTATTTGTGTATTACTTATTTTTTTTAATTCTGAGAATCATAAAAATTACGTAAACGTTTTTTCCAAACAATTTTGTACATGTAAAGTGGGTTTGCCAAAATTCGTATCGTAAAATGCACCTGTGTTTCTATGTTCTGCATTTGCATTATACCATTTTCGACGAAACGTCCCTACGGTATTGTAAATAAGTTTTTTACAATTATGAAATATTTGTGTTATTAATATTAATTTAAAAATTTTATCAAAACTGCAAAGTGCTGTGTCATTTGAAAAAAATTTCCAAAAAAAAATTGCTGATTTCACTAAATTTTTGAAATTTCACGTCCCTTGCCAGAACAGAAGACATTAACCCAGGGTGGTGAAATTTTGAACAGAAGTAACTTATGTATAGGAGCAACTGTTCCGTTCTATTCCAAAAGGATTATAAAAAACTTGCTTTTTCGATCCCTCCTAGTAGGTTAGCTGTGCAAATAATGAAAATCAAAATATCGTGAAATAGCGGAATTTCGGTCTTATACCAAAAAAATTATAAGTCCGCCATTTGTTGTCATATTTTGTTAAGTAAGTGCTTATTTTCTTTGGAAAAATGCCAGCTATACGTAAAAAAACCAAAATCGCTGTTAGCATCGCGTTTTATATTTTATATGAATTTTTCTGCCACATTTTTACTAAAAAAACGCAGTTTTGATTTGAAAATTTTCTGAGAATGAGTTGTAGACGGCTCAATTTGCTTTAATTTGAGTAGTAGTAGGATCAAATACGTCAAAGAAGACGAAAGATATGCTCAAAATTGTAAGTGTACCTCCAAAAATTTAAAAAAAAAAGTTCAAAAATTTGTATCTCGAAAACCAATCGACAGAAAAATTTTTAAAACTCATTTTCGTGTTCAGTAGGTCAAAATCAATGAGAAAAACTATGCTAGAACCAAATAACAAAACGACTGTTGGCTAGTGTAATTGTGACTTGCAACTTATGTGCATGTGGGGATGTGATGGCTTATCAACCCTTCCTGAATACAAACAAGTATCAACAAGTCCGAGCGGGACAGATTATAGAAGTGTGTTCATGGCATCATTAGTTCCCCTCAGATTAAGAAAGAGAGACGACACGGATTGTCCCTCAACAAGTTTTGATGACATTTGGATAAATTCGACTCCAGTCAAAAAACTTCTGTAGACCAATATGGTTTAAGTATACAAAGGAGCCGGCTACCAACACAAAAAACCTGGTTGATCATATTAAGAAGGAAATTAAGGAGCTTGAACCCATATCAATCAAAATATTGGACTACAGCTTCACAATCTCCTTCATCCTAAATTTCACTATGGTCGATGGGAAAGTTTGCAATGCTGTTACGGGAACATCATCTACGTGGAGATGTACACTATGTGGAGGATTTCGGATTTATCGAAGAACCGAACAATTAACACATATGCTCTAAAATTTGGAATTTCCCTACAAAAATTTCCTACACATACCATACGATTTGCATTATTATAGTAATCCAGATTGCAAACAAATTACCGGACAAAAAGGAATTAAAGAGAGAGTTCCAGAAAAAAAGAATTCAAGAGGAATTTTGGAAAGAGACTGGATTAAATGACGACAAACCACAAATGGGATATGGAAATACAAATTATGGTAACACTGCAAGGAGTTTCTTCAAGGATTATGAAATCACATCTAAGATCGCAGGAATTGATATGGAATTACTGAGAAAAATCAACAAAATTCTAATGACAATCAACGGCAAGAACAAAGTGAATGCAGAAAATTTCGGATAATACTGTCTAGGTATTTCGAAACATTTAATAGAACTGTATCCATGGAAAGATATGACCCCAACAGTAGATAAAGTATTGCGTCATGGAGATATAATTATTGCATTTCATATTCTCCCTTTGGGTGAGCTTACGGAAGAAGCCCAGGAGGCACGAAATCGCGATTTTCGCAATGTTCAGCAAATTTCACTCCCGAAAAAGTTCAAGAGAATTTCAAAATAAAGTTATATTTGTAAATCTTCTCCTATCTTCCGATCCTGTTCTATCTTTAATAAGAAAAAGATAGATATGTTACCGATCTTTGACATGTGACAATCCTGAGGAATAAAAGGATTTGCTTTATCTCCTAGATATGGATTATTCAGATTATTTTACAGAAATAAAATAATAAAATATATATTACAAAAATAAAATAAGAATATAAATTATTACAAAATGGTATACACAAAATTTAAGACAACAAGAGTCACACCAACATATTATAAAGGCCGACATCTTTTATCCTTCTTACTCAATTTCATTATTGTTATTCTTACTAAATTTTATTATTGTTTGATAAAAACAGCAAGGTGATTTGAAATCATGATTTTAAAATCACCGGCGACTTACAATCACTGTTGGAGTTCGAAATCGCCAGGTTTATTATTCATAGCCTCCCAAAAAAGATTGTTCGAAATATGTTCGGGTGATTTCGAACTCCAAAAGTGATGTTAAGTCGCGATATCAAATCGCCGTGATTACAGAACAGACCCGATAATAACCAATAAGTACAAGAATGTAGGGAAAAATTAAAAAAAAATGTTGCATATAGACAGAAACGTAAATATGGCATAAAATTCTTAAAAATGTATATATTTCGATGAATTTTTTTAAAGTTTTTTATTTTGATATTAGAAACAATAATCAAACGCAACATGTGGAAATTTCTAATGGAAAATCCTTCAATGCCCAAAAATATATCAAAAATCCCAAAAAATGATTTTTACTTTTAGTCCTATATCTTCGATACGAAAAGCCGCGTTCGGGATTCCCTTTGCAGTCGATTTTGTTACACCCTAATACAACTAAACAAAAAGAAAAAATTTCTTTTTTAGCTTTGCGATTGGAGAAAATCGATCGAACTTTTCAAATGTATGTAAAAAAAAAGGTCCAAATCGGAGAAGGGTGGCAACCACACCAATTAAAATTTTGGCTTCGGATTTTCTCTAACAGATTCTTTAAAACGTCTCCTTTAAAATGAGTATAAATTTGATATACTTTGTGTAACAAACTTTTTCTACAAGACCTAAATACGAATTGGACTTTTTTCGCCAAAAAATCTCCAAAAATGCAATTTTTTTCTAAAATTTGACTTTATAGGGCCATAAATTTCTTATTTCTTGAGATATCTTATTGACTCTTTTTTTATGATATTGTAAATTTTATTGGCAATCCATAAGAAATCACGCAAACAAAATCGGTAAACTTTTGACTGAGATATTGGCTAAACTCCAAGGCAAAGTCGGCGAAAAAATGAAAAATTCAAATTTAAAATCCACATATCTCGGAAACTATTCAAGATATCTTCAAGCTATAAAATGTTTTTTGTAGGTCTGGTCTAGGAGTATCCACGCCACTAAAACCGGACACTCCATTCAAAAGTTAGCAGCCGATGAAAATTTTGTATACCCGATGTGGTCAACTTTAGAGCCCTGTAGCTCCGCCCCTGTATGAGATAGGGGGCCCATGTTCCGAACTTAAACTCTTTAACACCTCTTGCATTCATCGCCATACGATAAGTGGTTTTGAAATGGCAGAATTAGGTAAATTTTTCCATTTTAGCCCACTGTGCTACGTAGGGCTCATGTATCAGGACGATGTCTACTACTGTGAACAGGAATTATTACCATAATTGGTAACTCTGTGCTAGTCCAAAAATGTAGCAGAAAGGAGACCCTATGGATATACCTATTTGGATATTGCACAATCCAGTGGTGCTAGCCATCTTTCTAGGTTAGCACTGGTTTGCAAGGAAAATCAGAGAGGTTAGTTTTTTTCGGAGGTGATTTTGAGGTGAGCGACTTCGGAATAGGCGCTTCAGTCCAAAGAACGATATATAGAGATCCATTATTATTATTATTAATTATTTCTCTCAAAACAGTTGTCCGCGCGTCTCATCCCCTTATCCCTAAAAATTGCAATCAAATCATATCATATGTCAAAAGTCGTACAAATCGAAGACATTGTTAGTTGGTCTTTGAGAAAAATATTGCTCGCGAAAAAATACTCAGTTGGAGATTCCGTTGAAGTGCAGCCATCAGAAACCACAAGCTACTTATAACCGAATATATAGTCTTTGGGCTATAAAAGTTGTAAACCTTTTAAGTCACCAGGACCAGACAATGTCTCGCGGACAGAATTACAGTGACTGTTTCATCAATGATCTAATGGTTTCCGTAAGAAAAGTCTATTGTCAGTTCTCCTTAAAACATTGGAAAATTTTTTTGATAGTTGTCTTAGGATTAAAATGATCTAGTCAACTTTATGGCATATTGATAGTTGTCATATAACTAAAATTATCAAGTCAACATTATTGAACATTAATAGTTATTTTAGGACTAACGTGATCTAAGCAGCTATTTTGAATAATCTATATATGCAATGGCAGTAACCTTCGTCAATAACTTAAATCAAGCCGCAATAGTTATGGGTCTGGGTAACCTGGAATTTGTAATAACTTAGTAGGTCTAGTACAATGTATTTACCCAGTGGATGAGATTTAACCAACAAATAAATACTATGATCCTTGGAGGCTTTATTGACACTTGTCCGCCCAGTGTGCGACTGAGCCATATAAACAGCGGATGTTAACAGAAAAAAGGCACAGTTAGAAAATGTGAAAAGCACAGTTTTTCATGAAATCGTTCACAAAAGAATATATGAGAGCATTTGTGGTGTCTACGGTATTTTTTCCTACGTTTTAAAGGTGTATGTATTTGCGAAAAATGACACAGGTACATCAACAGTAAAATAAGCTGCAGTGTTAACTGTCGTTTGCTGAACAAATACTGTTGCATTTTAAGGTGACCAGATTATTACAATTTCTAAAAATTTTACCGAATAGATAGGTTAGATTAGGTTATGTGTGGCAGTCGGCATAAAGGACTCACTTAGACTATATAGTCCATTGTGCTACAACAGGGACGTAAGGGACAACATAAGTTATAGCTAGCTCCTCCCGTTGAACCAATTTTGCTTTAAACAAGTTAGCCTAAGTTTGCATGCCGCAGTTGAGAGAGTGGTACACTGACACATAAGGTGTTCTATTGACTACTCCTCCTCTTCGTCTACACAGATTGTGCAACAGTCATTATCTCTCTGCGTGCTATCCAATAAGGTAGTCATGACAGACACGTTAAGTGAGGCGTTGGTTTCGGTAACGACAGCAGTGCGTCGGTGCGTTTGGAGTTTACGCAGGGCTCCACCAGTCTGGAATGTGTGCAGTTCCTGACTAGAGACCACCTGTCATTTGTTTCCGTAAGGGCGCTATCTCTAAAGAAGAGCTTGCTGGTCGCTAGAGACATGCCTACATAATTCAGTTCCCCTGGATCGTGTAAGGTAGTTCCTAGTCTTGCAAGTTCATCTACTTTGCAGTTCACTGGAATGACCCTGTGGCCCAGCACCCATATCAGGTGAATATGTAATTGTTCTGTCATCTCGTTAAGAGATCTGCGACAGTCGAGGGCAGTTTTTGAATGCACGAATATAGTTTCCAGGGACTTGATTGACATCGGCCTTGGTCCGAACATTAATTTTCATTGGGCTACCTCTTTAATAGCTAAGATTTCTGCCTGGTTAACACTTCGAAATATCAAGGGACTTGATTGACATCGGCCTTGGTCCGAACATTAATTTTCATTGGGCTACCTCTTTAATAGCTAAGATTTCTGCCTGGTTAACACTTCGAAATTGACATCGGCCTTGGTCCGAACATTAATTTTCATTGGGCTACCTCTTTAATAGCTAAGATTTCTGCCTGGTTAACACTTCGAAATATCAATAAGTCTTCCTCGTTGTCCCCAGATCAGAACACAAATAATCCGATGTGTTGTGATATATGGAAGGCATAAAACAAGTGTGCTCGACGTTCGAAACATACGAGGTTATAACATCGACACGGACCACTATATTATTGCAGGCAAAGTCCGGACAGGCCTCAGCAAGTAAAAATCTATCAGTTCGGGCATCAAAAGAATGCTTGATATTACAAAGCTGCAATAACATGCAGAGAGAGTCATAAATGCTAGAGGAAAATACTCGACCCTACGAAGGTAGGCGAAAGGAATGAAGTTGCCACGCCCTTTTTGGTACCTCCCACACAAATGGGCAATTTTAAACCAAATATAGCTTATAATAGCTTATAACTTTATTACCAGTTGTAACGAAACCGCCGTCTAGGATTCACGCTCGACGGTGCTCAGAAAAATATAAGGGTGGGTTTCTGACGGCCGATTACATAATCAAAATTTAGAGTGATAGAAATAGAGTTAATTAAGTAAAATTCATTAAGGAAAAGTAATCTTCCACGTGTGGTGACTAGGTTAGTGAAGTAATGCAACGTAGTTTTTGAACCATTGATTCATTTATAAAATATAGGTGATTAAATTATAGTGGTAAGTTAATTATGACGATAATGTTAGGTAAATAGCGATAAGTTAGTAGGTTAAGACTTGTAACATTTGATCCCCATGGTTTCCAATTAGTTAAGAGTAATTGACGCTGGTGTTTATCGGCTAAGAATCGATAACAAGGAAAACATTAGCCTCCTCCTGGAAGGATTAAGGATATTTGACTTAGGAGGGCTTTCAGATTTCAGCTTCTTTTAAATTTAGGATTTGAATAAATTTTATATTAGAGGCATCTTATTTAACATTCCGAATAAGTCATTGCCATAGGATAATCTATTTCATTCTAAATGTAGATATTTGATCAATTCTTTGAAATGCGCATTTGATGATGTTTCATTCAGCGTAGTCTCTGAGACCGACCTCATAAAGTTCGGTCTAGCCGATCTATCTGCAGAGAAAGAGCCTATTGACAACGTTTGGACCTATAAGTATATACCTTCTTACCTTTCCGCTGCTGACCGCGGATATAAATATCCTTTCCAATGACTGTCCACTAATTGCAAAGCTATGTTACTCCTCTTCTCTATTTATTGCTGGAAGATCCTGAGTTCCACATATCGAATCTCCAAAAAAGTACTTCGTTTTTGCCTTTAAACAATATTTCCTACGTCTTTGTACGTCGACGAAAATTTTTTAATTTTTTCCTTTGCTGACTTGAAAAATAAATTTCTGAACTACATTAAAGAGTACAGTAAATTTCTCTACACAGTGCATACAAAGAGTTGAAATTTTGTACAGTGTAATGGTTTAATAGTACATACAATACAGTCAAAAATGGACATTATTTCCACGCTCCCTTTGGTACCTCCCAAACAATTGGACCATTTTGTACCAAAAGATACCAGCTTAAAAATTCAATGCAAATACTTGAAATTTTGTACAGTGTAATGCTTTGGATAGCAATACCTAGAGTCCAGAGAAAAATGGGCGTTATTGGCCCGCGCCTTTTGGTACCTCCCACACAAATGGACCTTTTTGTACTAAAAGTTAAAAGCTGTTAACTTTAATACCAGTGCATAGAAATACTTGAAATTTTGTACAGTGCAATGCTTTTATAGTACCTAGAGTCCAGAGAAAAGAGACCGTTATTGGGACGCCCCTTTTGGTACCTTTCACACGAATGGACCATTTTGTACAAAACGTAAACAGCTTTGAACTTTAATATCAGTACATACTTTAAAGTTATTAAATGCAATTTAAATTGACAATAATTAAAATAAAACAGAAAAATAAATAAATTTACTAATATTTTTTGAGACTCAAGGTGAGGGGATTCGTTAGTCGGTTTACCCGACTGAACTTTCTTACTGGTTTTGAAGTTAAAAACCATAAAAATCGGAATATCCATAGTTTGTTCCATTTTTTTACATTGCTCAAATTACTTAAAACGGGTTTCCGCCAAATAGTGTTGAGGTCTCGAGACATTTTTTTCGTTAGGATGTCAGCTTTCAAAAATTTTTATATTTGTATGGTCAGCATAAAACGATTTTTTGGAAAAAAAAAATATAAAAAATGTATAATGGTTCCAACGACAGTTACTAAACTTCTGTCTCTAGTTGAATGTGATGTCTTAGCATTTTTAACCCTCATAATTTTCCATAATTTTATTGCTATCCCGGCTTTATGTACTTCAAAAACATATGGTCCATATACTAATGGCATCTTGCAAGAAAATCGGAATTTAAAAAAATTACAATAAATATTTTTTAAATATTTTTTCGTGTTTAGGACGTCATATTACACCAGAAAATGTTATGCACAGCCCTTCGACAAAAATTTTGTAAACTTGTGTTAGCGAGCAACCCTGCCCCACAAGCCGAAAACTACGCAGCAAACCAGCGGCACAGGGAGGAGAGAAAGGATTAGCGACGCCTATTCAGAGTCAAGAAACAGGAGCAAGATAGCGTCAGGGTGAGGAAAATGTTGCGCTGCATTAGCCATAATATAAAACCCTTTATTATTCCAGCAAAAACGGGGTAAGTACATGGCATTACCCCTCGCATTACCAAGCAATGACATCTCATTTTCTCAGCAATACAGTTAGTCAACCAATAATGACTTATTGATATTGACAAAAATAAGTATTTATTTGAAAGTTTATTATTAAAGAATGATTATTTAATAACACAGTACAACACATGATTTTGGAAACAATCCACATTGAGCAAAAAATTCGTATGGCCATTAAATTATTAAGTGAGCCTACTTGACAAAATGAATGATGCAGAAATTCTTATTTTTGGGGCTGCTTTCACGTCCAACTCTCAGAATGGTCCCAAGTCCCAAATCAATGAGCTGAAAAATGTACTGAGTAAGGTTAGTAACATTCCGAGAAAAAATAGATATCGTCATATATATATATATAATATTATATAACATATTAATTTATATACATGTTTTAATCACATTTTATTATTGCAAATTAGATGTAATTATATATTTTGAGATACAATTACATCTGAAATAGAGAATGGAAGTAAGACGAAATTGACTTTAATCGATGTTCGATTTTTAGGCTGATAAAACGAATTTTTCGTGGTCGACTTTTTGCTGCCAATCTTATGCTGAAAACGACTTTTGGCATCTATTAATTAAAACAACATATTGCCCGTAAAATAAAGAGAATTTTTGAAACATTTTCTAATAAAAGGGTCGTACAGTTGAGAGAGGACTTCCAGTATTTAATTAGGGTAATTTTATTGAAAATACAATTTTCAGTACATTTAAAGGAATATGCGTTTAAAGGTCATCTTCTTTTGTTTTTGGTTATGAAAGTCACATTTCGCCTTCCTCTTCTTAAATAAAAGAATAACATTTTTTAATACATTTTAAGATACATAAAAATTCACAGCGGCTCTAGTTAAACTATGTTAAGATTGTACTCTACTTGGGTAGTGCTTTCATTCCAGAATGGATCGTGCTATCATTCATTATTTAACTAATCATTATAACGGGTTTTCCAACAAGAGGTGTTATTTTAAATCACCCGGTAGTTATACCCTACACCACACTGTGGTACAGGGTATTATAACTTTGTGCATTTGTTTGTAACACCCAAAAGGAGAAGAAATAGACCCATCGTTTATTATACCGATCGACTTAGAATCACTTTCTGAGTTGATTTAGCTATGTCCGTCTGTCCGTCTGTCTGTCTGTCTGTCTGTCTGTCTGTCCGTCTGTCTGTCTGTCTGTCTGTCCGTCTGTGCATGTATTCTTGTAATCAAAGTACAGGTCGCAATTATGGTCCGATCGCGACGAAACTTTACACATATCATTTGTTTGGCCCAAGGACGATCCCTATTGAATTTGGTTAAAATCGGTTCAGATTTAGATATAGCCCCCATATATATGTTACCCCCGATTTGACATGTAAGCGCTGTAAAAACTTTATTTTATATCCGATCAGTATGAAATTCGGCAGAAAGAGGTTTCTTATTACATGAGGGAATACTGCTAAATTCGGAGAAAATCGGTTCAGATTTAGATATAGCCCCCATATATATGTAACTTCCGATTTGACATGTAAGCGCTGAAGAAACTGTATTTTATATCCGATCAGTGCGAAATTCGGCAGAAAGAGGTCTCTTATTACATGAAGGAATACTGCCAAATTCGGAGAAAATCAGTTCAGATTTAGATATAGCCCCCATATATATGTTACCCCGATTTGACATGTAAGCGCTGTAAAAACTTTATTTTATATCCGATTAGTATGAAATTCGGCAGAAAGAGGTTTCTTATTACATGACGGAATACTGCTAAATTCGGAGAAAATCGGTTCAGATTTAGATATAGCCCCCATATATATGTAACCCCCGATTTGATATGTAAGCGCTGTAGAAACTGTATTTTATATCCGATCAGTGCGAAATTCGGCAGTAAGAGGTCTCTTATTACGTGAAGGAATACTGCCAAATTTGGAGAAAATCAGTTCAGATTTAGATATAGCCCCCATATATATGTTACCCCCGATTTGATATGTAAGCGCTGTAAAAACTGCATTTTATATCCGATCAGTATGAAATTCGGCAGAAAAATGTTTCATATTATATGAATGAACACTTTTAAATTTGGAAGAAATCGGTTCAGATTTAGATATAGCCCCCATATATAAGTTACCCGGATTTGACATGTAAGCCCTGTAAAAATGTTATTTTATATCCGATCAGTGTCTGTATTTTATATCTGATCAGAACGAAATTCGACAGAAAGAGGTCTGTTTACATGAATGAGTATTCAGGGAAATCGGTTCAGATTTAAATATAACCTCCATATATATGTTCCTCCTGATTTGGTGTCAAAGCGCTATATAAGTTGTACCTTACTTCCGATCATGTAAATTTTCAAGAAAGATGTTTCCCAATTTAGGAACGAATATTGCTAAATTTAGCGATTATCGGTTTAGAATTAGATAATATGTTCCTACCTATTTACCAATTATTATCGCAATGACCCTAATCGCATTGTTAGGGAGGTGTAGAGTATTATATAGTCGGCCCCGCACGACTTTCTGCCTTTCCTTACTGGTTTTGCTTTCAAATATGTCAAATATTTGAATTTTTACCTTTCATCCCAGGGAGAAATAATTTTTGCAGTTAATACACGTGCGCCCTATCATCTAAAACATATGAAAGGAATAGGGCACCCTATTGACGTATGTAGACGTAATCAAAAAAAATCATCTTAACTCAAAAATGTCGACTAGTCATAATGCTGTACTTTTGCGAACAGTAGGAATAGCAATACAGCTGTATGTTGAGCCGATAACACCGCCATAAATGTTTGGTTCTCAGCAGTGGATATAAATGATTGCAGCACCACCTATGGTACCCTGCAGGAAGACGAACTAAATAGTACAAAGACACGGAAGTTGCTAGCCACAATTCGGCAGGACTACTTTCGCTTCCATCAACACGTCATGTATTTAACTGGTGAGTTAAATATGAAGATGACATATGACGGAGACAATTGCACCATTTCGCTACACGCTGAAAAAAAACGCTTCTGTAGTATATTGTCCCAAACATATTTTGCTTGAGATATACATATGTTTGGGGTAAACTCCAAATATGCAATTTTTGACACGTATACAAATTATATATTTGCGAGGATATTGTTCTAAACAAAAGTATGTTCCCATCCTAATATGTTTTTATTTGGAATTAATATTTCCTAAACAAAGATTAATTTTATGTAAGTTTTTTGGTAATGTATCAATGCCTTAATTTAATGGAAAGTTTTCTGTTTTTCATTAGTTCAAATTGTACACGGGGTAAAATAGCCTTTTTTGATATGTTTGAATAGAAAGAAAATATATTTGGAACAAAAATTTTTAAATATTATATATTTTTGAGCAAACAAATTTTATATAAAAATCAATAAAATTTATTTGGAATGCATATATTAATATATTACAACAAAATATATTTGCAAACTAATTTTCTCAAATAGAATGTGTTTAAATACAAATAAAACCAGTAAGGAAAGGCAGAAAGTCGGGCGGCGCCGACTATATAATACCCTACACCTCCCTAACAATGCGATAAGGGTCATTGCCATAATAATTTGGAATAATTGGTAAATGGGTAGAAACGTATTATCTAATTCTGAAACGATAATCACTAAATTAAGCAATATTCGTTCCTAAAGTGAGAAACATCTTTCTGGAAAATTTTAATGATCGGAAGTAAAAACTTCTATAGCGGTTTGATACCAAATCAGGAGGAACATATATATGGTGCTTTAATATAAATCTGAATCGATCTTCCCTGAATACTTACTCATGTAAAAAGACCTTCTTCTGTCGAATTTCGTACTGATCGGATATAAAATACAGTCTCTACAGCGCTTAGATGTCAAATCGGGGGTAACATATATATGGGAGCTATATCTAAATCTGAACCGATTTTCTCCAAATTTAATAGTGTTCATCCATATAATAAGAAACCTCTTTCTGCCGAATTTCATACTGATCGGATATAAAATAAAGTTTTAACAGCGCTTACATATCAAATCGGGGGTAACGTATATATGGGGCCTATATCTAAATCTGAACCCATTTCTTCCAAATTTAATAGTGTTCATCCATATAATAAGAAACCTCTTTCTGCCGAATTTCATACTGATCGGATATAAAATACAGTTTTTACAGCGCTTACATGTCAAATCGGGGCTAACATATATATGGGGGCTATATCTAAATCTGAACCGATTTTAACCAAATTCAATAGGGATCGTCCTTGGGCCAATAAAAAGATATGTGTAAAGTTTCGTACCACAGTGTGGTGTAGGGTATAATTATTGTTCAGGAATTTCTTTAAATATATTTTATTTAAAAAAGATTTTCAAAACTTCTGCTGAGTTTTTAGAATTTCAGTTTAAATTTAATTTCAGTTTAAATTGTTCAGGAATTTCTTTAAATATATTTTATTTAAAAAGATTTTCAAAACATTGCTGAATTTCTTGGTATGTTTTCTGGTTACATAGAAGCAAATATATATTTGTTTCTGAAATAATATTCCCAAATACTCTTAAAAACATATTAGTATGGAAACAAAGATTTGTAAAGACCAACATCTTCCCAAATATATAATATTTGTGTGTATCAAATATATATTTAGAGTATACCCTAAACATATTAGTATGGAAACAAAGATCTGTAAAGACCAACATCTTCCCAAATATATAATATTAGTGTGTACCAAGTATTAGTACCAAGTACCAAGTACTCTATATATATAATCGCCCATGTTCTGGAATTCACTTGTGGTGGTGAAGGGAGAAGTATTCACCGAGAGGTGTTCTGCAACTCACTTTCACCCCATTTCATGCAATTTTTTCTCGCCATGTTTTCCATTGTGAGAGCGCTGTGAGTTCTCATTTTTTGGAAAGAATAATTATTGTAATCACAAATTAACTGTGACAAAATTTGTAATGTTTACTTCTTAATTACAAGTTTCTGTACGATAAAATAATCAAATTAATTAATAAATTAGGTTTTATAAAATAAGTCCAAAATTGCAACCAACTTTTTTTCTTTTGTGATGTGAGTAAGTGAGTTCTTGGCAAATCAGCTGATTTGGTTCGACTTCGAAAAATCAGAGATGCAAGATGTTTGTTAGTTTGAAATACAACCATTTTAATGGAGTAACCTCAAGGTTATTTGCATCGGATAATTTAATTTTGGTACAGAAATGTTATTCCATTTTAAAAATTTACTAAATTTAACAAAAATATAAGTAAAATAATTAAAATGATCGTCAATTTGCCTATTATGAACCGTGTGGCAACGCTACTTCTGCAACGTGTCAAATGTTTGACGTCTATTAAAACGTAACAAAAACAACAAACATAAAACAATTAACACCAACTTGACAAAACAAAAAAACATAAAACAAAAATTGGACGAAAAATAACCAAAGGATTTAGATTTTACAAGATGTAAGTATGCTGAGCTTTTTGCTGAAGCTAATTGTTCAAATTCATTGCATTACTATCCTACAGGTCGCCACGAATAAATAGTTCTCACAATGAGATTTTCGTCCAGTTCGTGGAGTTACACCCAGACTTGGCCATGGGCTACTCAAAGATGGATAAAGCAGAGCAGGATAAACTGTGGTCAGACCTGGCAACAAACCTTAATTCATGCGGACCTCAAACAAGAACGGAACATTAAATCCAAGCTTACACATAACAAAAGGGAATGTCGGGCAACAGGTGGTGGCCAATATAATAAATATGTAATGACACCTTTGGAGGAACGTGTTGCTGTTTTGTGCGACCTTTATATGTGCGCGGATGGGATAAATAACACCCAGAAATTAGGTGGCCCCAATAAAGAAAATATTGACGCAGATGCACCATCTACATCGCATGCAAGTCGTATTAGGCCCAAAGAAACGTCAAGTGCAAAACCAGCAGAAAAACTTGCCACATCATCAGCTGCAAATACAGTGACTGCATCAAAGCGTGTACGCAGCCACTCTCCTGATTTCGGCGATATACCCGATTCGCCAATTGCCTCTCCCAACGTTGAGCCACCCGCACCAAAGAGAAAGAAACCATCGGACGTGGAGTACTTAATGGAGGAGGAAACGAAAAATTTTAAGTGTGTTTCGGGTGGTATTAGTGCAATAAAGGAAGTGATGGTTGCCAATAGTCATACATTAATAAGCATTGAAAATAAGCTAGATGAACTAGTCTCATTAAAAAAGGAGGAAATAAAAGAAAAGAAAAGGCACCACATACAAATGGAGAAGCATTTGCTCACCCGAAATGAGCTGAAATTGAAGTCCATCGAGCTGGAACAATTGAAGATGGGACTTTAAATTGACAATATAGTTAATAAATACATATATATCTAATTGATCTCATAAAAGACTATTGAACGTGCAATTTCGTCTCTTACTCGTGTGCCATCGGTACCACTACTTAATTGTTCCACATCTTCAATGTTGTAATCGTCAGGTATCGGAACTTCCGCATCCATAGGTAAATTAAAATGCTTGCAAATATTGTGCAGTGCGCAGCACGCATTAATAATACTGCTTACTTTTGCTGGTTCGTAGTGGAGGGTCGCTTGTAGTCCTCTCAACAATGTTCCGTGCTGAGCAGTGTACTTTGTTGAATTTGTGTTCACTGTGTACAATTGGCGGCAGCATTTTTGAAGCAATGACTTCCGCCTGACTCATTTCCATATTAATCCATTGTGGACATATTTTGTCCTCAATAGCGTTTACCACTTTCCACATTATTTTGCACAATGTAGTCCTTCCCATGCTTATATTTATGTCGTTTGCTATAACACCTTGAAAAGCGCCTACCGCAAGAAATCTCAAAGCTGCCGCCAATTGTATTTTTTGTGGTATTGAGCCTGTGCTAATGTAGGGTGCAATTTGATCAAGGATCATTGAAAATCCGTCTTTATTAAGCCGGTAAAAAGCTATAAAACATTTAAAGGCATAAATTATTATGTTAAACAGATTAACGACACTTAACTTACCTCGAATTTGGAATATCCATTGGATTTGAGTAGTCACGCAAGTGCCGCCTTTTGATACGTTCCTCAAGAACTGCATAAATCCCTAATGGCTAAGAGAAAAGCTATTGGCACATTTTTTATTGTGTTTTTGTATAAAATATGATTAATAAATCTTTAGATTTCCTTTTTTTAATTTCTTGTCGGATTCTTCGCGAGAATAAATTGTTTTGTTTACGTTTTTGTCTGCAAATTATGGCTTTGCAGACAAAAACATATGTTTCGATTTTTTTGAGCAGAAGTTCGAAAAAGAGAATTCACGTGAGAACCAGAACACCTCTCCATTTGTTGGGTGAAGTGAATTTGTGAAGTGAATTGAATATTTGGTGAGAGCCAGAACAGGGCTGAATATATGTTTCATGCCGAATATGTTTGTGACAATATACTACATAAGCGATTTCAGCGTGTAGTAGCCCATATATTACAATGGGCAAACGTTTTATAATAATTAACTTTAATTATTATAAAACGTAATTAATTATGTTAAAATCTATGTTATTGTCTTACAATGTTAACTTAACATGGGCTTCACAGAAATATGGAACTTCGTCTAACTTTACGGTGTAACTCTCATTAACATAATGTAATTCTAATTGAGAACGCTACACTTTCTTTTACTCAGAACTTGTTCTCTGGGACTCTCACGCAGATCGATGTAATACAAACACTATGATATTTTACTGTCACTGATATTTCAGAGAGCAATCTATATGTATATTTGTCTCTTTCTCACAAATATTCTCAATTTAAAGATGTTACATAAAATTGACGACAATTGTAGAAATATTAATGCCTTTAGTTGTCCCTTAAGCTGCATTTTGTATAAGATTGTCTCTTTTTTTGGAAGAGTGTTACATATGTATAATGCTCATTTACTCGTATGTAATAATTTTTAGTAAGAATATCTTTCATTCGATTACAATGTAGTAGAATATTTCATTCCTATGCTTGCTGTCTACAAATAAAGAAGAAAGGCGGAACCAAAGAAAATAAATAATAAGATATGTCATCCCGGAGCGAGTAAGTTGTCAGTTACGAACGAATAGAAATTTCAACGAGTAGGACTTCAAAGAGCGAGGTTTTCCGCGGATTTCGAACCGATTTTCCTGAATTTTTTGTAATTGTCACAATTAAAAAATTAATATTAATCAATTAGTGCAAAAAAAGTTCAAACTATGTTCGCGGAAAGCTGTTTTTTCGCGAGTGACATTTCATTCCTATTCGTTCGTAACTGATAGATTTTGACGTTTCGTCCGGACGGAACATCTGTATAATTGAAGGTCTGTGGGCGGAACACACTTGGTTTTATTTCGTAAGGCAAAACAAATAAAGTCAATAATCACAAAGCCATAAGAAGACCTTAAGGGCTATTGTGGATTGTGAACTGAAGACCAATACTGGGGTGCTGCCTTATTTGGGTGTCAGCATAAATTAATAATTGATAATAAACAATATTAAACGATTAAGGAGATTCGTCTCCTTACAAATTAAAATTTAAATCCTATAGACTTTCGTAACTATAAATTACATTGATGGATGGACAAAAAGTGATGAATTGGAATATTTATTAATTACAAATTAGTTCTGTAAAACAAAGCTAATGTTGCTTGTAACAATTTTAACTATAAAGTATAACACGAGATCTACGAAAAATTATCTAAAATTCGAAAAAGCCAGCAAAGTTTTAAAAGGGTTTTATAAATAAAATATATTTGGGAAACTTGGGAAACACATATTTGTTTTTTGGGAAAGTTAGTTCGAAATATATTTTGCTCTAATTTATTAATATATGCGTTTTAAAAAAATTTCTTGATTTTCAAATAAAATTTATTTGTTAACAAATATATAATAATTAAAAAACCGTTTCCAAATATATTTTCTTTCGATTCAAACATATCAATAAGTGCAATTTTTAAGCGTGTAGTCACAATGTGCTACCCATATTGCTAGTCATTTCTCCGGTCACGAAGAACTACCCACATTGACATAAAATGTTTAATTTAATTACTTCAATTTTTCTTTAACTTAAAAACGATTTGCACAATTTTATAATACAATTTTTTTATAAATGTAAAATTATTGAAAAAACTAAAAACCCTGCAGAAAATTGCAATAGGGCATACCATTACATGTCAAAGTTATAGTGGGGCGTATTACGATATCAACATTTAAGTAAGAATTAGTTGTTATTTTTGAAAAACATTTTTTCGCTGTAAAATGTTCGCAAAAATTTAAAAATAAAAATTTTGAAAACCCCTCACACCGTTACCTAGGGAAAAGGATTATCTACACGCTGAAAAAATTTTGCTTCTGTAGTATATTGTCCCAAACATATTCTGCTTCAAATATATATATACTAGCTGGACCCGGTCCACTTCGTTGCCCCAGATTGAGATTTCCGTTCCGTCCATTGTTGAACCAATCACGAATCCTGGCACCAAATACATATACAAAAATATAATAACACACTCTGGCTAAAAAAGATATCTTAATTTCAAAATGTGGCTTACATGGGCGGGGCCACGCCCATTAGTCTGTTCCGCCCATCTTGAACTAATCATGTAGAGTGCCACCAGATACATATATACAGAATTACGGTACTATCGCTACTAAATTGTGCAAGATAGCTCAAATTTGGGTTCTCCCGCTTTGGTCTGATCCCGCTAATTTTTAGACCAATCACGTAGGCACATACACACCACACACATACACAAAATTACAGCATTCTCGCAAACAGATTGTGGAAGATACCTCAATTTGAAAAGGTTGCTTATATGGGCGAGGCCACGCCCATTGATATATATGCACAAAATTACAGCACTCTCGCTAACAAACTGTGCAAGATATCTTAATTTCCAGATTTGACTTATATAGGCGGGGCCACGCCCATTAGTCCCATCCCGCCCAATTACGCGGACAGCTACCAGATACATATTCGCAAAATTTCAGCACTCTCTTTCACAAATTGTGTAAGATATCTCAATTTCAATATTTGGCTTACATGGGCGGGTACACGCCCTTTGGTCCGATCCCGGCTATTTTTAGAACAATCACGTAGAATACTACAGATACATATGTACAAAATTACAGCACTCTCGCTAACAAAATTTTCAAGATATCTCAATTTCAAAATTTGACTTATATGGGCGGGGCCACTCCCATTGGTCCGATCCCGCCCATTTTTAAACCAATCAGGTAGACTACCACCAGATACATATACACAGAATTACAACACTCTCTCTAACATATTGTGAAAAATATCTAAATTTCAAAAATTTTCCTTATATGGGCGGTGCCACGCCAATTGGTCCGTTTCCGCCCATTATTGGGCCAATCACGTAGACTACCACCGGATACATATACATAAAATTCAAACTCTCTCGCTAAAAAATTGTGGAAGATATTACATTTTTCAAATTTTGCTTATATGGGCGGTGCCACGCCCATTGGTCCGATCCCGCCCATTTTTGGACCAATCACGTAGAGTGCCACCAGATATGTATATATCTACAACATTACAGCACTCTAGCTAACAAATTGTGCAAGATATATCAATTTACAAATTTGGCTTATATGGGCGGTGCCACGCCCATTAGTCCGTTCCCGCCCATTTTTGAACCAATCACGTAGACTACCACCAGATCCATATGCACACAATTACAGCACTCTCGCTTAAAAATTTTGCAAGATATATCAATTTCAAAATTTTGCTTAAATGGGCGGTGCCACGCCCATTGTCCCGATTCCGCCTGTTTTTGGGCCAATCACGTAGACTGCCTTCAGGTATATATATACAAAATTCCAGCTCTCTCGCTAACAAATTGTGCAAGATATCTCAAATTCAAAATTTGGCTTGTATGGGCGGGGCCACGCCCATTGGACCGATTCCGTCCGTTTTTGGACCAATCACGTAGACTGCCACCAGATACATATACACAAAATTCCATCTCTCTCGCTAACAAATTGTGCAAGATATCTCAAATTCAAAATTTGGCTTATATGGGTGGGGCCATTGGTGCGATCCCGCCCATTTTTCAAAATCACGTAGATCGCCAACATATATATATACACACAAAATTACAGCTCTCTCGCTAATAAATTGTGCAGGATATCTCGATTTCAAAATTTAGCTAAAAGGGGCGGGGCCACGCCCATTAGTCCGACCCCGCCCATTTTTGGACCAATCCCGTAGACAGATATATATATACAAAATTCCAGTTCTCTCGCTAACAAATTGTGCAAGATGTCTGAAATACCAAATTTGGCTTGTATGGACGGGGCTACGCCCATTGGTCCGATCCCGCGCATTTGTTGACCTTTCACGTAGATCGCTAATAGATATATATACACAAAATTCCAGCTCTCTCGCTAATAAATTGTGCAATATATCTCAATTTTGGCTTATATGGGTGGTGCCACGCCCATTGGCCCGATTCCGCCCATTTTTTGACCAATCACGTAGACTGCCACCAGATACATATACACAAAATTCCAGCACTCTCGCTAACAAATTGTGCAAGATATATAATTTTTAAGATTTGGCTTATATGGGGGGTGCCACGCCCATTTGTCTGATCCCGCCCATTTTTTGACCAAACACGTAGACTGCCACCAGATACATAGGTACAAAATTACAGCACTCTCGCTAGCAAATTGTGCAAGATATCTCAATTTTAAAATTTGTCTTATGTGGGCGGGGCTACGCCCACTTGATATACCGAAAATTCAAGTACCCTATTTTCACCACGCCCCACACATGTACATTCTGTGAAAATTTCAAGAAGATCGATCCAGCCGTTTAGACGTCTATACGGTACAAACAAACCAACAAACAAACACACATTCTTCTTTATATATATAGATTTAGGGTACACTCGAAGTATATTATATTTGGCACATACAGATATTATATATTTGGGAATATGTTGTTCTAAACAAATCTTTGTTTCTATCCTAATATATTTTATTTGAGCTGTTTTTCAGTAATTCAACGATAATTTTTTCAGAAATTGTATATGTTCGTAAAATTCCTTTATAATTTAAATGATACATTGCTCGATTGATTGACAACACATTACGACTTGGAATAAACATAAATATAAAATTAGTGCTTTAAGATATAACTCGAAATCAATGAAATTCGAGAAACTAAAACGTTTTGAGAAGAAATTTAAACAAAATATATTTGGAGAAATTCGTATAAAATAAATATAAAATTAGTGCTTTAAGATATAACTCGAAATTCGAGAAACTAAAACATTTTGAGAAGATTTTTAAACAAAATATATTTGGTGAAATTCCTAAACAAAAATGTTATTCATATATAAACACATATTTAATTTGAGAAAATTAGTTTGCAAATATATTTTGTTGTAATATATTAATATATGCGTTCCAAATCAATTTTATTGATTTTCAAATGAAATGTATTCACTCAGAAGTATATAATATTTAAAAATTTGTGTTCCAAATATATTTTCTTTCGATTCAAACATATCAGAAAAGGAGATTTTCCCCCGTGTAACGAAATAAATTGTTTGTTTTATTTCAGATGATCCATCGCCGAGTTATGATGGATACTGCAATTCAACTTTTTTTCCTAGTAATTTCTGCCATTGTAATTTTTTTATATTCTTCATGAAATTTTTACACAATATACAACCAAAGTTGTGCTATAATATACTATTGGTTTTAAAAAAAGATTTTAACTGTGTCGTCACAAAATATGACTTTTTTGCACGAATTAACGTAAATGCAGCAATATTTCTCTTTATAAAAAAGTTCAATGAAATTTACACTAAAAACCCTATTATCCAACAAAACTGCCAAGAAAATATTTGAATTGACCAATTCTTGCATTACCTTTTTTAGTGCAGTGGGTAGTGCAAAAGGCCTAGCTACATTACTAGTAATACTGGGGACAATTGCCACCTTCAGTTGTAATGATACGCTACTGTGAGCTAACGATGTGGCTGAAAGGAAGTATCTACTTCACTAGTGATACGGGGACAATTGCCACGCAAAAATGTGCAGGGTAACGACAACTGCAGCGACAAATACGTTCATCGCCTTAGTTGTAGTTGTAGTAGTATATAGTATTTATTAGCAGTTGCAGCAAATAGTAATATAGTAGTAGTATTAGCACAGTAGCGGTATGAGACAAGTAATCGGTTAGTCGTAGTACGTAAGGACGTAGTAAATGCAAAGATATTTGTTTATTTTGTATAGGGATGTAACGAAAGTGGCTTTAGCGAAAGCGAATATTGAAATATATTTCTTGCGAATGCGAATGCGAAAGCGAATAGTGAAATATGCATTTTTGCGAAAGCGAATAATAGTTAGAGCCTTTAGTACCAACAAATTTAAGGAACTGAATTGATACTTTTCCAGGATATTCAAGTATTAAGACTGTTTCCCATAGTTTTACTTCCTGTTACAACAAGCACACACACATCTTCAAATTGTGTGAAGGGAATAAGGAGATTTAACACTTTAATAAATGGAAGCGAATGCTGAAATATATTTTTGCGAAAGCGAATAATCCAAAGATGGTTTTTGCGAATGCGAAAGCGAATTTTAAAATGATGCAAATAATTCACGTTCGCATATGCGAATGCGAATATTCGTTACATCCCTAATTTTGTATCATCAATGGCTGCGATTTGTATGAAATTGTAATAATTTAAAGTTTTTGCCTGGATTTAAACAGGAACATTTTAAAGCCACCGAAAAGGGATGATGATTTTGATGTCGACGACGACGATGCTATCCCAATGTTGTTTTAGCTCATCTCTTGCTCATGTTGAGGACGACGATGATGGTGAATCTGGTAGCAGGAACCTTGTATGTCTGGATTTGGTAACGGTGATGGCGGCTACCGCCACTACTGAGAGGATTTGCCTTGGCTGTCTGGCTTTTTTAGTCAACGTCGTTGTCGCTGCCATCATTGTAGGAACCCAGTTAATTTCGCTGTATTTGGATATCACATCACGATTTTTCCCCATCTACCACTATTTGCTGTTCGTACAGTGAACTTTCGACTTTTAGTTCGCTACAGTTTTTCCCTCCGAGTGCACAATGTGGCTGGATGAAGGTGACTTCTGTTTTTTTTCCCCGCCATTGTTGTTGTGGGCTGTTGTTTGCGCGAGTTTTTGTTTGCTGGATTACTACAGTTGGATGGATGGCTGGTTGGATGGATGCTTGACTACGAGTAGTAGGTAGCCGTGAGTAGGACTATAATGAAGCAAAAACAAACCGCCCAGAGAAATTGTAACATTTGCTCAAAAAAAAACTTAATTGAGTGTTAGAAGTGTCTCCTTTGGCCCACAGGGTGATCAACGTTCACTAGGCGGAAGTGATACTGTTTATTTAGACATTATCTGGTCAAATAACATCATATCGTTGTGTTACACTCATCTGCAGAAGCGAAATAAATAAATAACTTAGAAAATGTAGAGACAGTTTACAGTCGGGAAATAATTTTAGAATCCATAGGGAAAATGACAATAGCTGTCGTTTCTGGATAACACTAGTTTACAAAAGTTTTGTCGAAGAGCTGTGCATAATATTTTCTGGTGTAGTATGGTGTCCTCCTAAAAAACAAAAAATATAAAAAAATTTACAGTAATTTTTTTAATCCGATTTTCTTTGAGGTTGCCTTTAGTATTTGCATCATGTTTTTGAAAATTCTACCAAAAGGGCTATAATTTCTTCATGTATCCATAAATAACAATTCATAAATAACAATAAATTGTGATATTTTCTATTATTTATGTTTTTCGTGCCAGCAAAAAACTATTTTTTTTATTAAAAAATATTTGTTTCTAATGGTTTTAACGAAAGTTACTAAACCACCGTCAATACGTGAAAGTAATATTCCCATCATAATTTTTACCTCATCATTTTCTTTAGTTTGAAGCCGTGTTTTTTTATCCAGTCACATAGACCAGTTTAGGTCTCCAGTGTTACCACGTGCTGGAATGTCGAGACCAACATACTCATATTTGAAACTTATCTACAGTGCGAATATCGGTGCCGAAACGATCGGTTAAACTACCTAGAAAGGCCGACTCCAGTTTGCCCAGACATCGTTTACTTACAGCGGGACAATAGCATAGCAAGTACACAGTGCTCAGAAAACTAAAGTAGACACTATTTTCCTCTCTTGTGTGAGGAGATATGTTAATGAACTTAGGGATGCGGCCACCAATTTGGAGTTTCTCAATTTCATTTTCGATTTCTCAATTACAATTTGAATTTTCTCAATTTCAATTTCTCAATTACAATTTTGATTTTCCCAATTTCAATTTGGGTTTTCTCAATTACAATTGGGATTTTCTAAACCTCAATTTCGATTTCTCAATTACAATTTGAATTTTCTCAATTTCGATTTCTCAATTACAATTTGTCTTTTCTCAATTTCAATTTGGGTTTTCTCAATTACAATTGGGATTTTCTCAACTTTAATTTCGATTTCTCA
Organism: Eudasyphora cyanicolor; assembly: GCA_963930755.1. Taxonomy (NCBI): domain Eukaryota; kingdom Metazoa; phylum Arthropoda; class Insecta; order Diptera; family Muscidae; genus Eudasyphora; species Eudasyphora cyanicolor. The sequence goes on along the minus strand of OZ005736.1, from coordinate 205,515,663 downwards.
ATTACAATTTGAATTTTCTCAATTTCGATTTCTTAATTACAATTTGGATTTTCTCGACTTCAATTTCGATTTCTCAATTTCAATTTTGATTTTCTCAATGTAAACTGTATTTTCTCAATTTCAAATGAAAATGGTGTAGTGACAACGTGTTAATGCGTACGAGTAAGTGCACTATCTCTCAAGAAGAGTTTGCTAGTTGGTAGAGGAATGCCCATATATTCCAGTTCTCTGGAGCGTGTATGGTAGTTCCTAGTCTTGCAAGTTCAGCAGCCTTGTAGTTCCCTGGTATGTCGCTGTGGGCCGGCCACATATCTGGTGAATACTGATATCTCGTTAAGAGATCTGCGATCTCTTGGAAGGTAGTTTTTGAATTCAGGAATATAGTTTCCAGGGATCTAATAGCTGTCCGACTATCAGATAAAATATTTATACTGACTGTGGTCAGAGTATTAATTTAGTCATTCAGCTATCTCTTTAATAGCTGAGATTTCTGCCATGTAAACGCTGCAGTGATCATGTAGCCTTTTTGCAAGTGATAGCTCAAGTTCCGCAGAAAACACACCAAAACCCAATTGGTTGTTGAGTCATGGTCAACAGTGCCCATTATGTTCGTAGCCATTTCCCGGTCTGATTCGTAACGTATGCAACCTCTAAACTATACGCGGGTTCAGACCCGAGCGTTTTCCTATTGCAAATTACAGGTATATATCGCTATCACAGCCTCCTTTACTCTTTCCAAAACGTTGGGTTTGGAGTGCAAGTTTCTGTACAGTAAAATAACTAAGTATTCTGCGATTTCACTCCCAAGGAATTAAGTGTAACTAAGAACTAGTTCAGTCTTGGTCGGGTTGACACCAAGGCCATTATTGGAAACCCATCTTGCGGTTGTGTGAATGGTCTGCTGTAGGATGCCTCTAAGAGTACTCTCAAACTCATGGAAAGATTCCATAGCAGAGGAGACAGAAAACCCACCGGATGGCGTTCTCCTTCTGACAAATCTATGGAGGTCTCTTAGCTGGAGTTGACACTAAGCTAGTGTTATGAATAAACCCACGTATACTGCTATCAACCACCACGAGTGCTAAATTCCTAATTATAGCGGTTGGATTAACATTATTTAAGGTCCCCTGTATATCTAAGAAAGCTACCAAGTACGAGAGGGATCCTTCAATAAAGCTGACCTGATTATTCAGGGCGGTTTCAGTGGTATTTCCCTTGCTGTAGGCATGCCTGTGATCAATTTTAGTCCTATCTATTAAGTAATCTCTTCAGGGTTTAAGGAGAAATGACGATAGAATAATTGGCCGAAAATCCTTAGTTCCAGTATGGAACGACTTTTCCGCATTGGGATAAAAACAACCTTGGTTTCGCTCTATTTTGTTGGTAAATAGGCCTGATTGATACATCATGTCTAGATCTCTCTGAGCTAGGCAGTAATTGTATCAGCCACTGCCTGTAGCTCAGCCGGCGAGACGACCAAAATCGGTTGGAGAGAACATTGGAGAGACCCGGGCGCCATTACCCTTAGAAAGACAAGGAGTTTTAGATGGGCTCCGCTTCTAAGCAAGGAGGAGGGCAAAAGTGTCCAGAAACACGAAATTGATTGGTACTCATGAACATTGTGCGTGGGGACGTTTGTCGAGGCAAGTATTCACCCAAGTGTTTAGAGCACGGTGGGGTAAAGCTTAACGCAGGAACTCACCCTAATCTAGAATACCTACTGCCTTTTCGGAGCTGCCCGGGAAATGTGTATCCAGGAGCACTTGCAGTGATTCCTCACTGGATGTAGTCCAAGAACCATTAACTTTCTTGATGTACTCAATAGTACAAGATGTTGAGCTAAAATTTTCCCCATCATTGAGTCTTCGGATGAGCTTTCTACGCCACCACAGAAATCTATCCAGGATTTATTTTGAACCTCTCTCAACTGTTTTTTGTACCGCTTGGGTTCTTCCTCGTTTGTGTTTTAGTCCTGTGGGGCTCTGGTGGCATTTGCCCTATAAAATAGCTTCCTACAACACTTCCTCAGCATAACTAATTAAGACGACCACCATGGCGGTCGTTGTTTACCCCATGTATTTCGTGTGGAACATGTGGCTTGTAACGAGTCGTTAAGAGTTGTAGTGACTCGTTCCACAGTTTGGTAAAAAAAATGGGCATTATAGCCACGCCCCTTTCGATATCCCCCACACACATTAGCCAAATCATACCAAATTTCGTTCTCTGGCCACGTCTGGTACCTCCCACACAAATTGACAGATTCTTTCGAACACAACATTCCCATAACTGCTGCGGCAATCAACTGAATGCTTTCATATTCGCCTTATTCCAGTTGGGGTCGTCGACGTCGATTCTTAGTCGACACTGTTTAGATTGACGACTTCATAAATTTTGAATTTTTTTTAAATATTTTTAATGGTGATTTCGTTTCTGAAAAATAATATCACCACATCATGTTGCTACATTTTAAAAATTCCCCCTGCACCCACTGCTAATTTCGCATTTTGCATGCGAACAATCGAACAAAAATCGTGCGGTGAGTAAAACCCATACCTACATTATGGCGCAACCATTTGATAGTGCATTAAGAATGTACGCTTTCAATGCTTTTTGACGGTGCAACACTCCACACCGTGGACTGGACTGAGTGTGGAAAATGTGATATTTATGCATTTGCGGAGTGTACTAATTTTCCAAACGAAATCAAACCCCGTTTATACGGTTGCATCATTTTTATGTACAAACGAACTTAAAAATACGGTTTCAGTGTAAAATGTAGAACACATTTTACATTTTTTTGCACAAACGAAGCTCATGAATACCAAAAACATTCGTTTTGGCGTAAAGATGACAAAGCTAGATCTTCATAGATATGACGAAAATGATGTGACGACGCCAACTGGAATAAGGGCGATTTTGTGTTTTAGACAACATTTGCAATGACAAACTGACAAAGAATGAACAATTTTTTTCAACGTTCTGGCAAATCCTACCCGATGTACCATATTACATTACTCACGAAGTAAGGGTGTACCTTAGTCGGTTTACCCGACTGAAGTTCTTTTGCTACTTTTTAATATCCCAATTTTTGGTTTATAATAAACAAATTATTGAAGCAAATAAAACTAACGAATCGAAATATAATTGTGCCTCCGGGTAATTGATTATACGGTTCACTACCATGTAATTAGCTATAATTGCTTTAATCGATTTATTGTTTAAAATTGTAATTTTAAAATTTTTGTGCACTGTTTTCCTTTAGTTTAGCAATATCATCGCTCCACTGATCTAACCGAATATGTTTTTACCGAAATATGGTTTAATGTTCTGCTTTTTCTACATAACAGTAAGTACTACGAATAATATTGAAAAAAATATTAGCTTCTCTGAGAATTATATGGCAAAATGTTGGTCTAGTGCCGATCGTGTTCAGGATTTTATGTTACTCGTATAAATATCTGTAATTTAAATTGGCTGACTTTGAAGTGGAATGTCAAATTTTTGGACATAGTATAATTCTATATGATCTCTGTCTTTTATTTTAATATTCTCAAAATAATTTTCAATTCAATTGAATATTTTTTCTGTATTTCGTCTATCATTTCAGTTTTGTTATGCCGAAACGCACCTAAAGTTCACCAATTTAATATGTTCGCCCAGTCCGAAATATTTCCACAATCACTCGTGTCGTCTCAAAGCTGTTAATCGTTTCAGAACAGTGGCTTCAATGAGGACGCTCTTAAAGGACGTTCTGCGGAATGTTTCGGTAAGATCAGTCATAATACAAGTGAGCAAATTTCAGACGATTAAACCGACTTAGCCCTTTAAATCAACTGGACCACACGGCATTACTCCAGTAGAAATGCAGAAAATGTTGAAGTACGTTATGCCCCGGCCGGAGAAAAATAAATTAAGGCTACAGCAGGTTCTCATATATTCCCAATCGATGGAGGGATACGAAAGTGGTAGTCACACATAAAGCGAGAAAGATATCTCACACTAGGCCAGAGGACTTCAGACCAATTAGCCTATTCTCCTTCATATTGAAGGATCTGGCAAGATTTTTAGATTCCTTCGTTAGAGAAAACCAATCTAGCAGTATCGTCAGCAAAAAATGCATATTCACAGTTTTCAATCTTGGGAAGATCAGAGGTGTAAATTAGATAAAGCAGGGGACCTAAGACAGACTTGAGGTACACCTGCGGAGACATTAACAAAATCAGAAATATCCTGATCAAGCTGACCACGGAAAGTTCTATTTTTCAGAAAAGACTGAATTAGTTTAATCAAGTAGTTTGAGCATTTAAATCAAATGAGTTTACAGATTAAACCATCATGCCAAACGGAATCAAAAGCATTTTCGACATCGAGTAATACCATTGAGGTTGATCGTTTCGATTCAAATTGATGGTTTATGTGGTTAGTATTTCCTTTAATCTGATGTGTCGTGCTGTGGAAGGGTCTAAACCCAAATTGTACATCACAGATAATCTTGGCCTCTTCGACGTAAATCCAACGCTTTTCCTTAATTACTTTTTCGAACAATTTACTCATATGGCTTACCAGATTAATCGGACTATAGCTACTAACTAAATTAGGTGACTTGCCAGATTTTGGGATTGGAATTACTTTGGCTTTACGCCAAGCAGAGGGAAATTATTGGAGTTTCATACAAGCGCAAACAATTTTTGCTATATAAGATATGACCACATCAGATAAATTGATAACGAACAACTTTTTAAATTTGTCCAAACCACAAGAATTTTTTGACTTCACCTACACACTGATATCCCGGTCAGGGGTTCTATACAAAGAATTATTGAAATCTGTGAGGGTTTCTGAAACAATTTTTTCTGTGTCCTGCCATATGACGTTGTTAGAACAATTGTGATTTGAGCAAAAACCTTAGATTTCGAATTGTTTACAGCATTTGCACTATTAAGATCTAAAATGTGTGGAATGTTTGAAGTTTTCTTCCCCAGAATTTTCGAAATATTCCGAGCGAGCAGTCCAACTCGAATTCCTAAAGCAACATAAATTAGTAAATCATTTCTATAACGGTATCTGTGCCTTTGTTGCCTATAATAGCTCTTTTTGATAAATTTTAAAATATATGAGGTAGTTTCATATATTTATTATTCACAAGTTTCATAGGTGTACTAGCATCGATAGCAGGTAAATAGAATTTGTTAAAAGAAGTGCACATTCATCAGTATCACTTGTAGTGGTGATGGTATTTGTATACAAAGGATTTTGCATAAAGTACTATTAATATGAGAGTAATACCTTCTCCAATTGGTCGTATATGAGATTCTGATGTCGGTACAAAGAAGATGGAAGAGTTGAGAACGAAACTGGTAAATGATCAGAATTTGAAGCATTCGCGATTCTGCGATTATCCCTAAAGTATGAAACATTTATTAGAATTAAATCAATGGTTGACGGTCTATAGCTCGAAACACTGGGAATATGCATATGATTGCTTGGAAAACGGACTGTGAAAGGAAAAAAAATTAAGGTCAGCAAGAATATTTCCCCAAGAATTCGCTCTAAACCAACCCCAATCTCTATGTTTAATGTTCAAATCACCGCAAATAAAATAATTACCTCTTAGGTTAGGTTAGGTTAAGAATGGCAGCCTGTGAAACAGACTCACTTAGACTATCCAGTCCATTGTGTTACCACAGTGACGTAAGGGAAAACATAAGTTATCCCTAGCTCCTCCCGTTGAACCAATTTGATTGCTTTAAAAAGCTCAAAAGTTGGCGGATTCCAACATCAGCCTATATAGCTAACTCCTCAAAAGAATAAGAGCCCAAGTTTGTGTGTAGCATTCTGGAGAGAGTGGGGCACAGACAAAGAAGGTTTTCTCTTGATTCCTCCTCCTCTTCGTCTCCACAACTTCATTAAAGACTTTCAATCTATCTGCGTACAGCCCAATAAGAAAGTGACCTGTCATAACAGACACGATAAGCGAAACGTCTGTTCTCGACACCGACAGCAGTGCTTTGGTGCCATTGTCTAAACTGGGCCACATCAGCCTGGAATGTATACAGTTCCTGACTAGTGACCTCCTGTCATTTGTTGCCGTAAGTGCACTATCTCTCAAGAGGAGCTTGCAGGCTGCTAGAGGCATGCCCACATGTTCAGGGTTACCATAACCTTTTTTCGGAAGGGAGGACTTTTGTGTCAGAAAAGGGGGACATTTGTAACATTTACAAAGAGAGTTTGAAAATATTTGGACATTTAAAAAATACAATTTCCTATGATAATGCTTTGTACAACAATTTGTATTTTGTAGCGCTTAGGTGCCAAATCGGAGGACTATATCGAAATCTGAACAAATTTTCTTCAAATTTGGCAAGGTTTGTTCTTGGGTGCTACATTTAAATTTGAGCAGATTTACACCAAATTCGACAATGTGGGCCCTTGGATCAAGAAACTCCATCCTGCTTAATTTCAAAGTGATTGGATATGAAAAAGCTTCTGTGGCGCTAAGGACATATCGGAAAGAACATTTATATAGGGCCTATATCTAAATCTGAACCGACTTTGACCAATTTCTTCCCAGGCATGAAATAGCACTTATTGTCAAATATCAGCAAAATCGGAATGAAAGTGCGACCTGTACTTAAGGAACAATTTTAACTACACGCTGAAAAAAATCGCTTCTGTAGTATATTGTCCCAAACAAATTCGGCTTGAAACATATACATGTTTAGGGTACACTCTAAACATATAATATTTGGTACACGCAAAGGTTACATATTTGGGAAGATGTTGTTCTAAACAAATCTGTTACTCCCAATTTGTTTTTATTTTGACTATTATTTCCGAGACAAATAAAAAAATTGCATTTAAGTATTCAGAAAATACATAAATTGTGTTATATTGATCAGTAATTCAAAATATTTTTTTTTTAGAAATTTATAATGTTCGTAAAAATAATAAAAAATAATTGAAATCCTATAATCTTGAATCAAAATAAATTTTTCGGTGGATTGACAACTAATAATGGCTTAGAATGCTTAGAAATTTGAAATGATTGATTTGAAACTGAAGTCAATGCTGCATGTGGTATAATAACTTGGAGGTACAATTGTGAACCACGAAAAAAATTAAAATGAAATTCGAAAAAGTCAGCAAAAGATTTGAAAATCGTTTTTAAAAAAAATATATTTAGAGAAATTCCTAAACAATAATTTTATTTGTACTTAAACATATACTTTATTTGAGAAATTTAGTTTGCAAATATATTTTGTTGTAATATATTAATATATGCGTTCCAAATATATTTTATCGATTTTCAAATAAAATTTATTTGCGTAGAAATATATAATATTTAAAAATTTGTGTTCCAAATATATTTTCTTTCGATTCAAACATATCAAGAAAGGAGAAAGGAGACAGACAATCGGTGTACTTTAAAGTTGGTCTAGCTCCAGTATTTTAAGGTGTTAATTATAAAGAATAAGTAAAGCGGCGTTAAGATCTGACAAGCCGAATATTGCATTCCCTACACCATAGATTGCATGTCCAATGTTTTTTGATTCTTTGAAATTTGTTGCGTTAAGAAGTAAAATCTTGAGGTACCTTTGTGTGGGGGCTATATAAAACATGGACCTATGATGACCATTGTTCGTCTGAAGGGTTCTGGATATACATACATACTCCCAAATTACCAATATCAGTTCGTCCAGTTGAAATTTGCAGTCTCTATAGCGTTAATAAGTCAAATCGGACAGAAAATGCTAAAAATTGATTGATATTGCCCATTTTCAATCCTAAGTTTCCTGCAGTTAAAAGAAGTATCTGTACCACATTTCAGTCATCGAGCTTAATTATTGTAGTACTAACTTTGTACTAAAAGTAGTTGCGAGTATAATTCATGTGGAGGTTTACTGAATGTGAAAAATTTTAATTTGTAACAAAAGGAGGACAAATTCATCATTTTTGAAAAAGGAGGGAGAACGGGAGGACACTGGTAAAAAAAAGGAGAACATGTCCTCCCAAAGGACGTATGGTAACCCTGCACATGTTCCAGGTCACCTGGAGCGTGTAAGGTAGTTCCTAGCCTTGTAAATTCATCTGAATTGCAGTTCCCTGGTATATCCCTGTGGCTCTGCACCTACATCAGGTGAATATTGATCTCGTTAAGAGATCTGTGACAGTCGAGGGCAGTTTTTGAATTCAGGAATATAGTTTCCAGGGACTTGATAGCAGCCTGACTATCAGAGAAAATATTTCTACCGACTTTGGTCAGAACATTAATTTTCATCCATTCCGCTATCTCTTTAATAGCTAAGATTTCTGCCTGGTAACCACTACAGTGATCAGACAATCTTTTTGCAAGTGATAGCTGAAATTCTTCAGAAAATTCTATTCTGCGCCACCCTGTATTATAACTTTTAAAGAAGTGGGGGATATAAAAGGAACGAAAAATTCAATTATTTTTGTACGTTGTTCGATTCATAATTAATTCCCCAAGTCTCCTTCACAAAATGCTGTAAAAAAACAAAGAAAGAATAATAATTAAAAAAGTTATTAAGAATTCAAACCATATAGCTCATTCTTCGCCACCCTGTATAAGAGTGAGATACTTCTTGTCAAAGAGTGGTTCAGTAATAGTGTAATCAACATTGCCCGGAAGGTTAGTCATTTAGTCAAGATTGATACTACATATGTCCGTAGCCATTTCCTGACCATAGTGACAGTTCCCAGAGTCTAATCGCAGTACATGGGACATATTGCACTGCTATAATATCTAGCGGCGTTAAATGTAGTATAACATTAAGTACCGCATTTGATGTCGTTCTCAGCGCACCAGTGATACATATAGCAGCCATTCGCGGAACCTTGTTTAGTATCGCACAGAAGGTGGATTTCTGCAGAGCTGTCCACCAGACGAAAATGCCGTACAGTAATAAACCCTTTTACATGTATATAGCGCTCTCACAGCCTTATTAGCTCTTTCCAAAATGTTGAGTTTGAAGTGCAACTTCCTGTCTAGTAAAATACCTTAGTATTTTGCACTTTCAGAGAAGGGAATTTCAGTACCCCCAATGGAGACAGGTGTAACTTGTGGCATCTTATTTCTCCTGGTGAAAAGAACTAGCTCATTTTTGGTCGGGTTAACACCAATACCATTACCGGTTGCGGTTGTCTGAACGGCCTGCTGTAGGATGTTTCTGAGAGTATTCAGAAACTTCCCTCTGATAGCTATTGCCACGTCATTTGCATAGGCAACAACTCCAACAAATCCATCATCTCCAGAGAACGCAAAATATTGTTCATGGAGAGATTCTATAGCAGAGAAGACAAAACACCCCCTTGGGGCGTTCCCCTGCTGACAACTCTATGGAGGTCAGTTGACTTTAAACTATGAGTCAACTCGATAAGTAATTCGCCCCTGACGTTGATGTTAGTACTACCTCACATATGATGGTGTGCATTGACATCACTACACACAATTAGGTCCTTGTTCTTCTCGTTTGCCGCTCCTACCAGTGATATCAATGCACAGGGTGGCGTCTGAGTGTTATGCGCCATATAAACGGAGGCCAAAAAACATAAAAGTTTTCTAACTCGAGGCTGGCTGATACTATGATACTAAAAGAAGAAATAAGGTATATACAAGGTGGCTGATATGTATTGCAACCAACTTCAGGTTGCTATCACTTCTAAACCGCTAGTCTGACAGATTTATTTCAGTGACAGTTCATTTTATTGTTTACAAGCCTACAAAAGCATTTTGATATATTGCATTCAGAAAAAAGTTATTCGTGATGGAATTCAAGCGTGATAGTTTGATTGCTTTATATTTGGGTGGAAAAACACAAGTGGCTATCGTTAGAGCCCTCCAGCATTTAAATGTGAATAAATCTTTTGTTTCTCGTACCATTGCTCGTTACCGTGATACTGGCAGTGTTGCATCGCGTCCAAAAAGTGGACGAAAAAAACGATAACAACACCAGAAATGATCCGGAAAGTGAAGGCCAGATTTGATCGAAATCCACGACGCAGTGGTAGAAAAATTGCTCGTGAGCTGAACATATCGCGAGAACGGATACAACACATATTAAAAAATGAGCTTGGACTAAAGCCATTGAAGTTCCAAAAAGTGCAAGGGCTCACCGATGCACAAAAAAAGTTAGACTGGAAAGAGCCAAGGAGGTGCTTCGCTTGCGCGAAAGTGGCCAGTTACCGAATTTGGTTTTCTCCGATGAGAAGCCATTCCAAATTGAGCAGTTTGTGAACAAAAAAAAAAATGATCGGGTTTACTTGCCAAAGAGGTCAGCTGAAAATTTACACCTTCGATTGGCCACCAGAACTCAAGCGCCGATGGTAATGGTGTGGGCCGCCGTAACGGCCGATGGTCGCTCCCCGCTCGTATTCATCGACCATGTGGTCAAAATAAATGCCGAATACTGTCGGGAAAATGTCCTAAAGACACTATTGAAGCCCTGGGCAGACAAACATTTCGGCCGCAGACCATGGACATTCCAACAGGACTCAGCACCATCGCACTCAGCACGCGTCAACCAAGAATGGCTTAAAAAGGAGGTTCCTCGCTTCATTTCTACCGCACAATGGCCACCAAGATCTCCGGATCTCAATCCGTTGGACTTTTGCGCCTGGTGCATTTTAGAGAGTAAGGTTCGCACTAAAAAATACCAAAGTATCGATCATCTCAAGACGGCGCTTCGCCGGGAATGGGCCAAAATACCGCAGAGCCACTTTTGTGCAGCGTGTGATGGCTTTGTCGGCCGTTTGAAGGCCATAATTCGTGCCAAAGGTGGCCAATTCGAACAAATCTAAACTGTTTCTAAAATGTTATGTTATTTCCGACATTTTTTGCTTTTGAACAATAAAATTTAAAAAAAAAAATTAAAAAAATATAGCGCTTCACTTTGTTGCATTACATATCAGCCACCCTGTATTAAGGTCGTTCTTGGCAAGTATACGCCTTCCATTACCTGTTCCCTGAAGCAGCTTAAACCCTGGCGTTCTGAGCCCACAAACCACATCTCCATTCAACCATGGTTCCTGGATTAGGACCAGGTCAGCCCCTCCTTGCATCAGGAGGTCTTTGTGGTGGCGGTTTATCTGTAGGAACAGACCATTGTCAGATTACGCCACCACCGTTTTATTTGCCTCGTCGTCTGTGTCCGCTAGAAGCTCATCCTCACCGTATTCATCCCCACAGTATTCTTCCGAACACGAGAAGATGGGCTTCTCGACACATGAAACGCAAGTTCCCGCCAGATGCTGCTCTGAAATTTGCGAAGAGGGAGGTTCTTCATTAGATACTACACCAGTGTTATCAGGAGGAGTATTTTTCGAATTTCCTCCCTGATCGCTATTGTACCCCTTAAGTCGGATTTTGCTGAATCCATACGAAACCATGCCTTCGGTCTTGACGAGGTGGGGTAGAGACTCGGCATTCAGTATAAATACTGCGTGCCTCCGATGCCCATCCGCCTAATCTAATCGACCGACCTTCCAGTTCCTAGTTGGAAGCTCGGGATTGCAAACCTTCAGCATCTTTGTCACGGATTCCACATCGGCTGGTATAGCCGGAATCGATGCATGCGCCCTGGGCCGAGACGGGATGTCCCCCTTGTTGACAACATCCAGCGCCGCAACCGATTTCGCTAATTTTCTTCAAAGTGCAGGGATAGCACTTAACAGAACGCATATTACTAAATCGTATTAGTTTTATGCGGCCCTGATACCAGCCTGCGTCTCCACAATCGGGAGGCGGACCCCTCAAGAACATCGAGGAAAACAGAGCACAGTGCGTACTCTATCTCACTCCACCTGCTCTTGGGGATGTTGCCGTCTTCCTCTCCCCTGTTGATGACCGCCAGTATCAAGCTGTCCTTAGTAACGTAGCGAAGGACCGAGGAGCAGCGTTACCACTGAACCGAGGAACAACGTTACCACTAAACCTTGGGTCCTTTTGGATGCCGGCGGTTCATCTGGACAGCGCAACCTTTTAACTGGCTGCTGCCGTATGGAAGTTGATGCGGTATCCTGTTCTTTCCTGTTGGTCAGAGATGCAGGATCGGGTTTCTCAAGTCTCTCAAGGATCCTGAGAGCCATGCGCCGATACTTCCTATTTGAAGGACGGGTATGGTTACCATAGGAAACCGCAGTGCAAGGTAATGCCGCCTTAGAAGAGGCCTTTGGATCACTTCAGTTGTTTCCAAGCCAAGGTTTAGATCCTCGTGTATTTGTCGTAGTCGTCGTCGTATTTGTTGTACTTGTATCGTTATCAGTTCTTGTGTTCGTGTCCGTTTTTGTTGGTTTAAAGGGGTTGCATATAGGTCCCACGATTGTGGAGGGTAGGTCCATCACGTCATAGCCCCAAAAACTTAACAAGGACTGAGTCGTTGCTGAGGCGTCCACGTATCAGCAAAGGCTGTCGTCAAAACACAATCTATGGTAACACTAAGTTTAAATATTATGACGCCTAATAATAAAAGCAGATCGCACTTCATAAAGTAAATTGCAAAATAAAATAGTTACATACTTCCAACGATAACTTGCAGTTATGACCGCAGAATCATGAAAAAACCTGTGTTAAAAGTAGCCATAAAATTGTGGCGATTAGAAATAAACTTGTATAAATTTAACTTTTTAAATTAAAAATTTTGTAATCAAGTTACCTTTGATTTTTTGTTTTCATAAATTATGAAAACTTGAAAATTTGTATTTATTCAAAATAAACGGATAGATATTTTGTATAAAATTGTAATTGTTGTGTAATTATTTAAATTAAATTACGACAAGCACAACAAAATTAAAAAAAAATTGCACCGTTTCGTGTCAGGACATTTGTCAGGAACGTCAAAGCTAGAACTCAAGCTGGGGTAGTTCTGTAGTATATTGGCCCAAACATTGAAACATATGTATCGTCATTAGAAGACCTCGGATTATATGCAATTGCATATTTTTTTTGCCGATTTATAGAAAAATTCTGATTGGACCAAAATTCGTTTCAAATTCGTTGTCAATACTATTAAAAAAATCATGGCACAAAAAAGGATGATTTCAAAAATCATCGAAAAAAGTGCCTACATATATGGAAAGTATGGGGTAATTACAAAGGAAACCGACCCACTCTGAATATTTATGAATTTAGATTTGGATGAAATTATGCACGGGTATAGTACAAGACAATACGGAATTATGACCAAATTCAAAGCAGTTTAGATTTTATATGTTGCCAAATTGGTCATCTAAACATTTTTTACAAATTAAGCTATTTTGAAGTTTATATAACTTTTCAACGGAATATCCGATTTGAATGATATACAGTATACACTAGTTAATAAAATATTCGACCCTTTATACTATAACAGTTTCTAAATCATGGGCAATGTCATGGTCTTGCTTTGCCGGTATCGTGGTTGGACCCCTCTATACAATAAACGGAATAATGAACCGGTTTATGTACTGCGAAATCTTGGAGAATTCCATGCTTCCCTATGCTGAGTGGAATGTTGCTCTATTACGACAATTTCAACCGTAGACTTTACCTCCTTAACCGTAGACTTGAATCCCATTGAAAATTATTGCGAAATTCTCAACAAAGAGATAAATCGAGAAATCGAGATCGTAGGTGCTTGGAACTCCGCATATACAAAGATAATAAGAAATCTTATTTATTCCATGCAAAAAGAAGCAACGCCGTCCTTGATAATAAATGGTTTTCCACTAAATCTTAGTAGAAATGAATAGTCCAATATGTTTTGTCGTGCGAATTTTAGACCTTTTTGTTAAATTGATGCACTTTCTTAGATAATAGGTACACTTTTTGGAATATATCAGTGATAGTTTTCAGATTTAGGCGATTGTACAGAAGTATGAAGTTAGTCCAAGATTTTAGCATCCTCTCTAAAAATTATAAATTAAGTAACGAGTTTTTGTGTATTTGGGACGAAAATGTCCTAAAAATTTGTCAAAATGTGTATTTTGTTGCAGTGTACCGAAATCCATCAAAAACTGAACTGACGATGGTATGTATTTTTAGGGTTTACTGTAAGTATATAATATTTGACGCACACAAATGTTATATGTTTGGGAGGATGTTCTTCTAAACAAAACTACGTTTACATCCTAATATTTTTATTTAGAACTATTATTTCTCAAACAAACATTTTTTTGCTATACATATATATTGATACCTTATTTGTTTTAAGTTTTCAGCAATTAAAAGCAAATTTTTAAAAATGTTTAATTTTGTATTTTCGATTGTTTTTAATGTTTGTAAAATTTCTTCATAATTGAAATTTAGTATATCGATAAATTCCTTGAAGGATTGATAACAAATGATGACTTGGAATATTTAGAAATTAAGTATAAATGCTTTAAAACTGATACTAATGCTACGTATGCAATTACGATAGCAAGAAAAAAATTAAAAATTAAATTCAGCAAAGTTTTGAAAATTTTTTTAATTCAAATATATTTTTATTTTATTCAATATTTAACGAACCATAGGCCATATATGGTTATAAATACTACAGAAACAAGAAATAATAATAATGGATAAAAACTTAAACTTATGTCCTATTGGGTATATCGAACCAATATTTTTTTCATCATATAGGAAATTTTGTTGCTAATTCAGACGTAGATTTTGCTCCGATATTTACAAAATACTAGCACAGGGTCGGGGAAAATATGAACAAAATGCAATTGCAGATATCTCGGTAACTATGAGATAATTCTTAGATATAGACCTCGGTTAGTAGAACGCTCACAAAAAGAAATTTGATGAATCGGACGATAAGGACGAAAAATACACGTGCTTAAACATTTTTCACCGAGGTGGCCAACTTTGAGGCACTGGAGCTCCGTCGCTGTATGACATTGGGGCCCAAACTTAAAATATAACTTTTCTAATACGTTCTACTACCATGGCAAGTTTGGTTGCAATCGTTTGTCTGGTTAATAAACGTCCGAATTATTTCCCTTTTTTTTAATTCCTCGAACTGTGCGCTGTCTTGGGCTCGAACATTTAGCACACAGCTCAATTTTAAATGTCACTCCTTTTTCAGGACAACCTAATTTTCTTTTCTCAAAAATATTTGATTTTCCAGGTTAATATAGCTTTGTATGGCCGTAACGGTGTTAGCGCTTACACACCAATTTTGGGGAATTTAACTCAAAACGTATGCGAATTTTTAAGAAAAAATAATCGATCCAATCCATTTATGGCTAGTTTTATGAAGGCTATATCGCAATATTCCAACATTAATCATACTTGTCCGTTTGAAGTAAGTATCAAGAATGAAGCAATTTTGCAAAATAAATGTTCATCATTTTTTCTTCTTCCAGGGCTATCTAATTTTAGAAAATATGTATTTTGATAAAAGTTTCGAATCATTGTTTGGTATAGTTACAAGTTGGCTTCGGTTGTCCTATAAAATTGAATTAAACTTCTACGAAGGATATCCAATGGTTTTCATTGGGACAATTTCTTACTTTATTGACGTCATAGAAGAAAGGAAGAGAAAATCACACTAGACACTGTGTCCAATATATTTACATTTAATTGCATTGAGAGCTATCTTTTTTGGAATAGACTTCATTTACAGCCTGTTTCTTTAACTTAAAAATTTTCATTCGTTCGCCTGCCAGACGACAAACAGCTGATTTGGGTTTCACTAACTACCATCACCACGACAAGTCGCACGATAATAAACTCGTACGAAAATGTACATTTTAGGTTAAATTTTGGTTTCTCTATCTCTCTTTGCTGTCATCTGGGCGAACACAAATGTCAGATCGAGTCACTTTTTTATACCCTCACTTTAGTGATACGAGGGTATATATCATTTGCTACGGCCAAAGTGTTATGTTAGTTATGTTTTTGTAGCGTCTAGAGTCCGGCAAAAAATGGGAACTATTGTACACCCCTTTTTGGTACCTCCCACACAAATGGACCGTTTTATATGTTATTCTTACATATTACATTACTCACAAAGTGAGGGTATACCTTAGTCGGTTTACCCGACTGAAACTTTCTTACTTGTTTTATTTGTCGACTGATAAGAACAATGACAAAAAAAAACATTTTTGAAAAACGAATCATTGGCGAACGAACCAACCTTAGAGAAACCAAATTCCAGACGAAAGTGAATGACCCGTTTTTGTTCGCAGAGACATTCGTTAGAAATACCTGAACAAGCCGCTGAGTTTTATTTAAAATGTGGATAATGTTCTGTGTGATGTGGCTGTCAAAATGTTTGTGTATTTATTTTTATATTTCTATTTTGATAATAAATGTATATTTCCTCTCAATGCCTAAAATATGTAAATTTAATTTCACTATTTGATGTAATAAATACATAATACTTAAGAAATTTAATTAACTTTACAACAAGTAAGTCAAAACAACACCGTGAAAAATCGAAGTTTTCACATTTATCATCTGGTGGTTATCTTTGGATAGCAAAAAGTGAAAAGCAGAATTTATCTGTATAAATACAAATAATAATTCTTATCCATATCCGGCCCTACCTTGTTCTGGAGGCGACTTACGAGGTCTTTAACAGCACTAGAGTCGACCTCCGAGGCATCCCTCTATACTAAAGTCGACATCTGAGGGCTTCGTTTATACTAGAGCCGACCTCAGTGGTATTTAGGAGGACATCATAGGGCTTCCTCGACCTCTGAGGTCTTCCTCTATACTAGAGTCGACCTCTGAGGTTTCCTCTATACTAGAGTCGACCTCTGAGGTCTTCCTCTATACTAGAGTCGACCTCTGAGGTCTTCCTCTATACTAGAGACGACCTCTGAGGTCTTCCTCTATACTTGAGACGACCTCTGAGGTCTGCATCTATACTAGAGACGACCTCTGAGGTCTGCATCTATACTAGAGTCGACCTCTGAGGTCTGTCTCTATACTAGAGTCGACCTCTGATGTCTATATATATAACAGGTGGCGCAAAAGTAACCTTTCGATGTTTGTTGTGCCAAAGTCACCGACCGATTATTGGTCAAATAAATAGTCAGCAATATTCCGCGTTCTGGAGCAGTGTAGCGTAACATTGTTTGTTAACGTGTATTTCGTATGTGTTTACTACACAAATGTCAACATTAGGCATTAGGGGCCAATCGCAAAATTTATAGCATTTTCTGATAGGAGGATTACTTTTGCGCCACCTTGTACTACAGTCGACCTCTGAGGTCTGTCTCTATACTACAGTCGACCTCTAAGGTCTTCTATACTAGAGTCATCTATACTAGAGTCGACCTCTGAGGTCTTCCTCTATACTAGAGTCGACCTTTGAGGTCTTCCTCGATAATAGAGTCGACCTCTGAGGTCTTCCTCAATAATAGAGTCGACCACTGAGGTCTTCCTCTATAATAGAGTCGATCACTGAGGTCTTCCTCTATACTAGAGTCGACAACTGAAGTCTTCCTCTATACTAGAGTTGACCACAGAGACCTTCTCTATACTACAATCGACCTCTGTGGTCTTCTAGAGTCGACCTGTGAGAGTCGACCTCTGACGTCTTCCTCTATACTAGAGTTGGCCTCTGAGGTCTTCCTCTATACTAACGTCGACCTCTGAGGTCTTCCTCTATACTAGAGTCGACCTCTGAGGTGTTCCTCTATACTAGAGTTGATCTCTGAGGTCTTCCTCTATAATAGAGTCGACCTCTGAGGTCTTCCTCTATACTAGAGTCGACCTCTGAGGTCTTCCTCTATACTAGAGTCGACCTCTGAGGTCTTCCTCTATACTAGAGTCGACCTCTGAGGTCTTCCTCTATACTAGAGTCGACCTCTGAGGTCTTCCTCTATACTAGAGTCGACCTCTGAGGTCTTCCCCTATAATAGAGTCGACCTCTGAGGTCTTCCTCTATACTAGAGCCGACTTCTGAGGTCTTCCTCTATACTAGAGTCGACCTCTGAGGTCTTCCCCTATAATAGAGTCGACCTCTGAGGTCTTCCTCTATACTAGAGCCGACTTCTGAGGTCTTCCTCTATACTGAAGTCTACCTCTGAGGTCTTCCTCTATACTAGAGTCGACCTCTGAAGTCATCCGCTTTACTAGAATCGACCTTTGAGATCTTACTCTATAATAGAGGTCTTTATATGATTACCGACCACTGAGAATTGCGTCTTCTTGTCCTTCTAAAATACTTTTAAGAAAATTCATTGCGTAGATAGCCTCTGTTGCCAATTTTATCTGTATTTATGTATCAACTTGAATTAAATATATTTTTTCTCGGGCTACAATGTCTGCAGACGAGAAAATTGAAAAAAGGATAAGCAGCAAATATAAGGGATTTTCTTCGGATTTTTTCCTCCATCCTTGTTCATTATTGGTGCAACCAAATGCATTTGGATGAAAGAACTTAGTCTCGAAGTGTTATGCGGTCAATGCAATGCAGACTATCGCTGTTTGTTATCAATTTCACTCAATCTCCATCCTTCGCTGGTGCTCCCATGCTTCTGCCATTTGCCAGTCATCCGACATAAAATGTGCAATTTCTGCATAAAATACAATATTTCAGATAAAATACAAAGTCTTTTCTCCTTTTTTTCTTCATCGATATTTATCTTTAATGAAAAAGTATTCGTTATCAATTAAAAACGAATAAAGATGGGATGGAGAGATGAGGCGGTGAGATGAGCCTTCTTAATGGGTAAGTATGTTTTTCCTTTCGCCAGGATCGTTTTGTTTGACGTCCTGGGTAGTTTGTTATGTATGTGCGGGTATGATGTTGTGGAGTGGCTTAAGGATTGGAAGATGAATACATTCATAGTTCATGAATTGTGGTTTTTATATTTTTTTTAATTTAAATGTTATCAAAGAAATCTTTGCTCATATTTAGCAGTTTTTCTCATTATTTCAACACTGCTTGCATTTGTACCAGTACAATGATATAACTCCCAATGCTTTGCAATTTATTTCACTTTTTTTTTGAGAAAAGAAATAATTCCCAATGAGATTTTATTTGGGAGGTATTTAATTTTTATTGGTAGATATTTCATTACGGCTACGCGTTGAGAAGTTGAGAAGCAAATGACGCGATACAATTTTTCCTGTAGGTCTTTCGAGTAAAAAAATAATCTTTCTTTGGAATTCCCCGAAAACCCCCAAAATCCGGATTTACGAGTAAAAACCGATTTTCTTGCCTAAACTAGAAAATGACGAACAAAAATGAAAAAAATGTGTTTGTAGAATAAATAAACCTGTAAACAAAATATACATATATTTCTCTTCTTTCCAAATTTTTTTAGAGATTGAAAATCGGTTAATAACTAACAAATTTATAGGCGTTCAAGCGAAAAAAGGAAGGAAAATCATTTTTTACCCGTAAATCCGGATTTTGGGGGTGTCCGGCAAATTTCGAAGAACAAATGCTGTTCTACTCGTCAAGACCTACAAGAAAAAAGTGTCGCGGTTTTTGGTTTTTGAACTGACGCACTGTGTTATTTGCGTGGCTGGGATTAACGATTTTCTCAAATGGTGTATGTCCAATCATGGCTACGCGGAGTAATGGTTCTTAGCATTTCTATGCCTCGAAAAGGAAACTTTGGTCCTCGTAGCCATCTGTGGACATACCCCTAAAGATAAAATCTTTAATCCCAACGCAACGCAAAGAAACTTTGATCCGCATAGCAGTCTTCGAATATACCCTAGAAAAGAAAATCTCAATCGCTGCCGAAGGCCGGCCACGTAAAGAAACTTTGGTCCGCGTAGCCGTCTTTGGACATACCCCAGAGGAGACAATTTATGTTCCAAGACGAAGGCCAGCCAAGTAAATGAACTTTTCTTCGCTTAACCTTCTTTGGATATACGCAAGAGGAGAAGATCGTTAATCTCGTCCGAAAGCAGGCCACGCAACAGCCTTTTACATTACATTACATTTTATATTTTTGGATTGGTGGTTAATCCATCATTATTGGGACTTATTTCATTTTTTAAGTTCAGTATGAAATAACTTCAAATATTGCGACTTTTTTCATTTGTCCCTTTGGGTGTTATATCACTTTTTAAAATTGGGAATTATTTCCTTTCTGTTGGGACTTATTTCAATGGGAGTTATTACACGGTACCTTTTGTACCCAATATACTGCATAGCAAATTCTGCAAAAAATAATCGGGCCATACTTATTCAAAAAGAGGCTGGTCAAGTAGTTACTGTGAATGGTGTTCGCTATCGTGAGATGATAGCAAACTTATTATGTCCCGAAATGGAAGATATGGATGTGGACAATATGTGGTTTCAACAGGACGGTGCCACTTGCCACACAGCTTAGGAAACAATGGCTCTTTTGCGCAACAAATTCAATGGCCGTGTTATCTTACGTCGTGGCGATGTCAATTGGCCGCCAAGTTCATGTGTTTTGACACCGTTGGACTTCTTTCTTTGGGGTTATTTGAAAGAAAAGGTGTACGTCGATAAGCCAGCAACATTTCAAGAACTAAAGGATGAGATAATTCGGCACATTAACGGCATAGAACCTCAATTATGCCTCAGCGTCATCGAAAATTTGGACCATCGGATGGAGGTGTGCCGCCGAGGTCGCTGCGGCCATTTGGCTGAAATTTATTCCATACATAATTGAACAATACCAATGTTTGCATAATAAAAAGGAATGACAATAATTTCGTAAATAATTTGTGTTTTATTCAAAATTTAACCACCCTTTATTAAATATGACGATATTAGGTATTTAGAGTTACAAGTTTAAAAGTCAAAATAAGTGGAAAATTTTTCTCAAATATGTCGCCAAAACAAAAAAAAAAACCTAGACCTTACACATTTGATTCTTCGATGTAAAATTGCAATTTTAATGAATAAGAGCAAAACTTGCTCTAATTGTTGGGCCAAAATTTGCATTTTTCCCCGCAAACATTTAAACGGATGTTGTCCAATTTAAGGCCAAAATTTTACTTTTTTAGGCAAACCTTTAAATAACTATGTTTTCCTCTGTTTTATTCCTCTATAGAACATAGGGATTCGAAAAGATTATTTTATTTTATTCTATCGTTACAATATGTTTTTGTTTCTTCCCATGTTTTAATTAGCTTTATTGAATACATTTGTATTGTTTGTCGCTAAGTGTTCCCCGGACGGCCTCGTCTTCTGCTGCCTTGCAGGTTCCCATCCAGTACAGCTCTATAAGTACTTTCAACGGGCTGTCGGATTATATACTCAATCCATTTATATTTTCTTCCTTTAATTTGGTTTGCGGTGGCAGTTTTCTGTGTTTTCCTTCAATAAACCTAAAATTAAAACGCGCGAAAGTTAAAAAACGTAAAAGCCAAATATCTCAAAACTACTAAAATGTAGAGTTCTTTCATTCTTTTTTAGGAGGTCAGTATATTAGTATTTGTGTTTGGCCAGAATATATGGTATAAAGTTCTTAGGAATTTGTTGATTTGCGCAAATATAACTCGTCCATTTGCAATAAATATAACTCCATAGAAAAGTCTTGGGTAACCCATTTTAGGCTAAATAGTGTAAAACTTTATATCACCATAATACCTTGTCAAAATGTAAACTTTCATAGCAAAACTTTAAATGGCCATAACTCCATAAATGAGATAACTAAAGCGAAGAGTCAAAAGTGTAATACATCGAAGGAGTGACTTAGGACCCCAAGTATGTTTGGTGAAAATTCGATTTGGGTCATTTGAGCAATGTTCGTCCGTCCGTCAGTCTGTGTGTCTGTCTGCTGCCAGGTGCGCACGATAACTCTCGAAAGGAGTACCCATATTGGTTCACTCCTTCTAGTACCTCCTCCAAAAGTGTTAACATATTGTGAAATAATTATTTTGTAATAACTTCTAAGTTGTCCTCCTAAGAAAGAAAGTCCTATCTCCATTTCAGTAGTTTTGAGATATTTATATTTATTGCAAATATATAAAACGTAAAAGCTAAATATCTCAAAACTAATGAAATGGAGTTAAGACTTTCTTTATTAGGAGGGCAGTAACCACTTATCCGAATCTTCTGAAATTCCAAACATAGTATAAGTTTATTAGTAGCTATCACCTCGAGAAAAATGGGCGTAGTTGCCACGCCCATTTTGGTACCTCCCACACAAATGAAACATTTTGCACCAAAAGCTATATAGCTTTAATATTAGTCCATAAAAATACTTGACATTTTGTACAGTGTAATGTTTTTAGTACCTACAGTCCAGTGAAAAATGTCACGCCACTTTTGGTTCCTCCCACACAAATTGATAATTTTGCACCAAAAGTTAACAGCTTATAACTTTAATACTGGTGTATGCAAATACTTGAAATTTTAAACAATTTAATGTTTTTATACCTACAGTTCAGTGAAAAGAGGGCGTCATTGGTACGCCCCTTTTGGTACATCCCACACAAATGTACTATTTTGCACCAAAAGTTAACGGCTTATAATTTTGAAATCAGTGTATACTTTATAGTTATCAAATGCAATTTAAATTGTTAATAATTTAATTAAAATAACAATATTAATTACGAATATTTTTTGGAACTGATGAAGGTCGGTTTTCCCGACTGAACTCTCTTACGTATTACAGCCTTTAAATGATCATAACCCCTTAAAAAATATTTTGGGAACAAACATTTTTGCGCTAAATATTAAATTCTCTCTGCAAATAATTATATGGCCATAACTCCTTAAATTCCTTTATAGCGCAATGTTAACTCATTGAGTAATGGCGAAAAGACCATTAACTACGAGTAATACACGCTGAAAAAAATCGCTTCTGTAGTATATTGTCCCAAACATATTCGGCTTGAAATATACATATGTCTAGAGTACACTCCAAATATATAATATTTGACACACATACTTAGGTTTAGGTTTAGGTTAGGGTGGCAGCCGTATTTTTTTTACAAGCTCACATAGACCAGTTTAGGTCCCTAGTGTTACCACGGGCTGAAATGCCCCTCATCGAAACCAACCTGTTTGATATATAAATTTATCGATAGTACGAATATCAGTACTGGAAAGATCTGTTAGGCTGCCTACTTACTATTATATGTTTGGGAGAATATTGTTCTAAACAAAAATATGTTCCCATTCTAATATTTATACCCTACACCACACTGTGGTACAGGGGATTATAACTTTGTTTCACGGCAGATGTTTGTAACTCCTTAAAATAACAGAGCTAGACCCACCTTAAAGTATACAGATCGACTCAGAATCACTAGCTGAGTCGATTTAACGATGTCCGTCCGTCCGTCCGTCCGTCTGTCCATGTAAAGTTGTTCGTCGACTACATGTCGCAATTTCACTCCGATCGTTCTGAAATTTTGCAGTTTAGAGTATTTCGCGGCTGTTAAGATCGCTAATGAATTTGGTTGAAATCGGTTCAGATTTAGATATAGCTCCCATATATATCTTTCGTCCGATTTGGCCCTTTAGTCCTATAGAAGCTGTATTTTACAGCCAATCGTTTTGAAATTTAGAATGGTAGAGTTTCTTGATCCATGAACCAACATTGCCGAATTTGAAGAAAATCGGTTAAGATTTAGCTATAGCTCCCATATATATGTTTCGTCCGATTTTGCTCTTTAGTCCTGTAGAAGCTGTATTTTACAGCCAATCATTTTGAAATTTAGAATGGTAGAGTTTCTTGATCCATGAACCAACATTGCCGAATTTGAAGAAAATCGGTTAAGATTTAGCTATAGCTCCCATATATATGTTTCGTCCGATTTGGCCATTTAGTCCTATAAAAGCTGTATTTTACATCCAATCGTTTTGAAATTTTGAATGGTAGAGTTTATTGATCCATGAACCAACAATACCGAAGTTGAAGAAAATCGGTTAAGATTTAGCTATAGCTCCCATATACATGCTTCGTCCGATTTGGCCCTTTAGTTCTATAGAAGCTGTATTTTACATCCAATCGTTTTGAAATTTTGAATGGTAGAGTTTAT
This sequence comes from Eudasyphora cyanicolor, assembly GCA_963930755.1. NCBI lineage: Eukaryota > Metazoa > Arthropoda > Insecta > Diptera > Muscidae > Eudasyphora > Eudasyphora cyanicolor. The sequence continues at coordinate 205,491,740 of OZ005736.1, read as the reverse complement.
TGATCCATGAACCAACAATACCGAATTTGAAGAAAATCGGTTAAGATTTAGCTATAGCTCCAATATATATGTTTCGTCCGATTTGGCCCTTTAGCTCTATAGAAGCTGTATTTTACATCCAATCGTTTTGAAATTTAGAATGGTAGAGTTTTTTGATTCATGAACCAACATTGCCGAATTTGAAGAAAATCGGTAAAGATTTAGCTATAGCTCCCATATATATGTATCATCCGATTTGGCTCTTTAGATCCAATCGTTTTTATACCCTACACCACACTGTGGTACAGGGTATTATTTAAGTATAAAATGTCCCAAAAGTAAATTTATGTAAACAATTTATACATGAATTACAAAATTTATATATCAGAGTTATTCAATATTAGGAGAGTGGTGTAGGGTATTATATAGTCGGCCCCGCCCGACTTTAGCCTTTCCTTACTGGTTTTTTATTATACCCTACACCACACTGTGGTACAGGGTATTATACGTTTGTTTCACGGCAGATGTTTGTAACACCTGAAAATAACACAGCTAGACCCACCTTAAAGTATACCGATCGACTCAGAATCACTAGCTGAGTCGATTTAACGATGTCCGTCCGTCCGTCCGTCTGTCCATGTAAAGTTGTTCGTCGACTACAGGTCGCAATTTCACTCCGACCGTTCTGAAATTTTGCAGTTTAGAGTATTTCGCGGCTGTTAAGATCGCTATTGAATTTGGTTGAAATCGGTTCAGATTTAGATATAGCTCCCATATATATCTTTCGTCCGATTTGGCCCTTTAGTCCTATAGAAGCTGTATTTTACATCCAATCATTTTGTAATTTAGAATGGTAGAGTTTCGTGATCCATGAACCAACACTACCGAATTTGAAGAAAATCGGTTAAGATTTAGCTATAGCTCCCGTATATATGTTTCGTCCGATTTGGCCATTTAGTCCTATAAAAGCTGTATTTTACATCCAATCGTTTTGAAATTTAGAATGGTAGAGTTTCTTGATCCATGAACCAACATTGCCGAATTTAAAGAAAATCGGTTAAGATTTAGCTATAGCTCCCATATATATGTTTCGTCCGATTTGGCCCTTTAGTTCTATAGAAACTGTATTTTACATCCAATCGTTTTGAAAATTTAGAATGGTAGAGTTTATTGATCCATGAACCAACACTAACGAATTTGAAGAAAATTGGTTAAGATTTAGCTATAGCTCCCATATATATGTTTCGTCCGATTTGGCCCTTTAGTCCTATAGGAGCTGTATTTTACATCCGATCGTTTTTAAATTTAGAATGGTAGAGTTTCTTGATCCATGAACCAACATTGCCGAATTTGAAGAAAATCGGTTAAGATTTAGCTATAGCTCCCATATATATGTTTCGTCCGATTTTGCTCTTTAGTCCTGTAGAATCTGTATTTTACATCCAATCATTTTGAAATTTAGAATTTAGAATAGCTCTCATATATATGTTTCGTCCGATTTTTCTCTTTAGTCCTGAAGAAGCTGTATTTTACATCCAATCATTTTGAAATTTAGAATGGTAGAGTTTCTTGATCCATGAACCAACACTACCGAATTTGAAGAAAATCGGTTAAGATTTAGCTATAGCTCCCATATATATGTTTCGTCCGATTTGGCCCTTTAGTTCTATAGAAACTGTATTTTACATCCAATCGTTTTGAAAATTTAGAATGGTAGAGTTTATTGATCCATGAACCAACACTAACGAATTTGAAGAAAATTGGTTAAGATTTAGCTATAGCTCCCATATATATGTTTCGTCCGATTTGGCCCTTTAGTCCTATAAAAGCTGCATTTTACATCCAATCGTTTTGAAAATTTAGAATGGTAGAGTTTATTGATCCATGAACCAACACTACCGAATTTGAAGAAAATCGGTTAAGATTTAGCTATAGCTCCCATATATATGTTTCATCCGATTTGGCTCTTTAGATCCAATCGTTTTTATACCCTACACCACACTGTGTTACAGGGTATTATTTAAGTATAAAATGTCCCAAAAGTAAATTTATGTAAACAATTTATACATGAATAACAAAATTTATATATCAGAGTTATTCAATATTACGAGAGTGGTGTAGGGTATTATATAGTCGGCACCGCCCGACTTTAGCTTTTCCTTACTGGTATATTAATATATGCGTTCCAAACAAGATTTCTTGATTTTCAAATAAAATTTATATGTTAACAAATATATAGTATTTGAAAAAAAACGCTTCCAAATATATTTTCTTTCAATTCAAACATATCAAAAATGACGATTTTCCCCCGCGTAACCATGGAACATAATAATGCATTTAATTCGCAAAAAAAATGCAAGCATAATTTATTTAGAAGATTGAAGACAAAGCTTTCGAAAACACTGGGGAAATGTTTCTAAATACAATAGGTAATTAGTAGGGCGGGTCAATTTGTATGAAGTCGAAAAAAAGTATATGAGCTCATCGCGATTCTTGTTCTATCATTTCAAGAAAATTCACCCAAGACACCATAGGTCAAAAATGAATTTGGAGCTCCTACATTTTTCAAAATAGGTATTTTTCCAATATATTTAGGAATAGGGACACACGACTTTGTTATTCCTCTACAAAAAATTTGCAAATGGGGGTTTTTGGAGTCGAGGAATCTATTTTTGACATTTATTTTTGCGTGCCGCCTGAGGGCGCTTTCTTAAATTTTTGCGATTTTTTCGCCTTTTTTGGGGAAATGAAAAAAGCAAAAAACGTAATACTATTTTTCTTGTAGGTTTTGGCGAGTAAAACAACGTTTGTTCTCTGAAATTTGGCGGATACCCCCAAAATCACGATTTATGGGCAAAAATCCGATTTTCTTGCCTTTGCGCACTTCATTCCTAAGAGATTGAAAACCTATTAAAAATTAACAAAGTTATAGGCGTTTAAGTGTGATAGAAAATCGGGTTTTGACCCGTACATACGGATTTTGGGGGTGACCGCCAAATTTCAGAGAAACAAGCGTTGTTTAACTCGCCAAGACCTACGAGAAAAATAGTATCGCGTTTTTTGGTTTTCGGACTGTCTGACTGTGTAATTCAATCGCAAAATTTCCCCAAAAAAGGCGATAAAATCCAAAATATTTACGAAAGCGCACTCTGGCGGCACTCCAAAATAAAAATAAATGCCAAAAATGGATTCCTCGACCCCTAAGCGTCTTCAGTACTCCGAATGGTTGGTTGAACAGACAGAAGTGAATGGTGACTTTACAAAGAAAATCATCTTGAGAATTCACAATTGATTGTTGAAAAGCCGATGCATCCATAAAAGGTGAATGTTTGGTGCGGTTTATGGGCTGGCGGCGTCATCGGGCCGTACTTCTTCGAAAATGAGGTCGGCCAAGCAGTTACCGTGGATGGTGTTCGCTATCGCGAGATGATAACGGACTTCTTGTGGCCAGAAATTGAGGATATGGACCTGGACGATATGCGATTACAACAGGATGGTGCCACTTGTCACACAGTCAATGACCGCGTTATCTCACGTTGTGGCGTTGTGATTTGAACCGTTGGACTTCTTTCTTTGGGGATATTTTAAAGATCAATGTAAGTCAATAAACCAAGAACAATTCGAGAGCTAAAGAATGAGATAATTCGGCACATTAATGACATTGAACCTCAATTATGTCTCAGAGTTATGTAAAATATGGACCATCGGATATAGGTAAGCCACCGAAGCCGTGGCCAGCATATGGCCTATATTTTGTTTCACACATAGTTGTCATAGAAACTTCTTTCATCATAAAAAATATTAAGATAATCCTTTGAAAACTTGTTGTTTTATTTACAAATAACATTGTGCTTTTTGGTTGCACCACCAGTTAGATCTCGTTTAAATTTTATGTCATAACTGCTATCTAATATGTCATGATAACTGCTATCATCCCGATCAGAAGACTTCGCTTTAAAAAGTCATTCACTTGACATTGAATCATGTAAGTATTATGGGGTAAGTACCTGAACAAAACTTCAATAGTTATATACTCGTACAGTGCATGTAAAGTCGAACTTTGGCGGAACTCCACTCATTGTAACAACGCATTTTCAACATTCTTTCTGACTTCACTTTCGGCCCTGATATTCACTTTTAGTTGCGATGCGAACAAAGTTGACGCTGGCGGTGACAGTGGCAATGCCGGAGTTGTTTAAAAAATAGCAGTTTGTTTTTTAATACATCACTCTCGTTGAATGAAGTTTTCCCTCCGATGGCTTGGTTAATTATGCCCATAAAATAGTAGAGTTTTTCTTAGTGCCTCCGCTACTTCCTCCCATACCCTCACCTTTACCCCCACCACTGGTGCATGTGTGTTTGACGCCAGTGTGGCATTGTTGTTGTGCACTGTTGCTTGTGCATTGCCACTCTTACTTCCGCTTCCGGTGTACGTTATGTTGGTGGTGCTACTGTTGCCGTTGTAACTGCTACTGTTGGCGTCCTCCCCACATACTTCTCGCCGAGCTTCAGTTGATTTTTATGTTTCACTTTTTTTGTCACTGTTTATTTTCGACTTAATAAGAACTTTTACGCTCCGCAGTGTTTTCCGTCTCGTAATGAAAACATAACATCATAATTTGCATGATACCCCACCACGACCACTGAAACAGCGCCACTTGCCAATCCTTGCAGAGAATATAGTGGGTTATATATATTCGCCAGTAAGCAAACCAATCTCACAATGGGCTGAAAAAGTATCACAACAAGAACTTTGGTTTAAAGTGTTGCCAACTTTAAGCTCTGCCGGTTAATAGTTTTTGGTGTTGGCGCGCTCGTTGTTTTACAACAAGCGTCATTCTTTTATTTTTTTACAATCCTACAGAAACATATAATTTTACGTCACAGATAAAAAATATATCGAAATGAAACTAAAATGCTACAGTATTAATGCTTTGGGAAATCGCAAGAAGTCATTGTTAATGAGCTACTACATTTCGTGGTAACAAACATCGCCAGAAATGGTTCGAAACGTGAAGGCCACATGTCAATGTAATCGACGACAAAGCGCAGTTCAGTTGCTTGAAATCTTTACTGAGTTACTAGACAATTGTTTTGTTAAAGAATGAACTTCATATTCGAGCTTAGTTTCTTAGATTTTGGCCATCGCAATAGTGGATATGTGTACTGGTGCATTGTCTTGATGAAACAGCACTTTCCTTTTCGCCAAATGTGAAATTTTTTCTTTAATTTATTAACTTAAACGATGTAAAAATTTAGCAAAATACTCGTCATTGTTTGTTTTTCCTTTTTGAAGATAATCAATAACTATTATCGCCTAATGAAGGAACTGTTTTCGCCTTCTCTGGACGCGATTGTCGCATTCTAGTCCACTGATTTGACTGTTCCCTTGTCTCAGGTGTGAAGTGGTTGATCCACCCTTGTCTCATCAATGGTTAAGCGTCGACGCAAAGCATCAGCTTAATTGCACTGAAACATTACCAAACTCGCTATTAAAACATCTTCACTATGTTGTTGCTCTTCCATTGTGAGCAAACGCGGCACCCATATTGTGCACAGCTTTCTCATATTCAAATTTTCGATCAATATGCGATGAATATCACTTTTTGAAATGTCTATCATTTCAGCTAGCTCACGCACTTTTAGCCGACAATCACCCAATGCCATTTTGTAGATTTACTTAACCTTTCTGGTGTGGACACCTTTACAATGTTCGCCTTGGTTGCTCTTGGCAGAAGGAGCGTCGACGGAGGAGAGTAGAATCTAACTCGGTTTGAATGTTCGTTGGACTGATACATTTCTAATGAAAGTATTTAACTACACAACGCTGTCCAACGTTTACCATGTTTACAAATTCGCAGAGATCGTTTAATTTTTGATGGCTCAAAAAATACTAAACAACCTGGCACCTTGTAACATAAAACATATGGGCAAATATGAAAATTTTTGAAAACAGGGGTAATGTATGTTGTTTTACCCTTTTCTCGCTTTGTGTACAGATTTCGGTGCATAAGTTGATGGAATTAGATAAACCACAAACATAAACGTTTTTTCCCAAAAAAGTTTGTTGTTATCTAAAAAAACTTTAAAAGTTATAAGCACATACATTTCAAAATTGTGAAAAAAGTCCTAGAAATGTTCATATCTGTATCCATTATTTTATAAGTTGTGGCCAAACTATTTATTCTGAAGTTACTGGTCAGTTACAAAAAACACGAGGGACACATGGAGGAAGAATTTTTCGTGAGCACTGTTCATGTGAGATCTTTCCGCAAAAAATTATAGCCCATAACTTTTTGAAATGCGATATGAAGTGTTTTTTGACCGCGGTAAGCGCGGCCCGCGATGTAATGAAATAACACTATAGCTTCCCAAACCTATAGTGTTATTTCCCAAACCTTTGTTAAACTTGCGTGATTTTTTTTTTTTGATTGTGTATTTCGCGGAGCACATCGACAGTTATGTATAAGTTGAGCTGAATTAATTATCCCAGATGGCTTTTGACCCGGTGAATCCAAAAATCAGGGGGCCGTAATAAAATAATGAATCGCTGAAATTTTATTCACTTTTTTCAATTTTTGCAAAAATTGCAAATTTTGTCCTTGACATTTTTAATAGTATAAACGTCTGAAATTCATTTCTATGTTCTTCGGGCGTATTGCTGTGGTGCACTTAACAATCATGGATACTTATTTGAAGATTGAAGTCTTGTACGCGAAGAACGTGACACTTTTGTCTCAGCAATGATCATCAAGGCACACCCAGTGCGGGGTACAGATATGGCGGAAGTGTATATGAAATAAAAGGATTTTTAACGCTCTATTCCGAAATCGAAGGGCCGTCATTTTAATTTGATGATTGTGCAAATTATGCACATTGCAAAAATTATATTTCCAGAAAAATAATGTTCGTATGATAACGATGAAATCATAACATTTTTTTATTTAAATACTAGCGGACCCGGCGAACTTCGCCTCGCCCCAATTTAACGCCTTCAGATAAACTCCAGAGTGATAATAAAACACAGATAGTTAAAATTTTAATGCGATTTGTTTAAAAGGAATCGAAATCAGTAGAGATAAATCGAATCAGATGATAAACAACAAACAACGAAGACAGAAGACAGGCAACGTACAGATGACCGTGCGAAAAACAGGGAAATTCGAGATTAATTCCACAGACTTCCTACGATTGGTTTTGAGATTTATTGATTGTCATCGCAAAAGCCAATCGTACAGGGAACTGAATCCGCTTGAATTGGAATGAAAGATCAGTTGGAATAATCGGAATTCGTGGGATAAGGACTTCCTCTCCTTTGAATTTTCCCTTGATGATCGTCGCCTGAATCACATTGTCCATCAGTTTCATAATGGACAACCGCGAACTATGCACAATTTCGGATGATTCAGATTCCGCAACATGATTATGATCGCTTCCACCTTCAGCTGTAAATTATGCGGCGGAGCTCCTGGCACATCAAGCGACGTCGATTTTACTTTGAATAATAAAATTCATGCTATCGACGTCCTTATTCTTCGCTGCTAATATTGCCCATTCACTAATCTAATCGAGATTTGGAAACACTTTGGTGATGAGTTCCTCGTTCGACGATGTGAACTCGCAAAAATTTGCCGGGAACAATATCAATGCAGTGGAAACATCAATAGTAATTTGGCCATTGTCAAGCGCCAACAGTTGTTTCGAGAATTCAAGAGCCGATGAGTCGTTCTGCAACGCGACTCTCATGTTCGTGGTCAATTTCAACTTCTTGACATAACTTCTTGACATGCAGCCACAAAGACCACTATTTCAGGCATGCATTAATTTCATCGGCAGTAGATTTCGGGATGACGGGAAGCGTTTGACGAAAATCTCCGGAGAGCAATATCAGACTCACCAAATTGTCTCAAATCACGTCGTAAATCCTTCATCGTTCGGTCAATTGCCTCCAGAGCTCGTTTATGCGCCATCGTGCATTCATCCGAAATTATGATTTTGCAATGCCCGCAATCCAATAAGATAACCTTACCTCTTATACTCAAACTTATTATCTGAAAAAATGTTCGAATTGATAAATATCGTGAATTTTAATTGATCGTAATGCTTGTACCGTTTGCCGATGTGATACGCGAAATCAGTGTAACAATACGCAAAACTCGAATGAATTGCACCAAGAAAAATAGCACATACTCGTACATATGTTTAATAGAAAACTTTTTTGTTTAATAGAAAATTAATAAAAAAATTTGGATTGAAAAAGAGAGCAGTAGATAGGAACAGTAGGAATCTCGCAAGAAATAGCACTAGATAGGAACAGTAGGAATCTCGCAAGAAATAGCAATTTTCGATTTTCCCAATTTTCCGACTTTTCCGGAGGGTTTTCCCAAAATTTTCTTTCGTAACAACCTTCTCCAGGCAAATACGAACAACTGAAAAAAAATTGAGCCAAATCGCTCCAGCCGTTCTGACGTGATGCCATTACAAAGATGGACCGTTTCTTTTTTATATATATAATAATAATATAATAATAATAATAGAAAAAAAAACACATATGATGTGAACTTCGAATTTTGAAACAAACATAACTTTTGAACTAATTGCGATATTATCCTCATTCCTTTTTTAGGCCACAGAAAATTGCCTCATATAATCGTGATAATTAGACTTATATTTTTCCGATTTTTATATTCGATATATTATATCATTTTTCAATTAAAAATTATTTTGATTCGCTATATTTATCCGAATAATGAAGCTACAGCGAATATTTTGTCATATGCTGATAGAAATGCTAATGTTCCATGATTGTAATTTTAGTTTTCCGAATTCCGATGAAAATTGCATTTTATAAAATTTTTTTAAATTTCAATTTGGAACCGCCATAACTTTCGCGGCCTTTGATGAAATTTATTCACAACAACGGTTTTTGCATGTTTATATTTATACCCTACACCACACTGTGGTACAGGGTATTATAAGTTTGTTTCACGGCAGATGTTTGTAACACCTGAAAATAACACAGCTAGACCCACCTTAAAGTATACCAATCGACTCAGAATCACTAGCTGAGTCGATTTAACGATGTCCGTCCGTCCGTCTGTCCATGTAAAGATCTTCGTCGACTACAGGTCGCAATTTCACTCCGATCGTTCTGAAATTTTGCAGTTTAGAGTATTTCGCGGCTGTTAAGATCGCTATTGAATTTGGTTGAAATCGGTTCAGATTTAGATATAACTCCCATATATATCTTTCGTCCGATTTGGCCCTTTAGTCCTATAGAAGCTGTATTTTACATCCAATCATTTTGAAATTTAGAATGGTAGAGTTTCTTGATCCATGAACCAACATTGCCGAATTTGAAGAAAATCGGTTATGATTTAGCTATAGCTACCATATATATGTTTCGTCCGATTTGGACCTTTAGTCCTACACAGAGCCGAAAATACAATGATTCTTTTAACCATGTGTCTGGTTAAATTTTTCATGGTAAATGTTAGATTACGAAGACAAAAATAACCTTATATAAGTTCAAATGTACATGAAAAATGGTTAAGTTAACATTATATATGGTTGGTTTTTTTGAAAGAGAGGCAGAAAAATGTGCGACATAAACAACAATTCTGCTCTGTTGTGGTCGACGTTTTTCAACTGCTTTGTGTTAGACGAAGTTGATATTAAGTTAAACGAAGTTGAAACGAATGCGACTGTCGTCATAAGAGAATTTATCTCGCTCATTGAAAACACCACCAAATGCCAGCTTCGGTGCTTTATCGAGTGCGGGAGTTCAGTTGGTGTTGAATAGTCGATGGGACTAGTGCTGTTGTCGGAAGCTGTTGGTATAGAGGTAAGTAGTAAAACATTTTGTAAAGAACTACATTCATAAGTGTGTATGTACATATGTGTATTTAAAAAGTGAAATAATAAAATATGTGTGTTAAAAATGTTAACAGTGTTTTGTGCCTGTGTAATTATAGTAAAGGCGAATGTAATATCAATATTATCTTTTGTTATTATGCCATTAAAATTGTGAAATTCAGTGGTTAAGAGTGGAATAAAATATGTACACGCTGTCGCATTAACTGAGCATGAAAAAACAACCAACAACAATGTATGTACGTAAGTATATGCAGCAGCAAGCAAACATACGGAGAGAAGTGTTGTGTACGTGTGGGTATGTGTTCATCTTGTCTTTTCGTTTGAACACTTCTGGCTGATACGCCGTACATACATACGTTAGTTTTGTTTGTTGTGCGATGTTGATACTGTTAAATGTACATACATACATATGTTGTTAGAAGTGCTTTCGTAATACCTACATACATACATATAAACGATATTTTGTTTTTTTCTTTTCAGTTGTTTCTTTTTCTGTGGCTTGCGGCTGCTTTTGCTGGGAGTCCGGCCTTGAATCTGTTGGTAAGTTGTGCCAATACTAGAAACTGTTGATAAGCTGTATCAATACTAGTTGTAGTGTACGAAGTAATTACAGCAAAAGTGGTATGCATGCATACATTTGTTTTTTTATACCCTCACTTTAGTAATACGAGGGTATACATATATCATTTGCAACGGGCCAAAAGTGTAACACATTGAAGGAGTGATCTAAGACCCTAAGTATGTTCAGCGCATATTAGTTTTGGGTCATTTTAAGTCGAATGAGATATGTCCGTCCGTCTGTCTGCTGGCTAGTGCGCACGATAACTCTCGAAAAGAGTGACCGATTCACTTCAAATTAGGTATACGGTAATATTTTTTTCTACCTCCGGTTAAGTTCAAAGATGGGTCATATTGGTCCATTCCTTCTGGTACCTCCCACACAAAGGATTAACATTTAGTGAAATATTGTTTATTTAATAACAACTATACTTTGGTCGGTTTACCCGACTGAAACTTTCTTACTTGTTTTTAATATACAATTCAGTGCACTTCCTTGAAGTATCATCCATTGACTTACCCAATCCTTGATTTTTATATCTATTCCGATTATGATTTTGGTGGGACATCGGCTTTCTATCAGATTGCCTTTGTTCTTAATCTCCTCTCTCCTATAAGTTTGCCGTAAGATCGGACTAAGCTCGGTACCCCAATCTAAGTGCCTAACCGTCCTGGGCCCTTAATAATCGAAAGATTCAGGGAGTTTACGTGGACGGCACCTTTTGAGCGGGGACTGATCACATGTTGGTCAAGCACAGAAACGTAAGCACTTAACTTATAGTCACAGAGCAGATTTTTCCATCAGATCAGCCCATCGGTAAATGCTTATGCTATTTGAACTACAGAATTTAGGTAAAAAGTCAAAAGATCTTCTTAGAATTGCACCCTTTTTTACATTTATACTTATATTTTCTAACCTTTTTGTTTTTTTTTCTTTTCAGGTGTTTCTTATACATATATATATTAACATATATTTTGTAAATAAAATAAAAATAAAAATGCGAAAGTTAAATTTTTCTTGTTTTATTTGATATAAATATTAAAAATTATTGAAACAACTATGTTTCTGGTTACATGAAGTAACCACTAAATAGTGATATTAACAATAAAAAAGGTTTCAATAACAATCTTCATAGTTAATAATATTAACAATTTCATTGTTAAATTGAACATGCATTGTTTCAATAAATTAACTATGAAATGTTAATATTAACAATTTTCATGGTTAAAAAATTCAAAAATGCATTGTTAAAGTAACAATTATTATTATAATATTAACAATTTTCATGGTTAAAAAATTCAACCATGGAATAGTTAAATTAAATAATATTATTCTTAAATACCAGTCAACAAGAAAATGTTCAAATTAACCTTATATAACGTAGACTCCAAATCATGTTTATTTATGGTTAAGTTAACCTTATATAAGGTTAATTTTTGGCTCAGTGTATAGAAGCTGTATTTTACATCCGATCGTTTTGAAATTTAGAATGGTAGAGTTTCTTGATCCATGAACCAACATTGCCGAATTTGAAGAAAATCGGTTAAGATTTAGCTATAGCTCCCATATATATGTTTCGTCCGATTTTGCTCTTTAGTCCTGTAGAAGCTGTATTTTACACCCAATCATTTTGAAATTTAGAATTTAGAATAACTCTCATATATATGTTTCGTCCGATTTTGCTCTTTAGTCCTGAAGAAGCTGTATTTTACATCCAATCATTTTGAAATTTAAAATGGTAGAGTTTCTTGATCCATGAACCAACACTACCGAATTTGAAGAAAATCGGTTAAGATTTAGCTATATAATTGTGCCAAAAGTATTAAGGTGGAATTGCATAAAATGTAATTTTAACGTCCACTAGTGTCTGTATGTCATCTCGATTTACACGGTTCTATCCTAAAACGCCTTCGATGACTTGTTTCAATGCGTCCCATGCACATAGGTGCTTATAATGGTTCGAAAGCATATTTGTGAAAGATTAGCTTTTCATTTCAATCGTAGCAAAAATCACCCAATTTTGAGCACTTGTTATTTTCCATATTGAAATTTTGAGTGCTTTTCTGATTTTTAAAATATTTTTCAATCTAAATTATAATTTAAAATTTAAAAATACCTTTCGCGTCCGTCGGCACTATTTAAATGACAAAAATCAATGAACACCTATAAATACTACGTATCTTCAAAATTTTACTGACAGGTACTTGTCATCATTTATGACTTTGTTCACGTACGTGTGCGTTTAAAATTGTTCAAATGTTTCCAAAAAATTAGGACTCCTTTAATTGACTGTGAACGTATTAGGTATCATGAATTCAGCGTCCACGCACATTCTTGAGCGTTTATGGTCCTGTGTTTCTATGTTCTGCATTTGCCTTATACCATTTCCTATAGAACATCGACGAAACGTCCGTTCCTACGGAATTGTAAATAGGCATTTCCACAAAACACAGCATATTTGTGGATTTGTAAATCAGTTACTGAGCAAAAAAGGTAAAATGGTAGAAAAAATAATGTCCAGAGAAAAGTGGCCGTTATTGACACGCCCCTATTGGTACCTCCCACACAAATGCACTATTTTGTACCAAAAGTTCACATCTTATAACTTTAATACTAGTACATACTTTCAAGTTACTAAATGCAATGCAATTTGAATTGTTTATAATTTAATTAACACAAAAAAGTAAATATATTTACCAATTTTTTGGGGATTCAAGATGAAGGGATCCTTATGTCGGTTTACCCGACATAACTTTCTTACTTGTTTTTTATTCCCTTGATATAATAATATTTATACCCTCACAATAATGGAGGAGGGTATATATATTTTCCTACGAGCTGAAAGTGTAACACATCAAAGGAGTGACCTAAGACCCTAAGTATATACGGTCGATATCCGTTTTGGGACATTTGAAATTATTTGAGCAATGTCCATCCGTCCGTTTTGTAACTTTCAAAATGTGTAACAGATTGGCTTCATATATATTTGGTGTGTGTTAATATTTTTTCGATCTCAGGCTATGTTCGAAGACGGACCATTTTTGCTCCACTCCTTCTGTACCTTCCTCACAAAGGCTTAAACTTTAGTGAAATATTGATGCTCTAATAAATTCTATACCACCTATCCAAATCCTATGTAATCCCACACCTTGAAAAAACGGACAAAGTTGCCCAGCCCCTTTTGGTACCTCACACACAAATCGAACCTTTTTGTACAAGAAGTTAACTGCTTATAACATCAATACAAGTGTATAAAAATGCTGGTAATTTTGTGCATATACTGGGTGGTCTCCAGTTACTTTCCTTATGAAGCTGCAATACCGACAGCTCTCTTCAGGGAAGTAGTAGAAGAAGCAACGTCTGACGAGCTCGAGCTGATTATTGGCGCAGATACGAACGCTCATCATACTATCTGGGGTAGTACGGATATAAACAATAGGGGTGATTCGCTTCTTGACTTTATTCTAACTACCAACCTAACTATGTGTAACATTGGCAATAAACCGAACTTTACAATTAAAGACAGACAAGAAGTACTAGACGTAACGCTTGCTACTGACCGGGTGTCAGACAAAATTATTGGGTGGAATGTACTGGAAGACCACTCATTCTCGGATCACCATTATATAGAGTTGAAACTCGCCGAAAAAATGCCTAAACCTGCTGTCCACAGAAATGTGGGGAAGACAAAGTGGCACCTGTATGAGAAGAATTTTAAAAAGGTCCTCAAGTCTAAACTTCTTTATGAACCGAATGACAAAGCCGGTCTGGATAATCTGGTCGAGCATGTCACCACATCATTCAATAGTTCCCTTGAAGAAGCCTGTCCAAAAACAAGGTACAAGGGTAAAAGTAAACCCCATTGGTGGACTTCTGAGCTAACGGCAAGGAAAAAGACCTGCAACAAGCTATTCAACAAGGCGAAATCTACAGGAGCCTTTAATAATTGGGATGCATATAAAGGGCAACTCAAGATCTATAAGAAGGAGCTTAGGAAGGCGCAAAGACGCTCTTGGTATTCCTTCTGTGGCGAAGTGGAAAAGGTCTCCGACGCCGCAAGGCTGAGTAAGGTACTATTCGCGTCTCCTTGTACAGTGGGGTATTTGCTGGATGAGGCAAACAACTGGACAAAAACAGCGAGCAATCGCTAAGTGTACTGATCGACACATATTTGCCGGGGAACTCATCAACAGAGCCCGAGGATCAACAGGACCAACAAGAGTGCGAGTGGACTGCGAGCATCGCTAGCTTGTTGACTGAGAGATCTAGAATAAGCTGGGCTATAAACAGCTTTGAGCCCTTCAAGTCACCTGGACCAGACGGAATCACCCCAGCAGAAAATGTTAAAGTACATTATCCCCTGGCTGCAGACAATTTATGTAGGCTGTATTAGGCTTTCATACATCCCGAATCGATGGAGGGATACCAAAGTGGTATTCATACCCAAAGCGGGGAAGATATCGCACACTAGGCCAAAAGACTTCAGACCAATTAGCCTATCCTCTTTCCTATTGAAAAGTCTGGAAAGACTTTTAGATTATTTCATTAGGCAAAACCTGGAGACAAAACTCCTGTCGGGGAACCAACATGCTTACAATAAGGGAAAGTCTACAGAACCAGCCCTGCACGAACTTGTGAGAACTATCGAATCGTCCCTACATTTCAAAGAATTCACCATGGTGGCATTTCTTGACATAGAAGGGGCTTTTAACAACGTACACCCAGATGAAGTAATCGCGGCATTGTCACATCTAAAGGTGAACTCTAGCTTGATTAGACTAATTCAAAGACAACTCAACAGAAGAAGTATAACAGCATGTCTAGGGTCCACAACTCTAATAAGGTTTGTAAACAGAGGGACCCCACAAGGAGGAGTACTGTCTCCACTAATTTGGAACCTGTGAGCGGTGAATGAAATCCTGCTAGATCTAGAACGTTGTGGCTGCAAGGTCGTGGCATACGCGGACGACCTGGCAATCGCAGTGAGTGGCAAATTCGAAAACATCCTCCGAGATATTCTACAGGTGGCTCTGAACAAGTTGGCTAGATGGGCCAGAAGCAGCGGTTTGGGTGTTAACCCAAACAAGACAGAATTTGTTCACATTACTAGAATGAATAATGTCCCTCATGTGGACCCTCCTCCTCGTATAAATGGAACAGATCTAGTCTTTTCTGAAAGTGCAAAATTTTTAGGAATAATTTTGGATAGGAAACTGTCATTTAGACTAAACGTACTGGAACGTGTAAAGAAGGCCAACATCGCCCTATATTCCTGCAGGAAGGCTGTTGGGTCGCGGTGGGGCCTCTCTCCTAAAATTGTCCATTGGATATATATAGCAGTGGTTCGTCCAATACTGTTATACGGCTTTGTGGTATGGTGGACGGCAACTGACAATCTAACCATCACAAACCTGCTATCACGGGTTCAGAGAACTGCCTGCCAGTGCATAAGCGGAGCCTTAAGGACTACAGCGACCGAGTCTCTACAAGCCCTACTCCATATACTGCCAATTAATATTGTGTCGAGAGACCAACCAAAGCGGCACTAAGATTAAACTGCCTATCAATGTGGAGGTACAAGAACTACGGTCACATGAGGATATCAATGTGTAGTGCTATGGTAAACGACCGAGTGGACTATATATCAACGGTGCGCACCTATGAGAAGAACTACATCACTATGATACCAGCCAGGGATGAATGGGATGGCAGAATACCCGGAAATAGAAACCATCTCCACTTCTATACGGATGGTTCGAAGCTTGATGAAAAGGTTGGCTTCGGAGTACACTGTGAAGAACTTAATTTGGATATAGCTCACAGACTACCAGATACCTGCAGTGTCTATCAAGCCGAAATAATGGCAATGTGGGAAGTCGCCAAGTGGCTGAGTCGGAACATAGTAACCAACACTGGCGTTGTCATTTACTCGGACAGCCAGGCTGCCATCAATTCTCTGGAGGCCACATCCCTAAATTCACAAATAGCATTCGACTGCCGCAGATCTCTTAACGAGATGGCTGAGCAGTTTAATATATACCTCATATGGGTGCCTGGGCATAGGGATATCCCGGGGAACTGCAAAGCCGATGAACTTGCTAGGAAAGGGACGACTTTACAAATTCTCGAAGAATTTGCATATATTGGTGCGCCACTATACACGTGCAAGCTTTGGATAAGGCAAGAGGCAATCAGGCAGTCCAACGACAGATGGACACAAATCGGCACATGCAGGGTAGCTAGACAAATCTGGCCAAGATATGACCTGAGAATGTCAAAATATCTCCTCGCACTGGAAAGGAAAAGATTATCTACGTTAGTATGAGTTCTGACGGGACACTGCCTGATCGGCGAAC
This sequence comes from Eudasyphora cyanicolor, assembly GCA_963930755.1. Lineage (NCBI taxonomy): Eukaryota > Metazoa > Arthropoda > Insecta > Diptera > Muscidae > Eudasyphora > Eudasyphora cyanicolor. Next base: position 205,474,970 of record OZ005736.1, on the reverse strand, counting down.
ACGCTAGAAGATTGGGTATTAACTCCAATGACTTCTGCAGATGAGGAAGAAGTGGAGAGCATTGACCACTTGCTATGCGACTGTCCCGCTTTGAGTAAACGACGACTGGACCTACTGGGATCGGCCGTTCTAGGCAGCCTAACAGATCTTTCCAGTACCAATATTCGTGCTATCGATACATTTGTATATCAAACAGGTTGGTTTCGGTGAAGGGCATTTTAGCCCGTGGTACCACTAGGGACCTAAACTGGTCTATGTGAGCTGAAGAAATAAAAAAGAAAACGGCTGCCACCCTAACCTAAACCTAAACCTTGTGCTTTTATAACACGTACAGTGTGGTAAAAAAAATTACATTATTGCCACGCCCATTTTGGTATCTCTCACACAATATAGCCAGTCATACCAAAATTTAATGTCTCATAACGTTAACATGTCAGTGTCCATAAAAACTTACAATTCAGATCAGCGCAATGTCTTTAAAGTTATACGTATAATAAGTCAGCTGACTATAAAACGTCCTCCAAAGTGGGTGCCGCGTTTGCTCACAATACACTCCTTTGATAACATCAAAGGAGTGTTTGGCTTCGTTCAACCACAATATAGACGAGTTTTTGCGCCGTTTCGTAACCGTGGACGAAAAGTGGATCCACGACAACTTGCCAGAGACCAAACAGCAGTCAAAACATTGAATTTTTCGTTGTAAATCGGCGCCAACGAAGACATATTGACCCACTTTCGTATTATTTTCGCAAAAATTCTAGAAATAAAGTGTTACGATTTCGATATATTCATTGCTGAGTACTCGTTTCTGACATCAATCTAAGGCAACTGCCGATCCCTTGAAGTTCAATTTTCCACAATCCACTAATTATAGAATTTTGTTTGGGACACCATAATGTATATAAATAAATATATACCAATTCATTTCAAATGGAATAGTTTTTTAGAGATATATAAGAGTATATATCCCATGGTGCAAACGGGGTTTTATGCAGTCAGGCTTTCACATGAAGGACACGAAAGAAAATTGTCGTCATTCCCCGTGTTCCCGTGCTGTGGATCAGTCCTTTGCCTTTTTAAAGTCAGCGTCATGATTTTTTGCCGTTATTGTTCGTCCTGAATCACTTTATTATTCGACTAAGCAACAACGCTTTTTTCCCACCATCATCGACTGAGCAATTCTGATTTTCATCTCCAGATTCTGTTTCGATATCAGCCATTTTTGGGTTTCTGTTTTTTGTTGGTTTGGTTTGACTTTTAACTGTTAGTGACGGTTGAATCTGTGAATCTTGGTTAATGGTTGATTGTAGATGTTTCTCTCTTGTTCAATTAGCATTTTCATAATTATTTGTGTTTACTTCACTAACTATTTTACACCATAATTGGACTCATATTTATCTTTTCTGTTTTTTGCATTAGCTTTTTGTCATAAAGTGAATACCAGTTAACTACCTTTAATTGTCAACAGAGATGTCCCAATGTAATGAGCAGTATTTTAGAGTTTGTTTTTATTTTCCTTTCTACAAATAAACAATGTCGCAGACAGAAATCGTTCAGTTGGAAATTTTTAAAGGGGCTAATTTGGAGTTCCCCTTGAATAAGGTGCGTGATGAAGCAATTCGAACTTTAAATAATTGATTTTGGCCATCGCAATAGTAGATGTGTGAACTGGTTCATTGTCTTAATTGCGAGCAAACGCAGCACCCATCTTGGTCATAGCTTTCTCATCATCAAATTTCCGTCAATATGCGATTTATGGCACTTTTTGAAATACCTATGACTTCAGCTAGCTCACGAACGGTCAACCATCCAATACCATTTTGTGGATTTTTAACCATTTCGGGCGTGGACACCTCAAAACTAGTGACCTGGCATATAAATGGCGGTAGTAGTTTTAAAAAAATTACTTTGTGAAAAGTGACAACCTTCTAAGACATGTTGTATATTGTAAGTTTTGCGATGGCCAAAATAGATGAATTAAAGTTCGAATTGCTTCAACATGCAGCCTATTCATCATATTTAACCCCTCGGATTATTTTTTGTTCCCAAAATATAAAAAATGGTGCGTCGGTAAAATATTTGCCACCAAGAAAGAGGTGGAGGTTGCGGTTGATGGCTATTTTCAGGAGCTACACAGTTCTTACTACAAACAGGTTATCGAAGCTATTGAAAATCGCTGGACAAAGTGTATCGAGCTAAAGGAGATTCTGTTGAGAAATAAAGAAATTGTCCCAAATTTGTTGTGTTTTCTTTGTTAGGTCAGCTAATTTAGCCAATTATTTGTCATAAATGCAAATAGAAAGTAGGGACAAGTACAATTTTTCAATTGACAACATTTTTTCCGGATGCATGCAGACAAAAAATTCTTATCATAGAAAAACCAGTAAGGAAAGGCAGAAAGTCGGGCGGGGCCGACTATATAATACCCTACACCTCCCTAACAATGCGATAAGGGTCATTGCCATAATAATTTGGAATAATTGGTAAATGGGTAGAAACATATTATCTAATTCTGAAACGATAATCGCTAAATTAAGCAATATTCGTTCCTAAATTGAGAAACATCTATCTGGAAAATTTTAATGATCGGAAGTAAAATACAACTTCTATAGCGGTTTGATACCAAATCAGGAGGAACAATCAATATAAATCTGAACCGATCTACCCTGAATACTCATTCATGTAAAAAGACCTCCTTCTTTCGAATTTCGTACTGATCGCATATAAAATACAGTCTCTACAGCGCCTACATGTCAAATCGGGGGTAACGTATATATGGGGGCTATATCTAAATCTGAACCGATTTTCTCCGAATTTAGCAGTATTCCTTCATGTAATAAGAAACCTCTTTCTGCCAAATTTTGCACTGATCGGATATAAAATACAGTTTTTACAGCGCTTACATGTCAAATCGGGGGTAACATATATATGGGGGCTATATCTAAATCTGAACCGATTTTCTCCGAATTTAGCAGTATTCCTTCATGTAATAAGAAACCTCTCTTTGCCGAATTTCGCACTGATCGGATATAAAATAATATTTTTACAGCGCTTTTATGTCAAATCGGGGGTAATGTATATATGGGGGCTATATCTAAATCTGAACCGATTTCTTCCAAATTTAACAGAGTTCATTCATGTAATAAGAAACCTTTTCCTGCCGAATTTCATACTGATCGGATATAAAATAAAGTTTTTACAGCGCTTACATGTCAAATCGGGGCTAACATATATATGGGGGCTATATCTAAATCTGAACCGATTTTAACCAAATTCAATACGGATCGTCCTTGGGCCAAAAGAAAGATATGTGTAAAGTTTCGTCGAGATCGGACCATAATTGCGACCTGTACTTTGATTACAAGAATACATGCACAGACGGACAGACAGACGGACAGACGGACATAGCTAAATCGACTCAGAAAGTGATTCTAAGTCGATCGGTATAATAAACGATGGGTCTATTTCTTCTCCTTTTGGGTGTTACAAACAAATGCACAAAGTTATAATACCCTGTACCACAGTGTGGTGTAGGGTATAAAAATTTCAGACAATCACATGTCATATATCCGGTAATTGAGATTTGCTTTGTTGACAGATATTTTCGGGCAACCGAATATTGTAATAAAACTTTAACTTTAAATTCCAACTCAAGACCGCAAAAGCGACAAACTAACGTTAGAGTTCGTTAAGTTTAAAGGTGTCTGGCTCAAATAATTACTGTGGGTGCTGGCAATTGCCATCAAATAGCCAAGGTATGCCAATTACAACGGAAGTACATGCAATTAAACTTTGTCTGCGGACAGGTCCAAAGGACAAAGGGGTGAGGAGGGAGAAATGTGCAAATATGTAGGTGGTACATGAAAAGAGACAATAACAAGAGCCAATATAACGATACAACTCAGTGCAGACAGTAATTTAAATGTTTGCTTTTACGGGGGAGATAGAAAAAAAAGGACATGTCATTGCATTCCTCTGGCAAATAATTGCAGTGGAAGAGGAAAATAAAAAGAGCAGGACCTTTAATAAAAATTCCAACTCAGTGCATTGTACCGTATTTTAAGTGCATATGGACACTTTGAGAACCAAACTGTTCTAAACTACTCCTCCGATTTAATGAATCAAAGCAGACGTAAACATGTAGGTACTAGCATTTACCATTCATTGAAAATTTTTTCGAAATTTTAATTTTTATCGAAATATTTTTTAAGTTAGAAGCACATTTTCTTCCATATGTGTGCAGATTTTCAGGATGACGTTTTTTTCCATTCCTTGGGAAAAAATTTAAAAGATTTCTCTCTCAAAAAATTATGTATTAACATACAAATACAATTTTGTAGATTATTTGTCATTGAATGTTCAGATTTTGCATAAAATCTACTTCTGTAACATGAAAAATTATTCGCAAAAACGCAAAAATAAGTTAAAAAAATAATTTTTAGCGGTGTTGGACCTTAAAATTTATCTTATTTTTCTTTCAAATGAAAGTGCACATCTTTTCTTATATTTGCCGAGATTTTTAAATGTGAAATATTTAAAGAGGCCTTTGTATTGGGGCGATATCAAAATATGAACCGATATACCTTATTTTCACTAGGTACGATTGAATGTAAAACAAAGTGCAAATATTAAAATTTTAGCATGATCGGTTAAAAAATTCTTCATGTAGAGCGTAATTATATCTTATCAGAGGGACTTTTGAATGGGGGCTATATCAAGTTTTGGACCGATATGCCCTATTTTAAATAGGGATCGTCCCTAGGTTAAGAAATGTTTCTGTACCCATTTTCATTAATGGCGAATTCTTTTCTGCAAAAAAGTGCAACATTTTCATTGCCCTTTTTCCGAAAACGGCACTTTTGTGATACTTTTTTGAAATTTGGTAATTAAGTTACTCGAATTTAGCACAACTAAAATTTCAAAACTTCAAAAAAGCGATATTATAGTGCAGTTTTCGGAAAAGGGCAATGCAAGTGTTGCACTTTTTTGCAGAAAAGTATTCGCCATAAGATTGCTTCATATTTGCGACCTGTTGTGTCGAATATAAAAAAGAACAGAAAGCTAAACGTAGTTTGAACACCACGATGTAGTGAAAAAAATGTTTTTTTCAAATTTTTAAATGAAGAAAATAATGCTTATTTGAAGAGAATCTGTTGACAAATGTAGAAATTATAGCACTTTTGGTAGAAATTAGAAAATTTATACATAATCCGGTTTTTATACCCCCACTATTGTGAACAGGGGAATATATCAGATGATGCGGACCAAAAGTGTAACAGATCGATGGAGTGACCTAAGAGACCCCAGAATATTTGGCGGAAATCCGTTTTGGGCCATTTTATGTCATTTGAGCAATGTCCGTCAGCCTGTTCGTCTGGTTGATGCGCGCGATAAATTTCGACAGGATCAACCGATTGATATCAATTTTGGTATGTGTCAATATTTTTTTTATCTCAGACTAAGGTCAAAGATGGACTATGTTTATCTCCTCCTTCGATTACCTCCCACACGAAGGGTCAAAATTTAGTGAAATATTGATTATCTCATAAATTTGATACTAAATACTACTCAGAATCTTTCACAATTCCACACATGGTATTAGTTTCTTGGTCGCTATCATCTTGAGAATCGTGCCGTTCTTCTGTTCGTACCTCCAAAAAAAAATTTCAAAAATGAAAAAATATGAAAAATATTTTTTAATTTCCCTATTTTCACAAAATCGGTCATAATTTTTACATTTGTCTATAGACTTTTTGCAAATAGGCATCGTTTTCTTCGTAGGAAGCTAGGTTTAAAAAATGGAACAAATAATATTTTATAGCTTCTTCGTGCCAGCAAAAAACTATTTAAAAAAATATAATTTGTTCTTATTGTTTTATTGATCGACACACATTTCCCGGGAAACTCAACAACCGAGCCCGAGGATCAACAAGACCAACAAGAGTGCGATGGACTAATTGCAGAAAATGATAAAGTACATTATCCCCTGGCTGCAGAAAATGTATGTAGGCTGTATTAGGCTTTCATATATCCCGTATTGATGGAGGGACACCAAAGTGGTATTCATACCCAAAGCGGGAAAGAAATCGCACCCTCGGCCAAAAGAGTTCAGACCAATTGAAAGGTCTGGAAAGACTTTTAGATTATTTCATTAGGGAAAACCTGGATACATAACTCCTGTTGGGAAACCAACACGCTTACAATAAGGGAAAGTCTACAGAATAAGCCCTACACGAACTTGTGAGCACTATCGAATCGTCCCTACATTTTAAGGAATTCACCATGGTGGCATTTGACATTGAAGGAGCTTTTAACAACATTCACTCAAATGCGGTAATTGCGGCACTGTCACATCTTAAGGTAAACTCTAGCTTGATTAGACTTATACACAGCCTGCTCAACAGGAGCGCATAACAGCGTGTCTTGGGTCCACAACTTTAACAAGGTTTGAGGAGTACTGTCTCCCCTAATTTGGAACCTAGCGGTGAATGAAATTCTGCTAGATCTAGAACGTTGTGGCTGCAAGGTCGTGGCATGTGCGGACGACGTAGCAATAGCAGTGAGTGGTAAATTCGAAAACGTCCTCCGAGACATTCTACAGGAGGCTCTGAACAAGTTGGCTAGATGGGCCAGAAGCAGCGGTTTGGGTGTTAACCCACACAAGACAGAATAGGTTCTTTTTACTAGAATGAAAATGTCCCACATGTGGACCCTCCCACTCGGATAAATTGAACAGATCTAGTCTTTTCTGAAAGTGCAAAATTTTTAGGAATAATTTTAGATAGAAAACTGTCATTCAGACTTAACGTACTGGAACGTGTGAAGAAGGCCAACATCGCCCTATATTCCGGTCGCTGTGGGGCCTCTCTACTAAAATAGTCCATTGGATATATATAGCAGTAGTTCGTCAAATATGTTATACGGCATTGTGGTATGGTGGACGGAAACTGAACAACCAACCATCACAAACCTTCTATCGAAGTTTCAAAGAACTGCCTGCCTGTGCATAAGCGGAGCGTTAAGGACTACAGCGACTGAGTCTCTACAAGCCCTTCTCCATATACTGCCGATTAATATTGTGGCGAGAGAAGTTGCAACCAAAGCAGCACTAAGATTAAACGGCCTATCAATTTTGAGGTATAAGAACTACGATCACATGAGGATATCAAATTGTAGTGCTATGGTAACCGACCGATTGGACTATATATCAACGGTGCGCACTTTTGAGAGGAACTACATTACTATGATACCAGACAGGGATGAACGGGTTGACAGAATACCAGGAATCTCCACTTCTATACGGATGGTTCGAAGCTTGATGAAAAGGTTGGCTCCGGAGTACACTGTGAAGACCTTTGTTTGGATATAGCTCACAGACTACCAGATACCTGCAGTGTCTATCAAGCCGAAATAATGGCAATATGGGAAGTCGCCAAGTGGCTGAGACGGAACATAGTAACCAACACTGGCGTTGTCATTTACTCGGACAGCCAGGCTGCCATCAATTCTCTGGAGGCCACATGCCTAAATTCAAAAAAAGCCTTCGACTGCCGTAGATCTCTTAACGAGATGGCTGAGCAGTTAAATATACACCTCATATGGGTGCCTGGGCATAGGGATATCCCGGGGAACTGCAAAGCCGATGAACTTGGTAGGAAAGGGACGACTTTACAAATTCTCGAAGAATTTGCCACTATCCACTTGCAAGCTTTGGCTAAGACAAGAGGCAATCAGGCAGTCCAACGAAAGATGGACAGAAATCGGCACCTACAGTGTAGCTAGACAAATCTGGCCAAGGTATGACCTGAGAAGATCAAAATATCTCCTCGCACTAGAGAGGCAAAGATTGTCTACGTTGGTATCAGTTCTTACGAAACACTGCTTGATCGGCAAACACGCCAAAAGTTTGGGTATTGACTCCAATGACTTCTGCAGAAGCTGCGGAGATGAGGAAGAAGTGAAGAGCATTGAGCACTTGCTATGCGAGTGCCCCTCTCAGAGTAAACGACCACTGGACATACTGGGGTCGTCCTTTCTAGGCAGCCTAACAGATCTTTCCAGTAGCGATATTCGTACTATCGATAAATTTGTATCAAACAGGTTGGTTTCGATGAGGGGCATTTCAGGCCGTGGTAACACTAGGGACCTAAAATGGTCTATGTGAGCTTCTAAAAAAAAAATACGGCTACCACCCTAACCTAAACGCTTCCTACACTTGATTCTTTCAATGTAAGCCGCTTTATACTTGTTTTAAGAAAAACTTTTTAAGTATGATTTCGGCTTAAAATAAGAATTTTTAATTGAATTTAGTGCGACATTTTTCTTTATTATTCAGTCAGAATTTATTTGGTTCGAGACCATATGTTTCATTTACGTTCTGTCTATTGCAAAAAAGTAATAAAAAAATACAAAAATTGGTAGAGAGTTTTAATTGCTTGGTAGAATTGACTGCAGTTTCGATAGACACCACTCTATCAACTTCAGAATTCAGTAGCAATAGTGTATGTCTTTAACTTAATTCACCTGAAATACTTATGGAAGCAGTAAATTGAATTTAACAAGAACTACTAACCAAACTTGTATTTTGCCAAACTAAGTCAACACACTAAAACTCTCATACCAATACATTTTTGTTTTTTGCTTGGGTTCTCATTGCGAGCCACGAAAACATATGTAGTTTTGTCAACGGCTAATGCCGACGCCATCGTACCTCATGTGTTTGTATGTGTTGTTGTTATTTATTGTTGGTCTGTGCTTTTGTTATTCAGTCAGAATTTATTTGGTTCGAGACCATATGTTTCATTTACTTTCTGTCTATTGCAAAAAAGCAATAGAAACAAATACAAAAATTGGTAGAGAGTTTTAATAGTTTGGTAGAATTGACTGCAGTTTCGACAGACACCACTCAAAATACGCATTTTTGAGAGGAACTTCTTTATTTTGGATACGCTGTTAATGCTATCTGCCTGACCACCAAAAAACTACCAGGAGTTACATTTGCCGAGTCCACAACAACCGCCCACATGCTCTAGTCAACTTTTTTGAAGGTTCCCTCTCTGTTTCGAAATATACTATGGTAGCTTCCTTAGATATATAACATAAATCCAGTCGCAATAATTACGACTTTAGCAACCCTGACATTTCAGCTAGCTTAGAACCAACTGACCTCCATAGATTTGTCAGTAAGGGCAACGCGCCAAGGGGTGTTCTATCTCCTCTGCTATGGAATCTATTTTCTAGTTTCTCTGGAGATACCCATTATAAGCGTTGTTGCCTTACTCTTAGAGACATCCTACAGCAGACCCTTCACAGAACCGCAAGATGGACTTCCGATAATGGTCTTCGTGTTAAACTGGCCAAGACGGAACTTGGCCTAGGAACTAGTACACCTTTCTCCCAGTCTCAGAGAAGGGAATGTATTGAAGTTCCCTGATGTTGAAAGGAAATATTGTATCTCCATACCAAAACTGTGAAATTGCAATTTCAACAACAAAAAATTGCAGCCTTACAACATTCCGAGGAGACAAAAGTGCGATATTACCGCATAATAGTTTTTCTGTTATACACATTTCAAGGATGCAACTCCGAAGTATTGTAAAGCTGCACAACTGAGTTTGGAGGACCAAAAAACCGTCATATAGTCAACGTATCCTAGCCTTACAAACAACAATTGAGTGTTTTCAAGCACTCTTTTCTGGTTTCGCATTGCTCTTCCATTTTCTACTCTACTAAAAATAAATGTCAGCAATTGATGACTACGATACGGCTGATGCTTACGACGAGGAGAAGATGATGTGGATGATACTTGTATTTGGTAAGTAAGTAAGTGCCATAAGATGTAGATACTGATGACGTAGAGTTGTAAGACAAAATAAGAAAATGAAAATCTCTTCTTGATTAAATTGGCGCTATTGCTGCATGTAGTTTTTACGCTTTTTGAGTTTATTTGGAATTTTGTGATTTTCTGTTTCTGCATCACCGCGATGTCGATTTAGCATACTTCCGTACATAAGCGATTAGATAGAAAAACAGGTCTTTTGTTAGCGCTTTAAATTGATGATATTGAGTTTTTGAAGAGCCATTTCTATAGCTTCAGTTCAAAGTGGTGTGATATACATACTTTGTTTGCTATGTTTCAGTATCAGTTTCACAAAAAATTATTTTATTGTTTTTTTTTTATTTTCTTAAGAATGTTGCAGGAACATCTACACGCTGAAAAAAAATCGCTTCAGTAGTATATTATCCCAAACATATTCGGCTTGAAACATATATATGTTTAGGGTACACTCTAAACATATAATATTTGGTACACTCAAAAATTATATATTTGGGAAGATGTTGTTCTTGTTTACATCGCAATATGTGTTTACTTTGGACGATTTTTTTCCGAAGCAAATATTCATTTGCATTTAAGTATTCAGAAAATACCTAAATTGTGTTAAATATTTCAGTGATTGAAAGTTAATTTTTTAGACATTTTTCATGTCGTAAAAATAATAAATAATAATAATTGAAATCGTATAATCTTGAATCGAAATATATTACTTGGAGGATTGACAACTAATGGTGGCCTGGAATACTCAGAAATTTTAAATGATTGATTAAAAAAAGTAGTTAATGCTGCATTTGGTATCATATCTAGGAGGTTCAATGTGAAACCAAAAAAAATTAAAACTGAAATTCGAAAAATTCAACAAAAGTTTCGAAAAACTTTTTTAAATAAAATAAATTTGGAGAAATTCCTAAACAATAAATATACCCTACACCACACTGTGGTACAGGGTATTATAAGTTTGTTTCACGGCAGATGTTTGTAACACCTGAAAATAACACAGCTAGACCCACCTTAAAGTATACCAATCGACTCAGAATCACTAGCTGAGTCGATTTAACGATGTCCGTCCGTCCGTCCGTCCGTCTGTCCATCTAAAGTTGTTCGTCGACTACAGGTCGCAATTTCAATTTCGTTCTGAAATTTTGCAGTTTAGAGTATTCCGCGGCTGTTAAGATCGCTATTGAATTTGGTTAAAATCGGTTCAGATTTAGATATAGCTCCCATATATATATTTCGTCCGATTTGGCCTTTTAGTCCTATATAAGCTGTATTTTACATCCAATCGTTTTGAAATTTAGAATGGTAGAGTTTCTTGATCCATGAACCATCATTGCCGAATTTTAAGAAAATCGGTTAAGATTTAGCTATATCTCCCATATATATGTTTCGTCCGATTTGGTCCTTTAGTCCTATAGAAGCTGTATTTTACATCCGATCGTTTTGAAATTTAGAATGGTAGAGTTTCTTGATCCATGAACCAACATTGCCGAATTTGAAGAAAATCGGTTAAGATTTAGCTATAGCTCCCATATATATGTTTCGTCCGATTTTGCTCTTTAGTCCTGTAGAAGCTGTATTTTACATCCAATCATTTTGAAATTTAGAATGGTAGAGTTTCTTGATCAATGAACCAACACTACCGAATTTGAAGAAAATCGGTTAAGATTTAGCTATAGCTCCCATATATATGTTTCGTCCGATTTGGCCCTTTAGTCCTATAAAAGCTGTATTTTACATCCAATCGTTTTGGAATTTAGAATGGTAGAGTTTCTTGATCCATGAACCAACATTGCCGAATTTGAAGAAAATCGGTAAAGATTTAGCTATAGCTCCCATATATATGTTTCATCCGATTTGGCTCTTTAGATCCAATCGTTTTTATACCCTACACCACACTGTGGTACAGAGTATTATTTAAGTATAAAATGTCCCAAAAGTAAATTTATGTAAACAATTTATACATGAATTACAAAATTTATATATCAGAGTTATTCAATATTACGAGAGTGGTGTAAGGTATTATATAGTCGGCTCCGCCCGACTTTAGCCTTTCCTTACTGGTTTTATTTATATTTATATTTTTATTCACGAAACAAATATTTGTTTGCATTTAAGTATTCAGAAAATATATCACCATCTTAATTTTAGGACAAGTTTTTTGTTTTTCAGAAGTCATTAATTTTTTTGGATAACCGTGCATAATGATACATTGTGCAAGATGGGTTGACAACAAATGATGACTTTCAATAAATATAAATCAAAAATAAGTGTTTAAAGCATATTTTATTGCTACTTACCATTTTAAATTTGTAATGGTCTTATGTAACTCGAAATCAATGAAAAATTAAAAATAAACTCGAAAAATCTGCAATGTTTTGAAAATCTTTTTTAAACAAAATATATTTGGAGAAATTCCTTAACAATAATTTTATTTATATATAAACACATACATATTTTAGTTGAGAAAATTGGTTTGCATTTACATTTCTTTGTAATAATTATTGCGTTCCAAATACATTTTATTGATTTTCAATAATAATAAAATATTTTCTTTCGACAAACAAACATATCAAAAAAGCCGCTAATTTATAAAATTGTTATCATACACGATTGACAAAAATTGTACCTCCAACTCGGGCAGTCCTTAACCGATTTCGTTTAAATTTAAATTAATCATAACTTGGGTTTAGACTTCGGGAAGATCTGGGACAAAATTACAGGGAATTATGCGGATTTTTCACTTGCCGATTCCCGGGAATTTTCTTCGGGATTCCCGACGCATAAATACCACTGAGAGTGTTGTGCTTGTAAACAGGTCGTAACACTATTCAACAAAAAAATATTTTTTTTGTGTCAAAGAGCTAAAAACTTTTTTATATAGATTGAGGAATACTATTTAATGAAACCAAAACAAACTTTTTTATGGTAGTTTTTTTTTAATTTTATTTCAAAAATTCCAATTTTCACGGAAGGTACTCTTAGCATTAAAAAATTAAAGGAAATTATTAGGGATTGAAATGCTAAAAATCATTTTCACGTAGAAACAGAAGTTTATTAACTGTCGTTAAAACAATTAGAACAAAATTTTCTGGCACGAAAAAAACTATGAAAAATAGAAAAAAATTGTTTGTTCTGCATTTTTAAATGCCAGAAATGAAGAAAACAATGTCAATTTGCAACAAATCAAGTAGTAAATGTAGAAGAGATATGTATTAAAAAAATAATTGTTCTTGTTTTATTTTTATTTGGCAATTTTGTTTGGGAGGTACCATAAGGAGGGGGACAACCATGCCCATTTTTTAATATACTTTGGGTACATGAATCGGAGTTATAAGCCGTTAACTATTTGTGCAAAATGGTCCATTTGTATGGGAGGTACCAAAACGGACGTGGCAAAAACGCAATTTTTTTACGGGACAATAAGTAGTATACAAGTACTACACTTCACAAAATGTCAAGTATTTGTATGGACTAGAATCAAAGTTATAAGGCGTTGTGCAAAATGGTCCATTTGTATGGAAGCTATCAAAAGGGGCGTGGCATCTTCGTGAATTTTTCACTTTTTGATAACTACTAGAAAAAATACCATACACGGAATTCAGTTTGGTTGCCTCAACCGAATTATTTGCCAACCGAATTTTGGCAGTTCTGTCTACTATCATGCGATTCCATCAGGACAACCAACATTTTGGTTGTGGTATACTTCTGCTTCCATGTTGACATATTTGGTTGCGCCACAACCAACAGTTTTAAAAAATTGGTTGTTCTGACAATTTGTCAGTCATATACTACCGACAATTTATTAACAAGAGTTTTCATTAATTTTTATTTTATTTATTGAACAAAAAACCAAACAATTCATAATAAAATTAAAAATCCCATATTACAAATTCATCACTATTATGAGATGTGGAAATATTTGACACAAATTTAAGTACACGAAAAAAACACAAAACTGTTATGCAAATATCGCTAAACCCTGTGCTTTCAATTTCATGATTGTTGCTTTTTTTATCTATGAAAAACATTTTGAACAACATATTCTGCATTCCACACATTATTATCCACACGAGATTATTTTTGACTACATATACAGTTCTTGAACAAAATGTTGAAGATTTATTTATGTCGAGTAATTTTTTTTTTTTGTTTGTCATGTATAATAATTTTTCAGTTGTATTTCCCACAATACATTTAATTATTCTAAATTTGGGAAAATATTGGGATAACCAAAAAATGATTATTTATTAATATTTTTTCTGTTGTAGTAACCAATTCGTTGCAATAATAATCTTCGGTCTATTGATAAAATTTATGCTGTCAAGACTAAAACATTGGTTGTCACAACTAAAAATCGATCATATGGAACTATACTGAAAGTTGATTAAAAATTGCATTAAAAATTTCAATAAAAACTTTAAAAAGTGACCTTAAAACTTGAAACAAACTAAAAGTTGCTTCAGTTTTTATTGTCAAATCCCCGATTTCTGAGAAAACTAAGCACAGCCTATTTTATTTGAGAAAAACCAGATTTTTGGGTGTTATTTAAATCGCGAATAGCTTCTTATTTTACAAATGCAGAAACGAAATAGATTTTTACATATTTTAAAAACTGTTGGAAAATGATATTTACAAAAAGTGAAAAAATTTTTTTATAACATATTTTTAGTGATAGTTATAGGAATTAAAATTTTCTAGAAAATTTTGTAGAATTTACATTTTGTATTTTCTACTGGTGTTTATAGAAAATATCCCCTAAATTGCAATTTTAAAGAAAATGTTGTCAATATTGAATTTTTTATCAAAAATTTTTATCGAAAATTTCGACAAATAGTTTTTTTGTTAGAAAATTACGTCTTAATTGCATTTTTCCAAAATTTAATTTGTATAAGAAATTTCGTCGAAATTCCATATTTTTACAAAGAATTCATCGAAATGTATGTATTATTCTGAAATATTTCACTAAAATTGCATTTTTAATTTTTTTTTAAAAATGTAACATCTTGGAAATTTTGTGTGGAATTACATTTTTGGCAAATTTTCCATTAAAGTGGCAGTTACGATAAAATTCCTGTTAAAAATTTAATTTTTCTAAAAAGATCTGAAATATCTGATCCTAGAGATAATCATATCGATCCCTTCATTCCAATGTATGCTAAGTCGTCTAGCATGTTTTCGGAGATATTTAATTTCTTAAATTCTAAATATTCCAAATTATTTGCAGTCACAATTTGGTGTTTATCAGACAACCCATTCAGAAGTTTTTCACAAAACAATACAGGACGTTCGGTTTGAATTACAAAGGAATTCCATACAAATTTAAAACTTTGATAGGATTTCTTTTGCAGAAATTGTAGAAATTTTCCCCAACGAAAATAAACAATATTTACAATTCCCTGCAAAACATGTTCTAACCCCCTCTTTTTTGAAAACATTTTGCATTAAAAATTATCTTCAACAATACGCATTACCATTATGGCATTCTCCTGTGTTCGTGCTATGTTTCTTCAACACATTACAAGCCATTTGTAGTGATTATGCAGAAATTAACGCTTATTAATTTAATGATTTCTTAAATGACTTTCTCTGCTATCAAATGTAAATATGACCCGGTACAAGCAAGAAACACCGGTCATAAATACGAGAATGGTATGAAAAATGCTGTGAATGATAATTGCATAATTTTTTTAAAGCTACTATTAAAGCTTTCTAAATCTAATAATGGGTGATACATTTTGACCTTTTTGATATCCTCCACCATAGGATAGGTCACTCCGTACACCCTCACCATCGACGAGGCTCATTTTTGGCTCAATGAGTACCTCAATAAACAGAATTGTCGACTTTGGTGCGAAGAGCAACAAGAGGCTGTTCAAGAGCTGGCAATACACCCTAAATTGAACCGTAATTCTGCAAAGACGATTATGGACGCAACGTTACGACGAATGAAGCAAGGTACAGTTCCATGAATGAGTTATCTGAAGTGTCTGGAACATTTGCATGAAATAATCTTTAAAAAGTAACTGGCAATTATTGATTTATCGATCCAAATAAATATTTCATTCACTTGTACCAATCGTTATACGAATGTAATGCAAATCTTGACAACAATTTTCCCCGACCCTCGTTGAGAATTTACCATTCACCTGCTGAGTGTAGTAAATAATGCACTTAAAGGCAGTAGCAGCATAAATTGCAATAGCAACAGCGACAACAAGTGCAAGGATAACAAACATATCCATAGTCATAGATGAGCACCATTCGCTTCAGAGCATTCTCATTTACATAACATGCACAGAGAAAAATAACATTATATAACAACATTTTTATCGAAGGGCTGTGCATAACATTTTCTGGTGTAATAAGGTGTCCTAAACACGAAAAATATTAAAAAAAATTGTATTGCAAATTTTTTTATCCCCTCAACTTAGAGAGGAGGGTATATATCATTTGCTACGAGCCAAAAGTGTAACACATCGAAGGATTGACCTAAGACTCCAAGTATGTTCGGCGGAAATCCGTTTTATGACATTTTAAGTCATTTGAGCAATGTCCGTCCGTCCGTCCGTCTGTCTGTCTGCTGGCTAGTGCGCACGATAACTCTGGAATATTGATTATTTGATAACTTCTATACCACTTACTCGAATCTGAAGTTCCACACATGGTATTAGTTTATTAGAAAAATGGACGAACTTGCCACTCCCCTTTTGGTACCTCTCACACAAATGGATCATTTTTCACCAAAAGTTAACAGCTTATAACTTTAATGCCAGTGTATACAAATATTTGCAGTTTTGTTCAGTGTAATGTTTTTATAGTACTTTTAGTCCAAGAAAAGTGGGCGTTATTGACATGCCCCTTTTGGTACCTTCCACACAAATGAACCATTTTGCACCAACAGTTACAGCTTATAAATGTAATACCAGTACATTGAAGATATTAAATGAAATTTAAATTAATAATTATATAATTAAAACAAAATAAATAAATAAATTTTCGAATATTTTTTGGGACTCAAGATAAGTCGGTCTACCCGACTGAACTTTCTTACTTGTTTAAATTCCTATTTTCTTGGGTGGTGTTTTTAGTGTTTGGATTTGAAGAATATGCTCGGATATACTTTAAATTAAAGAAAATTATGAGTACTACAAATTTTGGTAATGACACTTTCACGTGGAAATAGAAGTTTAGTAACTGTCGTTAAAATCATTACTAAATTTAATTTTTTTTTTTCAAAAAATTTTTTTTTATGGCCTGAAACCATAAAAAATAGAATAGAAAACAATGCCTATTTGAAGAAAATCTATGGATAAATGGAGAATTTACAACACTTTTGGCATAAATAAGAACATTTCAACATACGTCGGTTTTTATACCCACCCTATTGTGAGCAAAGGTATCTATTAGATGCTGCCAACCAAAAGTGTAACACATCGATGGAGTGACCTAAGAGACCCCAAGAATATTTAGCGGAATCCGTTTTGGGCCATTTTTAATCATTTTAAATTTTGTTCTACCTCAGGCTAAGGTCAAAGATTGACTATGTTGGCCCATTCCTTCGAGTACCTCCCCCACGAAGGTAAAAATTTAGTGAAATATTGATTATCCCATAACTTATATACTACTACCCAGAATCTTTTACAAATCCACAGATAGTACTAGTTTATTAATCGCTATCATGTTTAAAAAAATGGGCGAAGTTGCCGCGCCCCGTTTTGGTACCTCCCATGCAAATGGATCATTTTGCACAAAAAGTTAACGGCTTATAACCTTGATTCCATTCCATAGAAATACTTGACATTTTGTGAAGCGTAATGCTTTTACAGTCCTGTGCAAAATGGCCGTTATTGCCACGCCCCTTTTGGTACCTCCCATTCAAATGGACAACTTTGCAAAAAAAGTTAATGGCTTATAATATGAATTCCTGCACATAAAAACACTTCAAATTTTGCTGAGTGTAATGCTTTTATAGTACCTACAGTTCGAAGTATAGTACATATGGGCGAAGTTGCCACGCCCCGTTTGGTACCTCCGATACATATGGGCCGCTTTGCACAAAAAGTTAACGGCTTATAATCTTGATTCCAGTTCTTACAAATACTTACAATTTTGTACAGTGTATTGTTTTTATAGTACCCATAATATATTAAAAAATGGGCGTTATTGCCACACCCCTTTTTGTACCTCCCCAACAAGATTGCCAAAATAAAAAATATGAAAAAATATTTTTTTTAATTTTCCTATTTTTACAATATGGGTCATAATTTATACATTTATCCACGCATCTGGTTTATTAGGTCTTGTTGTCAAAAGAGTTTTAACTAGTTTTGGATTGAAGCTATCGAATAATCTTTCTCAGGTTTTAAGCGGAGCAAACGATCGCCCGGAAATTCTTAGGTACTTTATAAACAGCTTCACGATTTGGGAATACAGTCACAGCTCTGCCAGCAAGACTTATATGGTTTAAAGCTTTTTATTGCCCAGAGGGCAAATATTCTTCAAATGGCTGCACTTTAACGGAATCTCAGACGGAGGTATCTATTAAGAACGAGATATCCTCACATACATATATGTATGTATGTACCTTCGATTTAGCTTATATGCTCAATAGAGGATATTATTTCCTTCCGATATTCATGAAATTTTGTAAAGCGTGTCTTATTTTACCAATTAATATCTGGGTGAACAACATCGGTTCAAATTTATTTATATATCCTCACATATGTACATTTGTGTTTCTTCTGATTTGGGGTCTACGCGCTTTAGAAGTCATATTTTACTCAGATGTACCATATTTGGCACAAAGGATTTTCTAATCCGAGACTAAACGACCACTAGCATATATACATAGGTATATATATTCGTCCCGATATGATATCTTGGCTCTATATAAGTCGTATTTTCCATTTGAATACTTTTAAATTTGGAAGAGGGATTTTTGTATCCAGACACGAGTACTGCAACATTGGAACAAATCTGTTACGACTTACATATAGACCCCCTATATATTCATATTCCACTCGATTTAGCATATAATCGCTGTAGAAGTCATGTTTTTCTTCTGATGATATTAAATTTGGCAGAGATTAGTTTATAAAGTTCGGTCGGGTAAACCGACTTATGAATCCCCACCTTGAGTCCCAAAAAAATATTTGTAAATTTATTTATTTATTTGTTTTTTTTTTTAATTATTATCAATTTAAATTGCATTTAATAACTTTAACGTATGTACTGGTGTTAAAGTTCAAAGCTGTTTACTTTGGGTAGAAAATGGTCCATTTGTGTGAGAGGTACCAAAAGGGGCGTCCCAATAACGATTACATTTTTCTGGACTCTAGGTACTATAAAAGCATTACACTGTACAAAATTTCAAGTATTCACATGCACTGGTATTAATGTTATAAGCTGTTAACTTTTGGTGTAAAATGGTCCGTTTGTGTGGGTGGTACCAAAAGGAGCGTGCCAATTACGGCCTCTTTCTCTCTTTTCACTGTACGAAATTTCAAGAATTTTTTTGTACTGGTATTAAAGTTAAAAGATGTTAACTTTGGTACAAAAAGGTCAATTTGTGTGGGAGGTACCAAAAGGGGCGGGCCGATAACGACCACATTTCTCCAGAATCTAGGTACTATAAAAGGATTACACTATACGAAATTTCAAGGATATGTATGCATTGGTATTAAAGTTAAAAGCTGTTAACTTTTGGTACAAAATGGTCCATTTGTGTGGGAGGTACCAAAAGGGGCACGCCAATAACGCCCATTTTTCTCTGGACTCTAGGTACTACAAAAGCATTACACTGTACAAAATTTCAAGTATTTTTATTAACTGGAATCAAAGTTATAAGCCGTTCACTTTTGGTGCAAAATGGTCCATTTGTGTGGGAGGTACAAAAAAGGGAGCGGCGACTTTGGCCTTTTTCTTGAGGTGTTAGCGACTTACAAACTAATACTATATGTGAAATTTCAGATGATTCGAGTAAGTAGAATATAAGTTATTAAATAATCAATATTTCAAGGAAGGAGTGGACCAATATGGTCCATCTTCGAACTTAGCCGGAGATAGAGCAAAATATTACCGCATACTAAATTTGAAGTCAATCGGTTACTGCTTTCGTGAGTTATCGTGCGCACCAGCCAGCAGACAGACAGACGGACGGACGGATATTGCTCAAACGACTTAAAATGACCCAAAACGGATTTCCGCCGAACATACTTATGGTCTTAGGTCACTCCTTCGATGTGTTACACTTTTGGCTCGTAGCAAGTGATATATACCCTTCTCTGAGGGGATAAAAATTGTATTGGAATTGGAATTTATGTACAGACAAAAATAGAATGTACGAGTGTATTTCAATGTTGTATCTAAAATAGCTGTCAAACACGATTGACAAAAACAATACTGCAAAACAGCAACTTGAGAACAAATTCAATGCTTACATAGATGAATACGGTACATCCTGTTTAATAGAATGTGGGTTACGCCTTTTGTGGTTTATCAAAAACGAGCACTTGATGTTACGTCCTTTGGAATTTCTTCATTAAATGCATGACTTTTGGACGTGGAAGTCTTAGATTTTGCAGAGACATGCCGTGAGAAAAGGCGAGAATCAAAGTAGATGTTCAATGAAATTCCTTATGGTCTCCGATTTTGATGAAACTCGGTGGAAATGTTGAGTATAATGCTCTTATAACGGAGTTACAATTTCATTTGTACCTACTAGCTTATTTTGGCTTTTTATCCCCTCACCTTAGAGAGGACGGTATATATCATTTGCTACGAACCAAAAGTGTAACACATCGAAGGAGTGACCTAAGACCATAAGTATGTTCGGCGGATATCCGTTTTGGGTCATTTTAAGTCGAATGAGCAATGTCCGTCCGTCTGTCTGTCTGTCTGCTGGCTGGTGCGCACGATAACTCTCGAAAGGAGTAACCGATTGACTTCAAATTTGGTATGTGGTAATATTTTCTTCTATCTCCGGCTAAGTTCGAAGATGGGCCATATTGGTCCACTCCTTCCTTTACCTCCCCCACAAAGGGTGAACTATTGATTATTAGTTAACTGTTATACTACTTATTTGAATCCTCTGAAATTCTACACATAGTATTAGCGTATTAGTCACTATTGCCTCGACACAAATGGGCGAATTTGCCACGCCCCTTTTGGTACCTCCCACGCAAATGGACAATTTTGAACCAAAAGTTAATAGCTTATAACTCAATTACCTGTGCATACAAAGACTTGAAATTTTGTACAGTGTAATGCTTTTATAGTACCTAGAGTCCAGAGAAAAATGGGCGTTATTGGCACGTCCCTATGGGTACCTCCCACACAAATGGACCAAAAGTACCAAAAGTTAACAGCTTTTAACTTTATAGTACCTAGAGTCTAGAGAAAAGTGGCCGTAATTGACTCGCCCCTTTTGGAACCTCCCACACAAATGGAGAATTTTACACCAAAAGTTAACAGCTTATGGCCCTTATTCATAAAAATTTAATGAAGGTTTGAAGAACGCTTTAACACTGCTAAAGCGTTCCTCAAACCTTCTTTAACTTTTTATGAATAAGGCCCTATAACTTTAATACCAGTGCATATAAATACTTGAAATTTTGTACAGTGTAATGCTTTTATAGTACATAGAGTCCAGAGAAAAATGGGCGTTATTGGCACGTCCCTTTTGGTACCTACCACACAAATGGACCAAAAGTTAACAGCTTTTAACTTTATAGTACCTAGAGTCTAGAGAAAAGCGGCCGTAATTGACACGCCCCTTTTGGAACCTCCCACATAAATGGAGCATTTTACACCAAAAGTTAACAGCTTATAACTTTAATACCAGTGCATATAAATACTTGAAATTTTGTACAGTGTAATGCTTTCATACATAGTACCTAGAGTCCAGAGAAAAGTTACCGTTATTGGGACGAGCCTTGTGGTATCTCTCACACAAATGGACCATTTTTACCAACGGTAAACAGCTCTTAATTTTAATACCAGTACATACTTTAAAGTATTTAAATGCAATTTAAATAAAACAGATAAATAAATAAATTTACAATTTTTTTTGAGACTCAAGGTGAGGGGATTCTTTAGTCGGTTTACCCGACTGAACTTTCTTACTTGTTCTAATGTTTAAATAGTCCAAATTCATTATTTTTTTATGCGTATATTAATATTTTACAAATGTTTTAGTGTTTGTTTCATGCAAATGTTGTACCAGGTTCAAGAGATATGGGCAAAAAAGGTCGCTGGCTGACGTTCGATACGAGTACATATTATGTTTGTCTTTGTTGAAATTGGCGTGTTAAGTATACGACCCCCAAGAACACGTGAAAAGATCATCTCGAACGCTACAAGAAAATTTGCGTTTTCTTGTGCCTTTCTTATTTTATTAGACATAACTTTTTTCTCTGTGTGCAGCACATAAACATTTACAACAGTAAGTAAACTATGAGAATAATACTCATCATAATGTCTGATAAGAGAAGTACTGTAAAGAAAACAATTTGCATTAGATTGAGGAGGAAAAGTAAAAAATAAAAACGATTTCAACTGAAGGAGTAGGATGTCTAAAAATAAAAATTATACGAACTGCATTTGTTGCACATACTTTCACATGAGTAAACGGAGTTGGATCAGTACTTAAGAGCAACGTTGCTGTGACAACAACAGCAGAGCAACATAATCGTACAACTTCTGGCAATTCCAAATGGTAAACATCAAACACAATGCCATAGCATGCAACAACGGATTCGTCCAAATTAAAAATCTGTAAGGAAAGGCTAGTCAGCCGGAGCCGACTATATGATACTCTACACTACTCTAGTAAGATTGGATAACAATGAAATATTCAATGTATACTACAATTAAAGTTAATGTACACAATTTACATTTTATACATCTCTGCCTCTGTAGCCAAATCGGACGAAACATATATATGGGAGCTGTTTTTAAATCTGAACCGATTTTTTTCAAAATGAGCAATGTTGGCCCATGTATTGAAAAAAACTCAACCATGCAAAATTTTAAAACAATTGGATGTAAAATACAGCTTCTACAGGGAAAAATCGGACGAAATATATATATGGGAGCTATGTCGTTATTTCCAGGAATGAAAGACTCCTAACCGTGAAATTTCAGCACGATTGGATTGATATTGCGACCTATACTCAGCAAACAACATAAGATGGATGGACAGACAGTGATTCGACTCAGCTAGTGATTCTGAGTTGATCGGTATACTTTAAGGTGGGTCTAGCTGTAATATTTGTAAGTATTACAAACATCTGCCATTATAATACCATGTACCACAGTGTGGCGTAGGGTACAACAAGAAGAAACAATTTTCGTTTTTCTTCTCATACTCTAGTACGATATGGTATTTTTATGGTATTCTTCTCAAGTATTTAGTAGTTCGTAACGAGCGATAACATCCTATTTTGCAAACAAATAAACAGTGGAACAGCAGCGCATCTACATATCGTCACCAGATATGCCCAAAAGCGTAACCCTCAAAAAATTTAATTTAGTTTTTGATTGAATATGGTATACCAGGCTAAAATACTTGTTTCTATAAAATCTTAGACTTCTCGTTTAAAAATGACGATTTTATTGAAGAAATTCCCAAGGGATATAACATCAAGTGGTCGTTTTTAATAAAGCACAAAATGGTAACGTACTGTATACGAGTATATCTATGTAAGCTTTGAACTTGTTCTCATGTTGCTGTTTGCAGTATTATTTTTTCAATCGTGTTTGGCAGCTATTTTAGATGCCAAATTGAAATATGCTCGTACATTCTCTATGGGGTCTGTATTTAAATTTGGCCTTTATCTTAACGTCATCCAATTTTTATAAAATAATTATATATAAATCATTATATTCTATAATCTAATCAATGCCAAATGTAATAATGATCTGAAGTAAAACATGACTTCTAGTACATTGCTTATATGCCAAATCGAGTGGAATGTGTATATACAGGGTGGCGCAGAATGAGCTATATGGTTTAAATGGTTTATAACTTTTTTATTTATGCAATTATTATAATTTTTTTTAAAATACTGTATATTATTGGGGAATTTTTTGCAATTAACTTTGAAAAATTATATCCTGTAAGTGATGTCCATTTTCTGCTTCCATTTTCTGCTTCGCTCTTTTTAGCATATTTTCCATAACTTTTCGCAAAATTTCGGAAAAATTCAATTATTTTTGTACGTTGTTTGATTCATAATTAATTCCCCAAGTCTCCTTCACAAAATGCTGAAAAAACAAAGAAAGAATAATAACACAGTGCAACAACCAAAATGGGAATGGGATGAAACCAATTGCAAATGAATGTTGACATTATCCCTAACAAAACCTCAAGGGTTTTTATCAGTTCACTGCTAGATTTGTTTTTACACGCATTTGAAGTTGGTAATTTTGAACCGCTTTTTCAATGAAAATCGACAAGAAGTAGCATCATTTGCATGTTAGCGCCATCTATCGTGAGTTGTAGGTAATAAATGATTTCCTCGACCCCAAAAACCGTAAGATACCAAAACTTTACATGATAATAAAAATAAATAATCATTATTTTTATCAAATTTTCAATGATCTTTTCTTGTTAGACAGCGTTCCAAAATCACCAACTTCACATTCGTGTAAAAAAAATCTCGCACGGACCTGAAAAAAACCCTTGAGGGTTTTGTTATGGATAATGTCAACTTTCATTTGCAATTGTTCTCATCCCATTCCCATTCGGAAAGTTCGATTTTGTATCACAGTCTAATTAAACAAGTATGAAAGTTTCAGTCGGGTAAACCGACTAAGGTATAACCTCACTTTGTGAGTAATGTAATATTGAATATTACACAAATTATTCTGTCACAAATTATTCTGAAAAACTCATTTTTCCCTGGACTATAGGCATTCTAAAAGCATTGCACTCTACAAAATTTCAAGTAATTGTATACACTGATATTAATGTTATAAACTGTTAACTTTTGGTGCAAAATGGTACCTTTGTGGGAGAGGTACCAAAAAGGGCGTGACAATGACGCCCATTTTTCACTGGACTGTAGGCACCACAAAAGCATTACACTGTACAAAATTTCAAGTATTTATAAACACTGGTATTAATGTTATAAGCTTTTAACTTTTGGTGCAAAATGGTGCATTTGTGTGGGAGGTACCAAAAGGGGCGTAGCAATTTCGCCCATTTTCCTCGAGTTGATAGCGACTAACAAACTAATACTATGTGTGGAATTTCAGAAGATTCGAATACGTGTAATAGTAGTTATTAAAGAATCAATATTTCACAACATTTTAACCCTTTGTGGGGGAGGTACCAGAAGAAGTGGACCAATATGGCACATCTTCGAACTTAGCCGGAGATAGAAAAAAATATTACAACATACGAAATTTGATGTCAATCGGTTACTCCTTTCGAGAGTTGCTCATTCGACTTAAAATGACCCAAAACGGATTTCCGCCGAACATACCTGGGGTCTTAGGGCACTCCCTCGTCACACTAAAGTGAGGGTATGAAAAGCTATAAAGAATTCAAACCATATAGCTCTTTCTGCGCCACCCTGTATTATAACTTTTTAAAGAAGTTGGGGATATGAAACGAACCGATTTTCTCCGAATTTAGCAGTATTCCTTCATGTAATAAGAAACCTCTTTCTGCCAAATTTTGCACTGATCGGATATAAAGTGCAGTTTTTACAGCGCTTACATGTCAAATCGGGGGTAACATATATATGGGGGCTATATCTGAATCTGAATCGATTTTCTCCGAATTTAGCAGTATTCCTTCATGTTATAAGAAACCTCTCTTTGCCGAATTTCGCACTGATCGGATATAAAATAACATTTTTACAGCGCTTATATGTCAAATCGGGGGTAATGTATATATGGGGGCTATATCTAAATCTGAACCGATTTCTTCCAAATTTAACAGAGTTCATTCATGTAATAAGAAACCTTTTCCTGCCGAATTTCATACTGATCGGATATAAAATAATGTTTTTACAGCGCTTACATGTCAAATCGGGGCTAACATATATATGGGGGCTATATCTAAATCTGAACCGATTTTAACCAAATTCAATAGGGATCGTCCTTGGGCCAAAAAAAAAATGTGTAAAGTTTCGTCGAGATCGGACCATAATTGCGACCTGTACTTTGATTACAAGAATACATGCACAGACGGACAGACGGACAGACAGACAGACAGACGGACAGACGGACATAGCTAAATCGACTCAGAAAGTGATTCTAAGTCGATCGGTATAATAAACGATGGGTCTATTTCTTCTCCTTTTGTGTGTTACAAACAAATGCACAAAGTTATAATACCCTGTACCACAGTGTGGTGTAGGGTATAAAAACACAGAAAATTCAAATTGAATTGGGAATGTTTATTATCATTTGAAAGAACATTCTTTGGCATTTATCTTTTGAAGATTATGTCTATCAAATGTTGGCCGCGGCTACGTCTCAGATGGTCCATCCGTTGAGTCCAATTTTTGATGACTCGTTCGAGCATTTCGACTGGTAACTGGCGTATGACACGCGTGATGTTTTGCTCCAAGGCCTGAATCGAAGCGGGTTTGTCCGCATAAACTTTAGACTTTACATATCCCCACAGGAAAAAGTATAACGGTGTGATATCACACGATGTTGGTGGCCAATCGACCGTCCCAAAACGTGAAATTATCTGCTCAACGAAGTGTTCTCTAAATAAATCCATTGATTGATGCGATGTGTGGGAAGTGGCGCCGTCTTGTTGAAACCAAATGTCGCCGAGATCACGAGCTTCAATTTCAGGCATCAAATTGTCGGTTATCATGGCACGATAACGGTCGCCATTGACGGTTACGTTTTCATCGGCATCATTTTTGAAGAAATATATATAATATGAACCGATGATTCCGGTACGTCGGATCGGGAATTGGTCAATGGCATAAAGAAAGCTCTTAACGAGAGCTAAAATATTGCTCATCGGTGTCAAGGTCGTGGGTCGACTAGAAAGTGTTTTTTTTTTTGGATTAAAAAAAATGGACTTAGCGCAATTGGCGAACGATTATTTTGATAATAAAACTGAATAATTTGTAAACGTTGTTCAGGTGTAAGTCTTTCCATGATGAAATGCCAAACAATACTTAACAAAAATAACATGACAGCATGACACGACTCACACATGATCTGTCAAAAGGGCTATTGAAAATAGTATCTCTACTTTGATCACCCTATACAGCTGCATATGCAGCATTCAATGTTGCACCAATCCAAAATGCCATTAGCATAGTGCAATAAATGTAGCATTGCTTATGGGGAAAAATTAGTTTGTGATTCAATGAAGATCATCAATTCAAGTGGCTTTATATGAAAATTTCCCATAATTGCTACCAATACAAATGTGATCGATTGAAAAAAACTCAGAAATATTGGTTAAATGTATATATTTGCCAATATATTTGCTAACATGTTTGGCAGAAACCAGTTCGAGGACATTTGAGCTATATTCATCGTTTGATCTGTTTGGCTGATGCACAGGACAACTCTGGAAAGCAGTGTCTTATTCACTAAAGTTTTGTATGTGTACTGAAAAAAAAATATGGTCCTAATTAAAAGATTTTTATTATCTTTGTTGTTTAAACTGGGCTGTTTTTATTTCGTCAAAATAACGACATTTCATACTTGAAAAAGCTTTTACAGCGATTCGTGAAATCAGTACAAAAGTGTATAGAAATCAATACATGGTTCAATTTCAAATTCAATTACAATTTCCAAATCAATTATAAATTAACTGAAAAGTTTGTGGAAATATGTACACTACGATTAAAGAAACATAGGAACTTCTAATCTACCTTATCGTTTGTGAATTTATTTGAATAGTCTATGGAGCAACTCAAATGATTTAATTTTAATAATCGCCCTTATTCCAGTTGGCGTCGTCGACGTCGATTCTTAGTCGACACTGTTTAGATTTACGACTTCATAAATTTGGAAATTTTTTACAAATATTTTTAAGTTTTAAAAAGTGTTTTTGTTAGTTCATGGATACCAAAAACATTCGTTTTGGCGTAAAGATGACAAAGCCAGAACTTCATAGATATGACGAAAATGATTTGACAACGTCGACGACGCCAACTGGAATAAGGGCGAATCTAAAATTGGCTTTTATTTACAATAGTTTTTTTTACTCTGAAAGATTAAATCTAAACTAGTATTACATATCAATTCAACGCCCTTTTCCTACTAAATTTAAAACATACTGAGCTATGTTGCAATAAAGTGTTGAAAGATGCTAGCAATGTGCCACAATGAATGACGATGTAAAAACCACAATGAAATTTTGTTGCTTAACTTAATTGTTACAGTTTTCATTTAAATCGTGCTCCCTATAGTTGCAATGCACAAATACAGTCGGAAAGAAAAGTTATGACACACCCAATATTTAATATTTTTGACATCCAACTTTGTCGCTAATGTGGCGGAATGTGGAACAGAATGAGGTAAATTATACTCGTATGAATATGTATACTTACATTGAAGGCAAGTCTTACTGAAGTATATAGTTACCTGAAATGAAAAAGTTACAATCATCATTGTTATAGGTGGAAAAACACAAAAATATGTAAAATGAAAAATTTAGTAATTACAACAAATTGACGACAAGTCTTATTTAAGTACATAGTTCCATGAAATGTAAAGGTAGAATCAACATTTTCGAAAAAAAAAATTGGTGGAATACAAATTAGAATAAAACAAGTAAAAAACGTTAAGTTCGGCCATTCCGAATCTTACTTATATATACCCTCCACCATGGATTGCATTCAATTCTATAACTGGAAAAATCTTTGGATATGGGACAAATCTTCGAACCATCCTTTTGGTTGAGGCAAACATTAAAAGAGGAACACAGCAATTTTTAGCCAAATTTTAGGCCTCAAATTCTTTAGCCAAACTCTTTATCAGAAAAATGTGGTATTTATGGCTTAAATAAGAATATTTGAGGGCTACCTTTACACGGGGACTACAACATAATAAAAAGTGAAAAAATTTTCTGAGATTACATCTTGCCAAAATATAATACAAACTGCAAAGTTTCAGCTAAATTGCTTAGAAAATGTGGTGCTTATGGCTTAAACAAGCCTTTTTGGGAGAGTCACCTATAGGTGGATTATAACAAAATATGAACTGATTTAAAAAAATTTTGCTGCACAGAAAAAACAAAATTTTCAATTCAACAACAATTTTCAAAACCTCAAATACAAAAATGTTCAAAATTCCTGTGATAAAGAAAACTGAAATTTCATAAACGAAAATTGTAACTCGTTCATTGAGTATTTTTTTCCTTTTTTACTTAATATTTTTGAATTTACTCAACAAATATATTTTCAAATCATTTTTTGAAAATATGTTGACCTTAAATTCAACATATATGTTGTCATATTAACGAACAAATTTGTTATTTCTCCTCGAAATTAGTGGACTTTATTCAATTAATAATAGCATTGATAAAACAGTTTTTTAATCGCATTTAGCATCGACATTTATTTATATTTAAGGATACGTTTAATAGTGAAAATAAACAAAAGAACAAATGATGGAATGAGAAAACGTTTATAATATTTACTTATTTAAAATCTTACTGCCGTCTTCCTCATTTACACGTATGCGAGGCGGGAACAGAGATTCCACATTAAATCGAACGACTCTGACTCTATAGAAAATATTGGACGAAAGTACAAACAGGTCCACGGAATTTGCTGTAATATTTGATTGCCTCCACTGAATTTGTCTCTGAAAGTGAGTAATGATTGGTATTCATGAGCTTCGTTTGTGCAAAAAAATGTAAAATGTGTTCTACATTTTACACTGAAACCGTATTTATACCCTACACCACACTGTGGTACAGGGTATTATAAGTTTGTTTCACGGCAGAAGTTTGTAACACAGCTAGACCCACCTTAAAGTATACCGATCGACTCAGAATCACTAGCTGAGTCGATTTAAGCATGTCTGTCCGTCCGTCTGTCCATGTAAAGTTGTTCGTCGACTTCAGGTCGCAATTTTACTCCGATCGTTCTGAAATTTTGCAGTTTAGAGTATTTCGCAGCTGTTAAGATTTCTATTGAATTTGGTTGAAATCGGTTCAGATTTAGATATAGCTCCCATATATATATTTCGTCCGATTTGGCCCTTTAGTACTATAGAAGCTGTATTTTACATCCAATCCTTTTGAAATTTAGAACGGTAGAGTTTCTTGATCCATGAACCAACATTGCCGAATTTGAAGGAAATCGGTTAAGATCTAGCTATAGCTCCCATATATATATTTCGTCCGATTTGGCCCTTTAGTCCTATAGAAGCTGTATTTTACATCCAATCGTTTTGAAATTTAGAATGGTAGAGTTTCTTGATCCATAAACCAACATTGCTGAATTTGAAGAAAATCGGTTAAGATTTAGCTATAGCTCCCATATATATGTTTCGTCCGATTTGGCCATTTAGTCCTATAAAAGCTGTATTTTACATCCAATCGTTTTGAAATTTAGAATGGTAGAGTTTCTTGATCCATGAACCAACACTACCGAATTTGAAAAAAATGGTTAAGATTTAGCTATAGCTCCATATATATGTTTCGTCCGATTTGGCCCTTTAGATCCAATCGTTTTTATACCCTACACCACACTGTGGTACAGGGTATTATTTAAGTATAAAATGTCCCAAAAGTAAATTTATGTAAACAATTTATACATGAATTACAAAATTTATATATCAGAGTTATTCAATATTACGAGAGTGGTGTAGGGTATTATATAGTCGGCACCGCCCGACTTTAGCCTTTCCTTACTGGTTGTCATTAAATACGTTTTCTGTACTTTTCTGTTAATGAACACACTCTTTATATTTCTTTAAAATTATTTAAAATGCATTTGTTAGCGACGGGAATGCACGACAAAAAAATCAATTTCTTTAAATATTTGTATTGACATTTTTTATGTAAATAAATATTGTGTGTCAAGTAAAGTTTGAACAACAAACTCAATATACAAAAATAAAATTTACAAATAAGTAAGTTTTTAGAAGTTTTGGAATATTTATGAAACTTATTTTCCAAATATCAACAACAATATTTGTTGAACTCCAAAAATTGTAACATACAAATAAAATTGTTGAAATTTTTAAATTGCCTTTTTTTCTGTGTGTGATGAATTCTTGTCTACATGAAACACAAACTGCAAATATTCGCTTAAAATGCTTAGAAAATGTGGTATTTATTATTTAAATACGTTTATTTTGGAGCGACCTCTATAGGGTGACTATAACCAAATATGAACCGATTTTCAAAATTTTTACTGTGAAGAATTCTAGTTAAAATAAAATACAAACTACAAAGTTTCAGCAAAATTGCTTTACAAAACTATCTATGTCTAACTTTATATGGGAGCTATATCAAAACATTGACCAATATGGAGCATTTGCAATCCCAAACGACCTGCAACTATAAAAAGTATTTCTACTAAATTTAATCAACTTACCTCTATTATTACGGACTGTAGCGTGATTTCAACAGACAGAAAGATAGGACGGACATGGCTAAATCGTCTTCGAATTTCACGACGATCATGAATATATATACTTTATGGGGTCGCAGATCAATATTTCAATGTGTTGCAAACGGAATGACAAGGTTAGTATACCCCCATCCTATTGTGGAGGGTATAATGAAGGACAATGAAGATCTCAAGTAGTACAAAAAAGAGTGGCGTAGAAGTCTCATCCAAATCCTCAAGGTTACGGACAATTTTAGCCTCAACACCTTATACAGGGTGGAGCGCGGAAATTCGTTTTTTAGCACTGCAGGCTGTGGCGGCACTGTTGGTCTAAGTTAGTGGAGAGTGTGGGTTATAGTGGCTGACGGGAGATTTGTATTCATCTGCCTTTCAGTTGTTGTCATGCATTGGCCACTTCAGGAGAGGTCATTTTGGGTTGAAGCGTATTTTTCAAACGGATATTTTTCCAGGATAACCGTCTTGCCGTAACTGTGAACTCCGAACGGTACTTGATTATGATACAGGATTTTTTTCAGCCGGCAATGCAATTAGAGTATACATGGTTCCAACAGGAACCGTCCAAACACCTTGGAAGACATTATTAACAATATTGAGGCTGAAATTGGCAGAATACCAGTCGACATGCTTGTTAGAGTTCATGAAAACTTCAGAAAACGTATGCAACAGTGTGTGGATAGCGAAGGTAGACATTTGCCAGATACTCTATTTAAAACCATGTAATTTAAAAATTCCCTTACTGTTCAATATAATTAAAATACAAAATAAATAAGCAAATTACCGCGCTCCACTCTGTACTATTGTGTAAATCGTGAAAGATGGTAGTTCTTGGACTACATCCAGTAAGGAATCGCTCGGAGTGCTCCTAGATACACATTTCCGGAGCAACTCTGAAGAGGCATTGAATACTCCAATCGATTAGTCTATCATCATTTCACCAATCAACAGCATGCGTACAAAGCAATTCCACCGAAACTGCCCTTAATTATTTAGTCAGTTTTATTGAAGGATCTCTCTCCCTCTATTAAAGAATATACTGCTGTAGCTTTCATTGATATAGACAGTGCTGGGCACATTTTAAAATCCTAAGCACGGGTGCTATATTAA
Organism: Eudasyphora cyanicolor; assembly: GCA_963930755.1. Lineage (NCBI taxonomy): Eukaryota > Metazoa > Arthropoda > Insecta > Diptera > Muscidae > Eudasyphora > Eudasyphora cyanicolor. The sequence goes on along the minus strand of OZ005736.1, from coordinate 205,442,453 downwards.
AGAAGGAGCGAGACTTCAATAATATAGAAAATCCAGCCGCAATAATAGTTCATACATAACCTACTGATTAAGAGACGCATTTCGGCTAGGGTCAACTGATCTTCATAGATTAGTCAGAAGGGTAACCTCTACAGGAGATGTTCTGACTCCTCTGCTATGGAATATCTCCATTAACAATATTCTGCTTTCTCTGGAGATGATGAGTATCAGAGTAGTATGTAGATGCTGCGCCAATAGCTGTAAGATGGAAGTTTCCGAGTACTTTTAGAGATATCCTATAGCAGGCCTTTCATACAACTACAAGATAGGCTTCCGATAATGGTCTTGGTGTTAACCCGACCGGGACGGAACTCTTTCTTTTCACCCGGAGAAATTACCAACAGTACACTGAAAAAAAATAGTAATAAAATTAATGACGACACATTCTTAAATTAAATATGCGACCTCGGCATCAATTCAATCACAATTTTCATAAAAATAATGAAAATTGACATGTTCTTTACGAAATTTTCCTTAATTAAAAGTTTTTCAATTTGAATTAATGACTATCTAATCATTAGTTTTGTGTACGCCCTTCTTTAAATGTACGCCGTTAAATTGAAGAAAATAATCAAAATTTTTGTGACAATTCGCATTATTTTAAGTAATATTTCAATACTTTTAAGGATTTTCTGCATTAAAACTATGATGTAGACATGTCATAGTTTTAATGCCGAATCGGACTTAATTGACAGTATGAGATATTTGAGTAATAAATTTAAGGCTATGCTCCCTTTAAGGAAAGACTGTCTTGGTAATAAATTTTATGATCGGATCGCTCGGAGAATCAGTTTTGTTTGCTAATGTGTAAATCAATATTTGTTATGGTGATGCGAGAGCTCTTCTACTCTCTGAAAATAAAGAATAAGGGCCTTTTTTTCAACTAGTGCTTATTTCGTGAATGGTAACACTTAGCTCATGTCAGATTTGACAGATAATTAGTTTTATCCTTCCGCTGAACAAATATGTGTATATTGCGAATATTACGACATTACTTTGAAAATCATGGTAATGTTGCAGAATGTGTGCGTACGGATTTTGGAAGAAGAGAAGCACCGTCAGCTCCGTACGTTCGTTATCTTGTGAAAAAAGTAAAAGAAACTGACATCCTCATCGATAAACCAAGGCGTAAAAAGCCAATAACAGTGCATACACCCGAGAATATTGCTGCTGTGACAGAAAGTGTGCGTGAAGCGCCATCAACATCAATTCACCGTCGTTCTCAACAATTGAACATTCCGGAGACATCATTGAGACTAATTTTGCATAAAGACCTTGGTATGACCCCATACAAAGTCCAATTGGTTCAGTAGTTGAAGCCAACTGACCATCCAATGCGTTTTCAGTAGTTTTTTTATAGCATTTTCAAAAAAAAAGTTATTTGGCGGACCCTTTATTATAACCCTGAAATAAACAACTTATTGGCAATTACAAAATTAACAAAACACAATATATAAAATATTAAAAATAACTGCTAACAGCGCATAATGCAGAAATGTAAAAAATTATTGTCTTATTAATATGTTATACATAAAATTATCTTTTTTATTTTTTTTAGTAAAACAACTTTAGAATGGGTCTTTTGGGAAAAGAGTGACAAATTCTACCAAATATTTCAACGTAAGTATTATACATGAACGGTTGAAATATTTATCTTAGTTTTCATGTTTAACAATTGTGGTACGATAAAATTTATGTGCATTTTTCTATTTGATTTCTTTTCAGAAAAAATTTAATTATTTTAATTTTAGATCGCGCAATATTTGAAGATAAATGTTATGGATATATGAAAAATGCAGTGCTGAATGCCATTTATAAATTACAACAAATAAGTGAGCATACACCTACACGGTAATGTTTGAATTGAAAGAAAATATATTTGGAAACCAAATTTGTAAGTATTATGTATTTGTGAACAAATATATTTTATTTGAAAATCAAGAAATTTAGTTTGGAACGTATATATTAATGTATTAGAACAAAATATATTTGCGAACTGACTTTCACAACTAATATATATATAAAGGAGTTTTAAAAATATATATAAAGATTTTTAAAACTTTTTGACTTTTTCGAATTTTAGTTTAAATTGTTCCTAGATTTCGTGTTAGACTTTATAGTTAAACCGTAAATCATTGTTTCGGAAATATTACTTCCAAATAAAAAATATTAGGATGGAATCATAGTTTAGTACAATATCCTCCCAAACGTATAATATTTGTGTGTGTCATATATTATATAGGTATTTGGTGTGTACTGAATATGTTTGGGCAATATACTACCGAAGCAATTTTTCAGCATGTATACAATTTTATAATATTTTTATTTAAATTTCATCCAAATTCAATGTTCAAAATCATTAAAGGTTCCAACGAAAATTGTTCATGGATGTTGGGGGAACATATAGAAAGGTGAATCCACTATAAGTTTACAAATCGATAACAAATATACGAAACTTCAAATTTTTCGATGGTGTGTTGGCCAGTTTATCTTTATATATACAACTAAAATACGGTTTTAGATTATAAAATGTTGAAAGTTATCTGTAATATGTATTATACATTTATTGTATTTTCTTACACTAAAATAACAAAACCAATTTTTAGAAAAAGGAAGTGTTGTGTTTTGAATTTATGGTGGAAACTTGTATACAAGTACCATAATTTCTATGAATATTGAAATGGTTTCTGTGGCTTTAAAGCAAATGATTCTGTAGTATGAGTGGCATTAGAATAAAAACAATGTAAGGAATTTTCCCTACATATTTTAAAAAACTTTATTTCTGCTTTAAATTAATTACCAGTATATGCTAATATCAAGGACATACATTTTTAAATTTAATACGATAATGTTTTAAATTTTATGATATTTTACTACACATAAGCACGAGTCGTACTTCAATTTACGCCAAAACGTGCTTATTTTAAGACCAAACTTAATTAGTTTTTATTACCAGATGTTCTTGATTCTATGAAATGCACCATCAAAACAAGGACTATTCATGTCTTTGAATTAACTATAAAACATTCTTATAGCGATTGTCATTGGCTCGAAATCATTGCCGAAATCTTAAACTTTACGACAAATTCTTAGATTTTCAGTACGGTTTTTTTAGTGTCTCCTTGGCGGTTATTGAAGTTCTCTTCTCTGAAAGCGCAAAATACTTAGGTATTTTACTGGACAGGAAGTTACACTTCAAAACCCAACATTCTGGAAAGAGGAAAGAAGACTGTGATATATACCTGTAAAAGGACAATAGGAAAACGCTGGGGTCTGAATCCGCGTTTAGTTTATTGGTTGTATACGGCAGTAGTCAGACCAATAATGTCGTCTGGTGGACAGCTCTCTTCTGCGCAATACTATACAATGTTCCGCAAATGGTTGCTATATGTATCACAGGTGCGTTAAGAACGACACCAACTAAGGCACTAAATATTATGATACATTTAATGCCGCTGGATATTATAACAATGCAATATTCCGCATGTACTGCTATTAGTCTTGGGGAACTGTCACTATGGTCAGGAAATGGCTACGGATATACTGGCTAGACACAATGTCTGATTACATTATTACTGAACCTCTTTTTGACAAGAAGTATTTCACTCGTATACCTGATAGATCACAATGGAATGATCGTATCCAAAGAAACCTGATAGATCACAATGGAATGATCGTATCCCAAGAAATAGGAGATTCGTTAACTTCTATAGAGACGGTTCGAAACTCAACGAAAAAGTGGGCTTTGGTGACTTTTCTCAACTATCAATTGCAAAAAGGCTGCCTGATCACTGTAGTGTTGACAAGAAAGACATCTTAGCTATTAAAGAGGGGGTAGAACGAAATTAATGTTCTGACCAAAGTCGGTACTAAAATGTTCTCTGATTTCAGGCTGCTATCAAGGTCCCTGTCGAAGATCGATATTGCTGAACAGCTCAATTTCACATTATATGGGTGCCGGGCCCCAGGGACATAAAAGGATACTGCAAAGCAGATGAACCTTTAATACTAGGAACTACCTTTCACACTACAGGGAAACTTGAATATGTGAGCATGCCGCAAGCGACCTGCAAGTTCTTGTTGGGAGATAGTGTCCTAACGACAACAAATGACAGGTTGTCATTAGTCAGAAATTGCATACACCCCATGATGATGTGGTGCTGCTTATACCCCATACGCACAAACCACTGCTGCTGTTATCGAAACCTGACATCGCTTTTTAATGTAATCAAATTGGTTCAACGGGAGGGGCTAGGGATAGCTTATGTTTTTCCTTACGCCCCTGTGGTAAAACTGTTGTGTCTTTGTTATACAGGCTTCATGCAGAAAGGCTATACGGACGCGGGGGGTCTCCCTTAAAATCTATACTTTGGTACTATCAAGGGGTCAGAGAACTGTTTGCTTATGCAAAAGCGGAGCTTTAAGGACTACAGGACTCCTCCATATACTGCCGATTAATATCGACGCGAGAGAAGTTGCAATGGTACTATGGCAAGTTGCCAAGTGGTTGAGTCACAACATAGTGGCCAACACTTGCGTTGTCATTTACTGGGACAGTCAGGCTGCCATCAATTCTCTGAAGGCCACATCTCTAAATTCACAAACAGCTCTCGGCTTCTGCAGATATTTTAACGAGATGGCTGAGCAGTTTAACATATACATACCTCCTATGGGTACCTGGGCATAGAGATAACACGGGGAACCGCAAAGCTGATGAGCTTGCTAGGAAAAGGACCATATTACATTCTCGAAGAATTTGAATATCCATATGCAAGTTTAACGAAAGATGGTCAGAAATGGGCACCTGTAGGGTAGCTAGACAAATCTAGCCAAGATATGACCTGAGAATCTCCTCGCGCTAGAGAGGAAAAGACCGTCTTCGTTAGTGTCAGTTCTGACGGCACAATGCCTGATCGGCGAACACGCTAGTATGTTGGGTATTGACTCAAATGACTATTGCAGAAGTGGAGAGCACTGAGCACTTGCTATGCTACTGTCCCGCTTTGAGAAAACGACGTCTGGACATACTAGGGTCGGCATTTCTAGGTACTTTGGCAGAGTTTTCCAGTACCGATGTTCGTACTATCGATAACTTTGTATATCAAACAGATTGGTTTCTATGGAGGGCATTTCAGCCAGTGGTAACACTAGGGAACTAAACTGGTCTATGTGAGCTGGTAAAAAACGGCTGGCACCATAATCTAACCGTGTTATACAAGCTGCCACTCTTAACTTAACCCAAAGTTTCTAAGTCCAACCATCCGTCCACAATGGACAAAAACTAAAATGAAATACTTTGATGTCAATCGGTTACACCTTTCGAGAGTTACCGCGCGCACCGGTCAGCTAGACGGACGGACATCGATCAAATGATTTAAAATGTCCTAAAATGAATTTCCGCCAAAATACTTAGGTTCTTATATTACATCTACGATGTGTTACACTATTTTCGAAGCAAATGATATTTGTAGTTATTCCGTACTTCACTAAAGTGAGGATATATACATGTACGAAATACCCACATCCTTTTGATGCTTCTAACAAACATGTACAATTTTGCACCAAAAATTAATAGTGTATAACTGCATTACTGGCACAATGTTTTAGTGTGGGAAGTATGCTTATAAATTGTGTCAAAACTTGTTTGATTCACTGTATGTCCGTATTTATTTGTATCATGTGGTGAATGACAATTGTGAGTACGCATGGATGTGTGCACGTCCTTCCTTCCTTCCGTCCTTCCTCTTCTTGGCAATTGTGAATTTGGTGCTGTTGCTTTCTCTCCATTTTAACTGTCGTTGTTGTTGTTAATGCTTAAATTTTCTGAGTTTTACATTTATGTAAAACATGCCGGGAGATTTGGTTTTTCTTAATGTATGCTGGGAATGATGCCTCATGAAAAGGACAGGATTTTGGAAAACGGCAAAAAAAGTACAATGACTCCAGGATTAAATGGCAAATCAAAAAAGTGTAGTCCGTTTTTTAATCAAAGATGTAAAATAGACTTTCAAAAATTCAAAACAATTTATTTGGAATACTATAACGCGATTTGTATATAATAAATAAATAAATTCGTCCCACATCCAAGACACCCATGTAAAACGTATTTGTGGTGTGGAACGTATGAAAAAATAAGATTTTTGGTTAAAAACGGTAGAAAACTAATAAATTTAACCACTTTTGTTTAAATTATAATAGCTTTAAGCATTGCGAATGTAAATACGAGTATTCATTTAACTTACAAACATTATAAAAATCAGCATATTAAAATGTTAATGCATTGAACGGCTTTTAACTCAAAAACTACAAGGTACATCCCAGTTAATTTAAATTAAAGACGAGTTTGTTTGAAATGATTTCTTCTTTCCCAAATATTTCTTAAACAATGTAAGTGCCGGCCATAATGTTAAGTCAAAGGGGAACGCTATAGAGCCATGATTAATGACTTTTTCGTGCCTGATTTGGAGGATGTTGATGTGGACGACCTTTAGTTCCAACAAGACGACGCTACATGCCATACTGCCAACGAAACAATCAATTTATTGAAGGAGCGCATTTTGGTGAGCGCATTATCTAGCGTCGTGGACTTGCGCTTGTCTACTCAGATAAGCGCGACACGATTGACGCCTTAGAAGAGAATATTCGGCGCGTTATTGCTGACATACAGCCCCAAATGCTGCAAAAAGAGGTGGAAAATTGGGCCTCTCGGCTGGAATTTATTCGAGCCAGCCGCGGCCGCCACTTGCCTGAAATCATGAACCGTTATATCTTTCACTCGTGACGATATAACGGTTCATTATCTTTTGGAATCTATAGGCCGTACGTGATTAATATATTTTAGGTGAATAGTTTATAATTACACGAACAGAAAAGTGATTGTTTTTGGTACAATTTATTATTTTTTCTTATAGTTTGCAACTAAAGGTAAACAATTCATTAAAGTTGTTAATTGTTTAAGCAAAAAAAATTGCGAAAACAAGGGTATCATTCTAATATATATTTTTCTTCAAATTGTCATACTTTCGCTAAGGGTTTTGTTAGGAATGTTGTGTGATGCAGACTAGATTTTTATTTTATTTTTTGCTCACCTTATCACGGAGGAATATCACCATTTTTGATATGTTTGAATTGAAAGAAAATATATTTGGAAACGTATTTCGTAAATATTATATATTTGTTAACAAACAAATTTTATTTGAAAATCATGAAACTTTGTTTGGAACGCATATATTAATATATTAGAACAATATATATTTGCGCACTGACTTTCACAAATAAAATATGTATTTACCCACAAACAAAGTTATTATTTAAGATGTTTTCCAAATATATTTTATTTAAAAATGATTATTTAAACTTTGCTGAATTTTTCGAATTTGAGTTAGTTTTTCCTAGATTATACTTAAAAATGTCTTTAGCAGCATTAGTTGTTGTTTTACATCAAAAAATTAATTAATTTGTAATTCATCACCCTAAGTTTTATTAAATTTTACAAACATATAAAATTTTTAAAAAATGCTCTTTGAACATCTGAAAAACAGAAAACTTGTCATTAATATAAGGCATTGATACATTTCCAAAATATATAAATACAAAATACTAGTTGCAAATATGCAAATAAAAAAATATTTGAATGGAAACATATTTTTGTTTAGAAAAATATCCTCCCAAACATATAATATTTCGGTATTTCAAATATTATATATTTGGAGTGTACCCTAAACATATGTATAATTCAAGCCGAATATGTTTGGGACAATATACTACAGAAGCGAATTTTTTCAGCGTGATAAAGTATAACTTGTGAAAATTTTGGCTGTCACGACTTGCCTGTTGATTTTCTATAATTATTAAATACGAAGATTAAGCGATTGAAAATTTTGATATTTGGTACAAAGCCACAAAAAACATTATTCGGTTTGCATTATGTTTTACACGGGGCAAAATCGCCTTTTTTGATATGTTTGAATCGAAAGAAAATATATTTGGAAAACAAATTTTTGAATATTATATATTTCTGAGCAAATAAATTTTATTTAAAAATCGAGTTCCACGCATATTAATTTGTTACAACATATATTATTTGCGAACAAAATTTCTCAAATAAAATATGTATTTGAAGACAAATACAATTATTGTTTACGAATTTCCCAAAATATGTTTTATTTATTTTATTTTTTCGAATTTCAGTTTTAATTTTTTTGGTTTCGAATTGAACCTCCCATTAACTTATGTTTTAAGTCAATCATTTAAAATTTCTGAGTAGTCAAACCTCCAAGTATATATTTCGATCCAAGATTATCGGCCTGTTTCTGTATTTCTAACGAAAGCCTCTGCGAACGAAAACCAGTCGCTCAATTTCGTCAGAAATTTGGTTTCTCTAACGTTCTATCGTACGTTCGCCTGGCCTTACCTCAATGACGTTAGTAATTTACCAATTGGAAAATAATGTAATTGCCAGATCAATAATTTTACAACTTCCGGTCTAAAAAAGCACAAATTTTTGCAAATACATCTCTGTACTATTTACACTAGCGATGGCCAAAAAAGCAACCCTGGGTGGTCAGCTGAGCTGCACAAAGACTCTCATTTCTTTCTCTCTCTCTCACGTCTCTCTCATTGTGCACTGATAATTTTTTTCCATCTTAGCGAGCAACCAATATTGACTTCTTTATGCTTAAATACTCGTATGTACACAATTTTACTATTATTTAATTGTTTTTACCATAATTATATGATTATCCACTTATTTTTTGCTTTTACTAATGTTTATTTTGTCATTGTTCCTATCAGTCGACAAATAATATAATGTGACTCCATCTGACATTTGTGTTCGCCTTAATGACAGCAAAGAGAGATAGAGAAACCAAAATTTTCACTGAAATGATTACGTTTTCGTACGAGTTCATTATTGTACGACTTCTCGTTGTGATGGTAATTAGTGAAACCCAAATCAGCTGTTTGTCGTCTGGCAGGCTAACGAAAACTAATTTTTACGTTACAGAAACAGGCTTTATATGATTCCAATTATTAGTATTTATTATATTGGCGACATGAAAAATGTCTAAAGAATTAACTTTGAATTACTGAAAAATTTAACACAATTTAGGTATTTTCTAAATACTTAAATGCAAATAAATATTTGTTTCGGAAAAAATAGTCCAAATAAACAAATATTGGGATGTAAACAAAGATTTATTTAGAACAACATCTTCCCAACTGTATAATATTTGTGCAAATATTTCAAGCCGAATTTGTTTGGGACAATATACTACAGAAGCGATTTTTTTCAACGTGTGGAGAAATTTGGTCTAAGTGTAAGTAACAAAAGTCAACACAAAATAATAAATTTGTTTAATTTGTTGCATATGATTCAAAAGTAATTTAGCTTTTACTTTATTTTTTTAAAAAATTCTACTGTACAAGGGTCAAAATTGGCTTTTTTTAAATGTTTGAATCGAAAGAAATTATATATGGAACACAAATTTTCAAATATTATATATTTCTGAGCAAATATTTTTTTTTAAATCATTAAAGTCTATTTGGAACACATGTATACACAAAAAAACAAAACAAATTATATTTGCAAACTAATTTTCTCAAATAAAATATGTGTTTATATACAAATAAAATTATTCTTTAAGAATTTCTCCAATTATATTTTGTTTAAAAGAGTTTTTCAAAACATTGCAGATTTATCGAATTTAATTTTCAATTTTTTATTTATTTCGAGTTTGTTTGTACCGTACAGACGTATAAACGGCTGGACCGATCTTCTTGAAATTTTCACAGAATGTACAAGTGTGGGGCGTGGTGAAAATAGGGTACTTGAATTTTCGATATATCAAGTGGACTTTGCCCCGCCCACATAAGAAAATTTTTAAATTAATATGTCTTGCTCAATGTGTAATGTTGTACATATGTATTTGGTGACAGTCTACGTGAATGGTCCAAAAATTTGCGGGATCGGACCGATGGGCGTGGCACCGCTCATATAAGCCTAATTTTGAAATTGAGATAACTTACACTGATTGGTCCAAAAATGGGCGGAAACGGGCCAGAGGGCGTGGCACCGCCTATATAAGCCAAATTTTGAATTAGACTTATCTTGCACAATATGTTAGCGAGGGTGCTGCAATTTTGTACATATGTATCTGGAGGTAGTCTACCTGATTGGTTTAAAAATGGGAGGGATCGGACCAGACCAAAGGACGTGGCCCCACCCATATAACCCAAATTTTCGCTATCTTGCACAATTTAGTAGCGATAGTACTGTAATTCTGTTTATATGTATCTGGTGGCAGTCTACGTGATTAGTTCAAAAATGGGAGGGATCAGACTAATGGGCGTGGCCCCGCCCATGTAAGCCACATTTTGCAATTAAGACATCTTACCCAATTTTGTTGCGAAAGCGCTGGTATTTTATGTACATGTATTTGGTGGCAGTATTCGTGATTGGTTCAAAAATGGCCGGGATCGGAGATCTCAATCTGGGGCAACGAAGTGGACCGGGTCCAGCTATATATATATCGTGGTCCATTTCGAGGTTCCCTACTTTTTTAAAGAAAAAAACACAGAAATGCAAATTGAATGGGGATTGTTTATTATCATTTGAAAGAACATTATTTGGCATTTATTTTTTGAAGATGATGTCTATCAAATGTTGGCCGCGGCTACGTCTCAGATGGTCCATCCGTTGAGTCCTATTTTCGATGACTCGATTATGTTGACCATACGTTGAACGAAGTGCACGAAACACATTCCTCACAGAAAGTGAATTTTCGTAACAAAGTTGAACGATTTGTAAATGTTGTTCAGGCGTAAGTCTTTCCATGATGAAATGCCAAACAATACCTACCAAAAATAACATGACAGCATGACACGACTCATACGTGATCTGTCAAAAAAAGGCTATTGAAAAAACTATCCCTACTTGAATCACCCGTTAGATATAAAAGAGAGTGTGTGTTTGTTAATATATTTGTTTGTTCGTTTATTCGTATCTTCTTGAATTAATCACAGAATGTACATGTGTAGTGGGTGCTGCGAATCAAGTACTCTATTTTCGATATATCAGGTGGGCGTGGACCCGCCCATATGGGTCAAATTTTCATATTGAGTAAATTTTTAGGTAGAGTGCTGAAATTTTTTGTGTATGCATTTAGTAGCAGATTATGTGCATTTTCCAAATATGGGCGGAATCGGACCAACGGGCGTGGCCCCGCCCGTGTAAATTTTGAAATTGAGATATCTTGCACAATTTATTAGCGGGAGTGCTGTAATTATGTGTACATGTATCTGGTAGCAGTCTACGTGTTTGGTCTAAAAATGGGCGCGATCTGACCAGTGGGCGTGATCTGACCAATTGTTAAAGAGAGTGCTAAAATTTTGTGTATACGTTTCTGGTGGCAGTCTATGTTATTGGTCCAAAAATGGGCGGGATCGGAAAATGGGCGGGTTCGGACAAACGGTCCAGCCCATATAGGTCAAAGTTTGAAATTGCTGTAGTTATGCAAATATGAGCCATATTTTAAAATTGACATATTTTGAACAATTAGTTCGGTATACAATTAGTTATGCATATGTATTTTGTGGCAGTATTCGTGGACGGGATAGGAAATCTAATTCTGGGGCAAAGAAGGGGACCGGGTCCAGCTAGTACCTTACAATTTACAATGACAATTCGCAATAAAATTTGTTTTTAAGCACTAATTATCAAAATTTTATTAATTTCAAGTCATCATTTGTTGTCAAACCCATCTGGCACAATGTACGTATAGTCGTATAGTCATGCAATATTATACGATTTCAATTATAAAAGAATTTCAATTTCAAATTTCGGAAAAAAATAACGTTGGATAACTGGAAAACATAAAACGTGTCCTTAATTTAAGGTATTGACATATTTGCTGAATCACTAAATACAAATAATATTAGGACGGAAACAAACATTTTATTGGAACAACATCTTCCCACATATATTATTTGTATGTGTGCTAAATATATTATGTTTAGAGTGTACCCTAAACATTTGTATATTTCAAGTGGAATATGTTTGGCGCAATATACTACAGAAGCAATTTTTTTTCAGCGTGTACTTATACAAAATGTTTAAAATGCACATTTTTCAAAAAAAAAAACTATCAAAAACATGCTAGTCAAAACACGGAAAACTAAAATATATATTTTTCGAGCTAAATTGGAGCTTTCTCCCACTGTGCATTGTTCGTTTTGTGAAGATCGGAATATGAACCGATTTCTTTCCCATCAACTTGTCTAAATTGGCAACAACATAAGTACCTATACCCAATAAAGACAAAAGCAATTTGAAATTTTCTAAAAAAATTAAAATGCTTTGATGGCCAGGTACCCATATGATGGGTATTCTGCCGTATTCAGAGTAAGCATTAATCGCCATTTTACAATCTAAAACTGTAACTGATTTTACTGTTCTAGACTGTAAAAATATTTACATTTGTTGTTCTTGTGTTAGCGCTAATCCAGCTCACACACTATGTAATTGCTCGGACTTCCGCCTGTAAGACCGTGTTTCGGTCTGGTAAGCGGAATAAAAGTTCCTTTCCCCTAGTTTCGAACCATCTGTATAACAGCAAATTCCAGCGTGTGTCTGCGCTAGGATTCCATCAGGCCAAGATTGTCTGTCTGGTATCAGGGTTTTACACTCAACAACTATTGATGTTTCAGGTATTCTGTCGGATAATGATGCTATGTCAGTTAAATTCCCTGCCACTACCTCAATTATTGTTTTATGATATGTCCTGTGATCGCTTTCGATCCATTCGCCATCACTTTAATTCTCACTGCCATAAGGGCGGCTTCATATCTAATCTGTATCTCTATTGGTTGGAAATTTAAAATTTTCTTCAATGCCCTATTAGATGTGGTCCTCATTGCTGTAATATTATACCCTCCACCATAGGATAGTGGTATACTTTGTCATTGCGTTTGCAACACCTTGAAATATTGAAATACTGCGACCCCATAAAGTATATATATTCTTGATCATCGTGAAAATCCAAGACGATTTAGCCTTGTCCGTCAGACTTTCTGTCTGTCTGTTAAAATCACGCTACAGTCCGTAATAATAGAGCTTGATCAAATTTGGTAGAAATATTTCTTATAGTTGCAGGTCATTTGGGATTGCAAATGGGCCATATCGGTCAATGTTTTGGTATAGCTCCCCTATAGAGGTCCCTCCAAAATACTGTTTTTGAGCTATAGATACCACATTGTGGAAGCAATTTAGCTGAAACTTTGCATTTTGTATACTATTTTGACAAGAATTCATCACAGCACAAATGTTACAAATCGGTTCATATTTTGTTATAGTCACCCTATAGACGTCGCTTCAAAATACAGTTATTTAAGTCATAAATACCGCATTTTCAAAGCATTTTAACTGAACCTTTGCAGTTTGTATTTTGTTTAGACAAGAATTATTTTTAAATCAGTTCATATTTTGTTATGGTCCACCTATAGATGTCGCTCCCAAAAAGCGTGCTTAAGCTATAAGCACCACATTTTCTAAGCAATTTAGCTAAAACTTTGTAGTTTATATTCTATTTTGACAAGAATTCATCTCAATAAAATTTATACAAATCTGTTTATATTTTGTTGTAGTCCCCGCATAGAATAGCTCTCAAATATGGGTCAGAATAGCGCGATATTCTTCGAGGTTCCCTACTTTTTTAAAGAAAACCAGTAACGAAAGGCAGAAAGTCGGGCGGGCCGACTATATAATACCCTACACCTCCCTAACACTGCGATAAGGGTCATTGCTATAATAATTTTGAATAATTGGTAAATGGGTAGAAACATATTATGTAATTCTGAAACAATAATCGCTAAATTAAGCAATATTCGTTCCTAAATTGAGAAACATCTTTCTGGAAAATTTTAATGATCGGAAATAAAAAATACAACTTCTATAGCGGTTTGATACCAAATCAGGAGGAACATATATATGGAGCTTTAATATAAATCTGAACCCATCTTCCCTGAATACTTATTCATGTAAAAAGACCTCCTTCTGTCGAATTTCGTACTGATCGGATATAAAATACAGTCTCTACAGCGCTTACATGTCAAATCGGGGGTAACATACATATGGGAGCTTTATCTAAATCTGAACCAATTTTCTCCGAATTTGGCAGTATTCCTTCATGTAATAAGAAACCTCTTTCTGCCGAATTTCGCACTGATCGGATATAAAATACAGTTTTTACAGCGCTTACAGATCAAATCGGGGGTAACATATATATGGGAGTTATATCTAAATCTAAACCGAGTTTCTCCGAATTTGGCAGTATTCCTTCATGTAATAAGAAACCTCTTTCTGTCGAATTTCCACTGATCGGATATAAAATACAGTTTTTACAGCGCTTACAGGTCAAATCGGGGGTAACGTATATATGGGGGCTATATCTAAATCCGAACCGATTTTCTCCGAATTTGGCAGTATTCCCTCATGCAATAAGAAACCTCTTTCTGCCAAACTTTGCACTGATCGGATATAAAATACAGTTTTTACAGCGCTTACATATCAAATCGGGGGTTACATATATATGGGGGCTATATCTAAATCTGAACCGATTTTCTCCGAATTTAGCAGTATTCCTTCATGTAATAGGAAACCTCTCTTTGCCGAATTTCGCACTGATCGGATATAAAATACATTTTTACAGCGCTTACATGTCGAATCGGGGGTAACGTATATATGGGGGCTATATCTAAATCTGAACCGATTTCTTCCAAATTTAACAGTGTTCATTCATATAATAAGAAACCTCTTTCTGCCGAATTTCATACTGATCGGATATAAAATAAAGCGCTTACATATCAAATCGGGGCTAACATATATATGGGGGCTATATCTAAATCTTAACCGATTTTAACCAAATTCGATAGGGATCGTCCTTGGGCCAAAGAAAAGATATGTGTAAAGTTTCGTCGAGATCGGACCATAATTGCCACCTTTACTTTGATTACAAGAATACATGCACAGACGGACAGACAGACGGACAGACGGACATAGCTAAATCAACTCAGAAAGTGATTCTAAGTCGATCGGTATAATAAACGATGGGTCTATTTCTTCTCTTTTTGGGTGTTACAAACAAATGCACAAAGTTATAATACCCTGTAGGGTATAAAAACACAGAAAATTCAAATTGAATGGGGAATGTTTATTATCATTTGAAAGAACGTTGTTTGGCATTTATTTTTTGAAGATTATGTCTATCAATTGTTGGCCGCGGCTACGTCTCAGATGGTCCATCCGTTGAGTCCAAATTTCGATGACTCGTTCGAGCATTACGACTGGTAACTGGCGAATCGAAGCGGGTTTGTCCGCCTAAACTTTAGACTTTACATATCCCCACAGGCGTCTTCAGTTCTTGCCAAAGCTGTATTTTGTATGCTTTCAATTTAAGATCTCGACGTAAAATGCGCCAAGTCGTTCCATACGTCAGTCCGAGTTGCTACGAACGGCGCCGAATCGACTCTCCACGGTTTTCCTGTATACTCTCAGCTACGGCCGCTACATTTTCTTCACTGCGTGCTGGTCGAATATTATCCAGTAATGCATGCTTGGTCTCAAGATGGGTGATGGTGTTGCGAATAGTACGCTCAGTAGGCCGATTATGTTGACCATAAATTGACCGATGTGCATGAAACACATTCCTCACAGAACGTGAATTTTCGTAATAAAGTTAAACGATTTGTAAACGTTGTTCAGGAGTAAGTTCCGTAATGAAATGCCAAACAATACTTAACAAAAAAACCAGTAAGGAAAGGCAGAAAGTCGGGCGGGGCCGACTATATAATACCCTACACCTCCCTAACAATGCGATAAGGGTCATTGCCATAATAATTTGTAATAATTGGTAAATGGGTAGAAACATATTGTCTAATTGTGAAACGATAATCGCTAAATTAAGCAATATTCGTTCCTAAATTGAGAAACATCTTTCTGGAAAATTTTAATGATCGGAAGTAAAATACAACTTCTATAGCGGTTTGATACCAAATCAGGAGGAACATATATATGGAGCTTTAATATAAATCTGAACCGATCTTCCCTGAATACTTATTCATGTAAAAAGACCTCCTTCTGTCGAATTTCGTACTGATTGGATATAAAATACAGTCTCTACAGCGCTTACATGTCAAATCGGGGGTAACACATATATGGGAGCTATATCTAAATCTGAACCGATTTTCTCCGAATTTGGCAGTATTCCTTCATGTAATAAGAAACCTCTTTCTGCCGAATTTTGCACTGATCGGATATAAAATACAGTTTTTACAGCGCTTACAGATCAAATCGGGGGTAACATATATATGTGTGTTATATCTAAATCTAAACCGAGTTTTTCCGAATTTGGCAGTATTCCTTCATGTAGAAAGAAACTTCTTTTTGCCTAATTTCGCACTGATCGGATATTAAATAACATTTTGACAGCGCTCACATGTCAAATCGGGGGTAACGTATATATGGGGGCTATATCTAAATCTGAACCGATTTCTTCCAAATTTAAAAGTGTTCATTCATATAATAGGAAAACTCTTTCTGACGAATTTCATACTGATCAGATATAAAATACAGTTTTTACAGCGCTTACATGTGAAATCGGGGGTAACATATATATGGGGGCTATATCTAAATCCGAACCGATTTTCTCCGAATTTGGCAGTATTCCTTCATGTAATAAGAAACCTCTTTCTGCCGAATTTCGCACTGATCGGATATAAAATAACATTTTTACAGCGCCTACATGTCAAATCGGGGGTAACGTATATATGGGGGCTATATCTAAATCTGAACCGATTTCTTCCAAATTTAACAGTGTTCATTCATATAATAAGAAACCTCTTTCTGCCGAATTTCATACTGATCGGATATAAAATAACATTTTTACAGCGCTTGCAAGTCAAATCGGGGGTAACGTATGTATGGGGGCTATATCTAAATCTGAACCGATTTTCTCCGAATTTAGCAGTATTCCTTCATGTAATAAGAAATCTCTCTTTGCCGAATTTCGCACTGATCGGATATAAAATAACATTTTTACAGCGCTTATATGTCAAATCGGGGGTAATGTATATATGGGGGCTATATCTAAATCTGAACCGATTTATTCCAAATTTAACAGAGTTCGTTCATGTAATAAGAAACCTTTTCCTGCCGAATTTCATACTGATCGGATATAAAATAAAGTTTTTACAGCGCTTACATGTCAAATCGGGGCTAACATATATATGGGGGCTATATCTAAATCTGAACCGATTTTAACCAAATTCAATAGGGATCGTCCTTGGGCCAAAAAAAAGACATGTGTAAAGTTTCGTCGAGATCGGACCATAATTGCGACCTGTACTTTGATTACAAGAATACATGCACAGACAGACAGACGGACAGACAGACAGACGGACAGACAGACAGACAGACAGACGGACAGACAGACAGACAGACGGACAGACGGACATAGCTAAATCGACTCAGAAAGTGATTCTAAGTCGATCGGTATAATAAACGATGGGTCTATTTCTTCTCCTTTTGGGTGTTACAAACAAATGCACAAAGTTATAATACCCTGTACCACAGTGTGGTGTAGGGTATAAAAAACATGACAGCATGACACGACCCACGCGTCAAAAAAAGGTTTTTGAAAAAAGTATCTCTACTTGGATCAACCGTTAATATCGACCTATGTAGTTTATTTTTGGCTAAAATGTTTATAAGCAGTTACAAATAGGTATATTAAGATCTCTCTATAATTTTTTTGTGGGCATTTTAATTTTTGAAAAAATAAAAAGATGAGTTTTTGTGTTTTACGAAATTTGTAATTTTTTCCGACAAATTTTTTTTTTAAAACCTTTGTAGAAAAAATTGCTCCCCCTCGAATTTCACAGAATATTCGTCGCAATCTCACAAATCCAGAATAGTAAAAAAATTTTGTGAGACTCAACATTTGTAAAAGTTATGGACGAAATACCAAGACTAGTCTGACAATTTTCGTCTGTTTTTGCAAAACACTGCACAGTGGTACGAATTCAATAAGGGGAAGTAATTCGACCGTTTCTTAACCAAATACCCATTGCGACCAAACTTGGAATGGTAGATAAAGATGTGTTAGAAAAGTTAAGTTTCATGTTTGGGCCCTCTTTGTCGGACAGGGGCGGAGCTAGAGGGCCTCAAAATTGGCCACATCGGTGTTTCTCTTCCGACTTATAAAATTCCTGTGTGTGTGTGTTCTACTAACTGAGGTCTACAAAAAAAACTTTTCACACCTAAGAATTACCTCGAGATATTTGCTCCACATCCAAATATTTTCTCAGTAATAGAATTGAATGCAATTCATGGTGGAGGCTATATAAGATTCGGCATGACCGAACTTAACGCTTTTACTAGTTTTTGTGCTGAACTTCTTTTCCATGGATGTCCACCATACTACTGATGCGTAGTTAAGAACGGGTCTGATTACGCTTTTGTAGAGCCAGTGTGTCATCTTTGGATTGAGGCCACACTTTGCATACCGGTAAGTAGACGAGATAAATCTTAGTGTAAAAAGTCTTTTGTAGTCCTTGGTTAGTAGAATGCACATGAACATTTTATGTATCATTTGTTCGCCCGGGGTGGACAAATTTGAGGCCCTGTATATCCGCCAGTATACCATGGGGGTCCAAAATCAAAACTTAACTTCTCTAGTATCTCTTCTACGAGCATGCAAAGTTGTGTTGCAATCGCTTGACTGGTTAGGAAACGGTGGAATCTTTTCCTTTTTTAATTCCTCCCACTATTTTCATCTAAGACGCTATATTTTCTTAAAAAAAAGGAACTAATCTATTAAAAAAAAAAATTAAATAGATTAGTTCCTTGATTGAGTAGTGGAAAACTATGATTTTGCAGCACTATTTGGGTTGGTGCTTTTCTCTACTGGGGTTTAAAAAGAGCTGATGAAGTCAATTTAAATTGATATCCTATCCATGTAGTGTGGAAAACCTTCCTCGACTATTGACTTTTAGTTCCGCAGCCATTGCAAACTTTGTTTATTGTTTTATTTATGTTGTTTTCATTTGTTGCTTGTTCCTTACTCTCTAATATGTTGTTGTTTTCAGTTTTATTTTATTTTCAATGCAGGAATATTTTCATTTTCTTAACGAAGGGAAGTAGTTGGCAAATGGAGGACGGCAATGTGTAGCCATGGTTAGATGAGTAGATGGAGTTACAGAAAGTGCTCCAACAGCATAGTCGTAGATGTTACAATAGACCTACCATTTCGTCTGTCGTTGGTTGTTCTTACACTAACACTAACTCCGACTCGGTTCTGTACGTGTTGTTCTTAATGTTGCAAGTGCTTCAATTTGTATTTTAATATTTTAAGCGATTTTTTTTTATTTTTTTTACACGTAAAGTACGTCGAATTACAAGAAGCAACAGCTAAATGTAAAGATTTACACGTTTTCATTTCCAGGGATGAATTACAAAAAAATACTTCTTAATACTTGTACTGTAGCAGATCTTAATCGTGTGTTAGCAGAGAACTTTAAAAAATTGCCGAAGAAGATTATGTCGAATTTCCAACACTCTACATTTATAGCTGTAATGCATGCTGAACTAAGTATTAGTATTCCCCCCAGGTAAGGAAAGGCAGAAAGTCGGGCGGGGCCGACTTAGAAACATATTATCTAATTCTAAACCTATAGTCGCTGAATTAAGCAATATTCGTTCCTAAATTGAGAAACATCTTTCTGGAAAATTTTAATGATCGGAAGTAAAGTACAACTTCGATAGCGCTTTGATACCAAATCAGGAGGAACATATATATGGAGGTTATTTATAAATCCGAACCGATTTTCCCTGAATACTCATTCATGTAAAAAGACACCTTTCTGTCGAATTTCGTACTGATCGGATATAAAATACAGTCTCTACAGAGCTTACATATCAAATCGGGGTAACATATATATGGGGGCTATATCTAAATCTGAACCGATTTTCTCCGAATTTGGCAGTATTCCTTCATGTAGAAAAAAACCTCTTTTTGCCGAATTTCGCACTGATCGGATATAAAATAACTTTTTTACAGCGCTTACATATCAAATCGGGGATAACATATATTTTTTTAAAAGAATTTCATGCTGTCAAATAGGGGGTAACATATATATGGGGCTATATCTAAATCTGAACCGATTTAAACCAAATTCAATAGGGATCGTCCTTGGGCCAAAAAAAAGATATGTGTAAAGTTTCGTCGAGATCGGACCATAATTGCGATCTGTACTTTGATTACAAGAATACATGCACAGACAGACGGACACACAGCCGAACGGACATAGCTAAATCAACTCAGAAGGTGATTCTAAGTCGATCGGTATAGTAAACGATGGGTCTATTTCTTCTCCTTTTGGGTGTTACAAACAAATGCACAAAGTTAAAATACACAATATAAAAAGATACACAAAAAATTGGCCGTTATGTTCTCCACAATCGAAAATTGTGGCCAAAATTCAGATTTTATGGCACATGTAATAGTGAAAATATGGTTATGCCAATATGTTGAGCACATATTCAGTACATTGTATCCGTAATATAAACCAAATATCTTAATATTTAGAAGATCAAATGCCTGTCCAAAATTTTGCTGAAATATAAAATGTTGCGAAGATAGAAATGAAAAACAAATTGGGCCAAAATATACATCAGCTTAAGTCATGCTTTATGGGGTATGAAATCATATATAGAGGCTTGAACAGTTATTTGTGTTCTTTGTTAAAATTTAATTAAACTTTTTTTGGCAGAAAAATTTTATTTTTATACCCTACACCACACTGTGGTACAGGGTATTATAAGTCTGTTTCACGGCAGATGTTTGTAATACCTGAAAATAACACAGCTAGACCCACCTTAAAGTATACCGATCGACTCAGAATCACTAGCTGAGTCGATTTAACCATGTCCGTCCGTCTGTCCATGTAAAGTTGTTCGTCGACTACAGTTCGCAATTTCACTCCGAACGTTCTGAAATTTTGCAGTTTAGAGTATTTCGCGGCTGTTAAGATCGCTATTGAATTTGGTTGATATCGGTTCAGATTTAGATATAGCTCCCATATATATCTTTCGTCCGATTTGGCCCTTTAGTCCTATAGAAGCTGTATTTTACATCCAATCGTTTTGAAATTTAGAATGGTAATGTTTCTTGATCCATGAACCAACACTACCGAATTTGAAGAAAATCGGTTAAGATTTAGCTATAGCTCCCATATATATGTTTCGTCCGATTTTGCTCGTTAGTCCTTTAGAAGCTGTATGTTACATCCAATCATTTTGAAATTTAGAATGGTAGAGTTTCTTTATCCATGAACCAACACTACCGAATTTGAAGAAATCGGTTAAGATTTAGCTATAGCTCCCATATATATGTTTCGTCCGATTTGGCCCTTTAGTTCTATAGAAGCTGTATTTTACATCCAATCATTTTGAAATTTAGAATGGTAGAGTTTCTTGATCCATGAACACTGCCAAATTCTTATCGCAATGCCCATTGTCGCATTGGTAGGTAGGTGTATGGTATTATATAGTCGGCCCCGCCCGACTTTCTGTCTTTCCTTACTGGTTTATTAACAATTTTGTAAACGTAAAGGAAATACAAAAAAATACGTTTCATATTTTTTATTTTGGTCATTTTGTGTGGGAGGTACCAAAAGCTGCGAGGCAAACAAATAATTTTATTACGGGATTGTAGGTACTATAAAAGCATTACACTACACAAAATTGTTATTATTTGTATGCACTGGAATCGTAGTGATAAGCCGTTAACTTATTGTGGTCCATTTGTGTGGGAGATAACAAAAGGGGCGCGGCAAATTCGTAAGGGGATAGCGGCTAATAAACTAATACTATGTGTGGAATTTTAGAAGATTCGAATAAGTAGTATAGATGTTATTAAAGAATCAATATTTCACTAAATGTTAACCACCAAAATTAGCCTGAGATAGAGAAAAATATTATCGCTTACCAAATTTTAAGTCAATCGGATACTCCTTCCGAGTGTTATCGTGCGTTCCAGTCAGCAGACAGACAGTTAGGAAGTAAGGCAGACGGACGGACATTGCTCATTCCACTAAAAATGACCCAAAACTGATATCCGCCGAACATACACACGGTTGTCAGATCTTACAATGTTATTAACTCTGTCAAAGTGATGTCAATGTACTGACAATGATAGATTGTTATCAATCGGTAAATCTTTCTAATACATTTTTTATTGTTCTTTTTTTAACATTAGTATACTGATTATTAATAATTGTCATTCTTTTCTTAAATGTTTTATTGTTCTTACTGTTTTAATAAACCAACGGCAAAAAATTATCATTCTGTTAATTATTTAAAGCACATTCACAGAAATTATGAAAATAGTTTTTTTTATAAAAAATCGTAAAAAATAGTTCCCATCAATTCACCACTTCCAAATTCATACAGTAGCTAACAAAGACATCTAAGAACACGACATTAAAATTTCAAAAAAAATCGAAGGGTGTAATCATTTTGAAAATCGCAATAGAAAGTATAAAAGGGCAAAAACATTAAAAATTAGTATATTTGTTGCAGATCTTAATCCAGTTAGTTTTAGTAGTTGAAATTATCTTCAAAACAAGGTATAGCACATTAAAATCGGTCACGTATTTCAGGAGATACAAGCAAAAGAATGAACACACCTTTTAGAAAAAAACGTAATTTCGTCAACTATAAATTGCTCATAACTCTTAAAGAAATTTTTTTAACATTTTTTCTTGAACTACGTATAAGATATTTTTAGGTAAATCATGCATACACAAAATTTCGAAGCAATCAAAAATAGTGATGTCAATAATCGTCCCGTTTGGCATGGAATGACTCATATGCCATTAGATACCTTCTATTGGTCTTGTCACCCTCATATTTAATCTTATAAACAACGTTAGATTTGTCCTTCATTATAACTTTTGATTTAGTTTTGCTGAAGAAGTTGTTCTCAGTATTGTACGTCCTTTGTGCTAATTGGAAATTGGCTTTATTGTATATGTGAGAATGGCAAAATCTTTGTAAATAGTTTGGAATGTACGTTTGAGGTTTGTACGATAACTCTCGAAAGGAGTAACCGATTGACTTCAGTCGTTGCTGATCAGTCGTAGTGAACGGACGTGTTTATCACAGAGCGGATAGTTAAAACCTATTACGCAGTACCTATTACACAATCGCAAAAAAAATTGTACAATGTCTAGAAGGCATACATCGTAGTACCTATTACGGTCTACTACAGACAACAAATAAATAAATTCCTTGACGGGGATGCCCTCGTGTTCCGATGGAGCGGGGTTCCCCAATCGTCCAACTGTCCGTCCATTGGTCTTGGCCAAAGACGACCACACCAAAAATGGTGAAAATTTCCCCCCAGTACTAACAAAAGGTAGTACGGTGAGGGGAAAACATCATGTCCGACCGTCACAACGGAAACACAATGAGCACCGGATAGCGCTCAGAGTTTTGACGAAGTTGGAGGCTGTTGAGGTTTCGGCTCTTACCGAAAAACAAAAAGAGTCACTTACCTGGGCTAAAGGCGTCATAGATGCTACTAAGGCCTATGAGCAGGCTTAAAGAGCCACAAATTCAGCTTTGTTAACGGCTAATAAAATCAAAAGAATCAGAGCACCGGATGAACCCCTGTCATCGAAAAAGGCAAGAGGCCCTAATGTCACCATCAACAGGACACTCACCAAGCCCTTCAATGAAGTGGCGAAGGAGAGTCTAGTGATGGCCGTTATAGACAGAAGTAGTGTGCAATCAGCCATTATGGCTCATTACCTCGAAGTCCGTAGAGAAATGCCGGCCAAGCTACCAATCTGCAACCATGCAGTATGGCATCAGGGTAGAGTAAAGCTCTTATACTTCGGTCATGCCAGATCAGTAGACCTGTATAAGGCTGCTCTGAGTCGAGCGGGTGAGGTGTGGCCGGGTGCCCAGTTGAATGTTGTCGAAAAAAACAATTTCTCAAGTTACCCTAGAGCCATCACCTGGGTTACAGAAGAGCCCTCCAACCCGGCTGACATATTAGAAATAATAAAAGATTCCAATCCTGGTCTGGCCCATAATTGGGGAATCAGCAAGGTGGGTGAGGCGGATGGTAAAAAGCGGCAGGTCAATTTGATCCTTAACGCTGAATCCACCTCCCATATACAACGTGCAAGTGCAACCCTACAATATGGCTTCGAGACTATAATCTTGAAGGTATACAAGCAGGATATAGCTCCCACTGCGGAAGGTGAGTCGTTCACCGTGGTTGATACACGGCTTTCGGGACGTGCGGAGGTACCCACGCTCATTATTTCTGGTGACTCTATTGCTACGCCTGTCCACATGTGCAATAGACATCGTCCTGATACAGGAGCCCTACTCAAAGGGAGGAAGGGTGTGCGGTATCAGGACACCCAACTTTAAACTGCTTGAGGCCAGCTGTGAAGGCACTCCAAGAACCTGCATTTTGGCCAGGAAACATCTATGTAAGTATCTTTCTCCTGGCTAATTTAAGTGGTAAAGACCAAACATCTGCTAGTCTGGAGATCGGTAGCGCATATATTGGGTGGTCTCCAGTTACTTGCCTTATGAAGCTGTAGTACCGACTGCTCTATTCAGGGAAGTAGTAGAAGAAGCAACGTCTGACAAGGTCGAGCTGATTATTGGCGCAGACACATATCATACTATCTGGGGTAGTACGGATATAAACAATAGGGGTGATTCGCTTCTTGACTTTATTCTAACTACCAACCTTAGTAGTCGTATTTGTAACATAGGTAATAAACCGACCTTTACAATTAAATACACACAAGAAGTACTCGACGTAACGTTTGCTACTGTCCGGCTGTCAGACAAAATTATTGGGTGGAATGTACTGGACGACCACTCATTCTCAGATCACCTTTATATTGAGTTCAAACTCGCTGAAAAAGCGCGTAAACCTGCAGAAATGTGAGGAAGACAATGTGGCACCTGTATGAGAAGAATTTCAAGAAAGTCCTCAACTCCAAACTGCTGTACGAACCGAATGACAAAGCCAGTCTGGATAATCTGGTCGAGCATATCACCACATCATTCAATAGTTCCCTTGAAGAAGCCTGTCCAAAAACAAGGTACAAGGGTAAAAGGCGCAAAGACGCTCAGCAGAGGGCCAGGTATGGCAATTTGCTTCCTTTTCCATAGTAATTTGTATCTGCTTGTTATATAAAATGTACAATATGTTTTGTAAATATTTTTATGCAGAATTGCCAATAAATATATTTTATAGACGGTGTTTCCAATCAAATGTTTCTCTGACAGTGGCGCCATTGTCAGGTGCATCAATTTCGCATAATTTATTGACGATGACTTTCCTGCCAACGTTGCAAGACAAAAATTGTAAGTGCACACGGTTGTAAGTTCACAGGGTTGCATTTTGTTGGCATTTTGCTTTAGGGTCTTTGGTCACTCCTTCGATGTGTTACACTTTTGGCGCGTAGCAAATGATATATACACTCGTATCACTAAAGTGAGAGTATACAAATTTGCCTCATTCTTTATTAGGTAACACTTCGAAAGCCGAAAAATCATATATTTTGAGAGCATCGCAAACTATTGTCATCAGAAAAGCAAAAGGCCAATAAACCAAAATTGAGTTATTAATATAAAATTGCACATTTACAGCAGCAAAAATTCCAATTTTTAAACGAAAGGGCCTAACAACGCATTGTTTCTTTTTTCTAGTTACAAATGCCTATTTCACACAACTTTTAAAAGCAAGATATACAACAAGTGCGTTTAAATTAATATATGCATCATTGCGTTTGAGTATTATCCTGAAATCCACGTTTTTCTATCTTCAGTTTTTTTTTTTCATTTTGTTTTCTGCAATATTTACCACAATTATGATGAGGATATGTCGATACCTCCAATCTAAAACATGCTAAGTCGACTTAGCATGTTTTTAGGGAGGTTGTATTTTTAATTTCTAAATATTCCAATTTATATTCAGTCAAAATTTTGTGTTTATTCGTCAACCCAATCAAAAGTTAATCACAAATTAAAAAAATGCATCAAACTTTGATCGCCTCTCCTGAAAAACTAGCTGTTTGCACTTAACATTGTTTAGAATGGAGGTATCGATGTATGTTTCATGCAGAATAAAAATGTCTTCGTCAAAAGAAATCTAAACCTATACATACGAGGGCGGTTCCCAAATTAGCCGACCTAATAAAGGGTGTCCCAAGAAGACCGCAATTTTTAAATCTCGCAACATTCGAAGTGTCATTGTTTGACATTTGAATAATTGTTATTGTTTGTTAGTAGAAGGTACGAGGTTAGTAAAAATGGAGCGCTACACGAATGAACAACGCATTCTCATTGTGAAATTGTTTTACCAAAATGGTGAAAGTTTTGCGGCTACAGTTCGCAAATTGCGATCAATTTGGGGTCACAATAATGCTCCAAAAGAGTCAACTGTAAAGAGATTAATGGATAAATTTGCCGAAACTGGGTCTGTTAGTGATGTAAAGACAACAACACGCCATCGACCAGGTCGATCGACCGAAAATGTCGCAGCTGTACGTGATGATGTCGCTCAAACTCTATCCACCTCAATTCGACACCGAGCTCAGCAAATTGGTGTCTCCAAATCCACTTAACCAGTTTTTTCTTGCCTAGAATTGAAGAAATGAATGTGGTGGGCATGTGGTTCCAACAAGACGGCGCCACATGTCATACAGCCAGAGAAACAATTCAATTGCTGCATCAGTCATTTCCCGGTCGTGTTATTTCGCGTTTTGGAGATCAGAATTGGCCGCCTAGATCGTGCGATTTAACACCATTAGATTTTTTTCTTTGGGGTTTTTTGAAGTCGATGGTTTACGCGAATAAGCCGACGACGACTCAAGCCTTAAAAGACGAAATTGGACGCTGAATTAATGAAATACCGCAGCATTCATGCAAAACGGTCATTGAAAATTTCATTAAAAGATCGCGTGCATGCCAGCAAAGCCGCGGCGGCCACCTGCACGATATATTGTTCCATACATAACCTCATTCTGTCTACTTTACGATATAATAAAGTTTCACGATTTTTTCTTAAATATCTGTGTTTTATTTAAAATTAAAAAATTGCGCTCTTCTTGGGACACCCTTTAGCTTTGATGTCCTGTTTATAGTAAGAACTGCCTAGCTTTGAAAATAGCCATCAAACGCGACCTACACCTCTTCATTGCTGGCAATCTTTTTCCACCGAGCCATTTTTTCAAGTTTGGAAATAATAAATAATTCGAGGGAACTAAATCTGGCGAACATGATGCGTGATGAAGCAATTCGAACTGTAATTCATTGATTTTCGGCATCGCAATTGTGGATGTGTGAACGGGTGCATTGTCTTGATTGTGAGCAAACGCGGCACCCATCTTGCGCACAGCTTTCTCATCATCAAATTTTCAGTCAATATGCAATAGCTAACGATCCTTCTACCGATGGTCATCCAATACCATTTTGTGGAATTTCTTGACCGTTTTTGGCGTGGACACCTCAAATGGTCGACCATTACGATGTTCGTCTTGGCAGCTCGTACGGCCCTGATTAAAATCTGCTAAATATTTTATAGTGGTAAACGAAGGAACAGACTAGAATATTTGCTGGACTGAAACCTGTCAAATGATAGTATTGTATTATATATCGGTGACCATTTTTATCCATGTTTACAAATTCAACGAGATCGTTTTAATTTGAGTTCTCAAAAAAAAACTAACAAAGTGGCGCCTTGAATCTTATGTTCGTATGTTTTAAAAGGTTGCCACTTTTCACAAAAGTAATTTTTAACTTCTACCGCCATTTATTTATGTTGGGATCGCCCTCGTAAGTCTATCCACGAATTATATATACTGAGGTAACATGATTGAGATCATGCAGAACTTATTTATTTTAATTTTACCATATGTACTCGTTAGGCCGGGTAGATTTGTGGGGAGGCAAAAAAAGTCGCATTGCTCAGTGAAAATCGTATTCTAGGGATCAAAATAAGAAACTTTGCCGAAGGAACCATACCTCTAAAACGAATTCTGATGTCCCGGAATTTGGGTCAAACTTTTGGGTAGGGGCAAATTTTGAAAAATCCCACTTTGACCCATTAGAGTGCTCCAATCGAGTCCAAATGTATGATCGTAAATTTCCCTCCGAACTGGTTGTCTGATAAAGAAAAAAAACACCACTTAAACTTTGAAGCCAACCGCCTCCACGAGTGTTTCGGGAGACAAACTAAAGTCCATAAAATACTGTATCATCACAGTCATCTCCCAGGAAGCAGCTGCAATGTAAAGTGAGTGCATTTGTATTAACGAGCTTTGTGAAGATGTCGTGATCGTGAGGGCAGTTGATGAGCTATAACAGAAAGAAGAAAAAACAGGAGTACACTCAACCAACCATAGGTCTGTAAAGGGAGATACGAATCATTTAATAAAACGCCAACCCTTCCATTCATCTGACTGTCTATACATCCATTCATTCATTTCATTCTCTTTACAAACGATTTGCAACATTTTGTCAATGTAATTGATACGAAAAGTAAAATACTACATGCGGCGAAACGCGATCATTGGATGGGGGAGATAACAGAGAGAGGTGGTGTGAGAGGAGGTGGACAATGACTGTGAAGGGCAGTAATAGTATTTAATGGTGATTTCGTTTGTGCAAACAATGTAAAATTTTTTCTCCATTTTACACTGAAACCGCATTTTTAGGTTCGTTTGTAAAAATGGTGCAGACGTATGAGCTGGTTTTGATTTCGTTTGTAAAATTATTACACTCCGAAAATGCGAAAATATCGCATTTTCTACACTAAGCCCAGTCCACGGTGTTGCACCGTTAAAAGCAATCTTCAAAACCAAACCTAATTGAAAGCTAACGTTCTTAATACACTATCAAATGGTTGCGCCTTAATGTAGGTATGGGATTTACTCACCGCACGATTTTTGTTCGATTGTTCGCAGAATGCGAAATTAGCAGTGGGTGCAGGGGGGAATTTTTAAAATGTCGCAACATGATGTGCTGATATTATTTTTCAGAAACGATGCCAATATTTTTTTCTATCTCATGCTAAGGTCAAAGATGGACTATGTTAGTCCACTCCTTCGAGTACCTCCCCCACTAAGGGTCAAAATTTAGTGAAATATTGATTCTCCCATAACTTATATATATCACTACCCAGAATCTTTCACAATTCCACACACAGTATTACTTTATTAATCTCTATCATCTTTAGAAAAATTGTCGAAGTTGCCGCGCCCCTTTTGGTACCTCCCATGCAAATGGACCATTTTGCACAAAAAGTTAACGGCTTATAACCTTGATTCCAGTCCAGGCGTTATTGCTACGCCCCATTTGGTACCTCCCATACTTAAAATTTGATTCCAGTCCATAAAATACTTAAAATTTTGTGCAGTGCAATGTTTTTATAGTACCATTGTATGTATATTAAAATGTGGGCGTTATTGCCACACCACTTTTGGTAGCTCCCAAACAAAATTGTCAAAATAAAAAATATGAAAATTATTTGTTTGAATTTCCCTATTTTTACAATATGGGTCATAATTTATACATTTATCCAAAGATTTCAAATAGGCACTGTTTTCTCGTCGAGATGCTAGCTTTAAAATAATGGAATAAACAATTTTTTTCTTGTATTTTTTTTTCGTGCCAGCAAAAATGATGTTGGGTAATTCCAACGGCAGTCGATCCACTTTTTAACACGACCCCCTCCGATTTCGATGAAATTTGGTACACGCTATCTCCTAGTGTGTAAATTTTTTATGATGTCTATATTAAGTCCAAATTCGTTATGGTTCTTGTTTTACAGCGTCCGAAATTGGTCGAATCTCTACTTTTTTCCTAAAGGATACTGAATTCAACAGATTATAACTTAAGAACGCGTTATCCGATTTCAACGATTTTAACTGCCCAACGTCATTGTAACTGGCCACACTCGTACTTCAAAATTAGTAATTTAAAAAAATTATTGTCCTTGTCGAAGGACATTAAAAATCGAAAAATTATTTTAATCCTTCAATATCTCGAAATGCACCCAATTTTTTTTTTCTTCATATTTTTGTAGTGAAACCGCTAAATGTCCTTTACTCGTGACATAAGTTTCACGATGGAGGTAATTTTGGTTTAAAAGATACAGATTTTTTACTGTTTTCTCCAACATATATTTCAGGATTTTTATATAAAACACAATGTAAATTCTTTCTATGTGAGCGGAATCAAATCATTATATGTTATGAGAACGTATATCGTATCGTGGTAATAATAAAATCTGATTTATATTTTTGAAAGTCTTAAGTCAGGATTACTTTTAAGCCTCAAAAGCAATCCTGGCTCTTTCTTAAATATTAATAATTATCATGTTTTTATACGTGCATTTTTATGTGAACTTATCACTGCCAAAGGGGGAAAATAACCTAATGGTGTTTCCTTTTTCTAGATAATGTATGTCTACTGAAATGCATGTATACTAGATAGATAACGTAAATCTACTAGATAATGTATGTCTACTGAAAATTAAAGTTATATTGTCTTTAAAAACATGACATCAGAATTTCTACAATTTAAAACCAGTAAGGAAAGACAGAAGGTCGGGCGGGGCCGACTATATAATACCCTACACCTACCTACCAATGCGAAAATGGGCATTGCGATAAGAATTTCGCAGTGTTCATACATGTAATAAGCAAACTCTCTCTGCCGATTTTCGTACTGATCGGATATAAAACACGGTTTCTACAGCGCTTACATGTCAAATCGGGTGTAACATATATATTGGGACTATGTTAAAATCTGAACCGATTTTTCCCGAATTTGGCAGTGTTCATACATGTAATAAGAAAACTCTCTCTGTTAAATTTCGTACTGATCGGATATAAAACATGATTTCTACAGCGCTTAAATGTTAAATCGGGTGAAACATATATATGGGGGCTATATCTAAATCTGAACCGATTTTCCCCGAATTTGGAAGTGTTTATTCATGTAATAAGAGAACTATCTCTGTTAAATTTCGTACTGATCGGATATAAAACACGACTTCTACAGCGCTTAAATGTTAAATCGGGTGAAACATATATATGGTGGCTATATCTAAATCTGAACCGATTTTCCCCGAATTTGGCAGTGTTTATTCATGTAATAAGAGAACTCTCTCTGTTAAATTTCGTACTGATCGGATATAAAACACGGTTTCTACAGCGCTTACATGTCAAATCGGGTGTAACATATATATTGGGACTATGTTAAAATCTGAACCGATTTTTCCCGAATTTGGCAGTGTTCATACATGTAATAAGAAAACTCTCTCTGTTAAATTTCGTACTGATCGGATATAAAACATGATTTCTACAGCGCTTAAATGTTAAATCGGGTGAAACATATATATGGGGGATATATCTAAATCTGAACCGATTTTCCCCGAATTTGGCAGTGTTTATTCATGTAATAAGAGAACTCTCTCTGTTAAATTTCGTACTGATCGGACATAAAACACGACTTCTACAGCGCTTAAATGTTAAATCGGGTGAAACATATATATGGTGGCTATATCTAAATCTGAACCGATTTTCCCCGAATTCGGCAGTGTTTATTCATGTAATAAGAGAACTCTCTCTGGCAAATTTCGTACTGATCTGATTTAAAATACAGTTCCTACAGCGCTTACATGCCAAATCGGGTGAAACATATATATGGGGGCTATATCTAAATCTGATCGGATTTTCTCCGAATTTGGTAGTGTTCATTCACGTAATAATAAAACTCTCTCTGCCGAATTTCATAAAGATCGGATGTCAAATGTGGTTTCTACGACGCTTGCATGTCAAATCGGGTGAAACATATATATGGGGACTATATCCAAATCTGAACCGATTTTAACCAATTTCAATAGGGATCGTCCTTGGGCCAAAAAAGAGCACTATGCTAAATTTCATCACAATCGGACCATAAATACGACCTGCACTTTGATTACAAGAATACATGGACCGACGGACAGACAGACGGACAGACAGACGGACAGACGGACAAACAGACAGACGGACATGGCTAAATCGACTCAGAAAGTGATTCTGAGTCGATCGGTATAATAAACAATAGGTCTATCTCTTCTCCTTTTAGGTGTTACAAACAAATGCACAAAGTCATAATACCCTGTAAAAAATCTTACAAACTATTAAAATTTAGACTTGAGCTAATGACAGTTGTACTACAATCAATTATTATTTCTTTAATTTTAATTTTACGTAACGTTAAGGTCAACATGACATAGTGTTATGAAAATCTTATCATAGAAGTAAGGAATTTTACTTTAAACGAATGAAAATTTCTTTGAAATCAAGTACATTTTCATAAATTGAAAGAAATTTATTCTTCAAGCAAAGACATATTAAATCTTTGATTTAATGGCACATTAATTTTTAATTTCAGGTCAATATTTTTTTCAGTGTTAATATATTTTGAAGTTTTATAAATGTTGTTTATATAATGATTTGTCCAAAAATCTGTATTTTTCAGCAGTTTTGTGCCAAAGATGGATATGGATGTAGCTATACATTTAGTTTATTTCGTAGACATCGGGTACGAACGTCAACATATGGACATATCGCTCATTTAGAAGAAGACCGTTACATCTCCAGGTATATACAAGGTTTTCCTACTAGTGGCCAATATTTTCAATTTATATAGTCTCTTTCGTGGGAGGGAATTTTAAATTTAAATAACTGTTATTTCTTTACCGTTAATGATAGAAGGCTGAAATTTTAATATGTTTTGTTGTAGAGTTCTGTAACATTATATTTTTTCCGATTTTTAGACTTCTTTGAAGGATATTCAATCATAAAAAGTTAACGTTAAATTTAAAAAAATTAAATTATTAATTGGGCCAACTTCACTAAACGAATGATGCAGAAGTTCTTATTTTTGGGGATACTTTCACGTCCAATTATAAGAATTGAGTCCCAAATCAATGAGCTAAAAAATGCTGCACTGTGTAATTTAACCATGAATCGACTTGCAAACGAACAACGCTTGCAGATTTAATGACGTTTTTCTTATATTTCCGGCGTACATTTTGCTTCGAATTGATGCCAAAACAACATTAACTTGAAGTATATTTTTCATGAAAAGAAGGAATTATTTACATCACTTGAACTTTTTCGAAGAACTATTGATGAAATGTTTTACATCATAACAATAAAAAGTTCTGTGGGTTGAAAAACGAATAAAAGTTTCATCAAACCAAGGTAGGATTCATCATATTGAAGATTATTTTGCGTATGATGAACATAAACAAAGTTGCCACGTTTGTGCTAGTGCGCAACCCGAAGAGATTTTCGAACTACATCCACAAAACACGCACTGTTTGGTGTGAAAATTTAAATCTGATGGGATCTGAGGGCTGATTAGATTTTAGATAGATACACTGAATAAAAATAATCTACAATATGACTGGTCTATGACACAGACCATCAGTTGCTCCAAGTACATGACAAGCATTTCGCACACAATGTTGATGTTCGTAATACTGAATAAGATGACAGTACGACACAAGTGATATCTGAAAAAAAACATGTGAAAATGGGCATAAATGGATCAACCCATAAAAGAAATGTTTTCCCCAATTTCTGATTATCATCCCAAAAAGATTAATGAAAATGTCAAGCACCTCACAAAAGAATTGCAATTACACATTACGTATAAACCAAATGTGTTAATTTTTTTTTAGTTTTTTTGCATTACATTACAAATTGCCATTACAAATATTATCTTAATTGAATCGGTATTTGATTAATAACAAAGACAATTAATCAGTACAACAAATTTCTCTGTAGGTCCAAAATTAATAAATTTATTAATTGAATCAGAGAATTCTTTAATTCAATCTGGATTTCAACATTCTGTGTGTGTAAAGCGGTCCAATTTGAAGGAATGTATTTGAAAATAACATCAAAAATTACAAAACCAAACAATTTTCACAAAGCAACCAAAAAATGTCAAAAACTTTTTCAGCCCAAATGCCAAATCACAGACAGAGGAGGAGGACAAATTGGTTTTGAATTATCTCTTGTCTCCATCAAATCATTTGAGATCAAGTATGACTTTGGTATAAATCCTTAGGGGGATACCAAGTTTTGATGACCAATGAGTTGGAACAAGTTTTGATGACCAATGGAATGAAAACAAAAGGTAAAAACCTGAAGGCGCCTTAAGTCTGAAAACAAAACGATTTGAAGTGTTTGACCAAAGCCAAGCAGAGAACTCAAAAAATATCACGAATCAAAATACAAACAAATGGACCACATGACGAACAGAAATCCCATAAAACTCATTTATTCAAAAAGTCTTCAACAAAAACGTATGCAAATTTTCTTCAATTTTAGATTTGAAATCCACAAAAATGTCGGTCCTAAAGACTTCCGCTCTAATTGGGCCACTTATGGAAAGCGGCGAGTGGCAAGACAAGCAAGGAAATTGTTGTGAAACCATTTCAAATCTCAGGCACAAACCGCATCACATCCTTGGAACACTTTGGACAGTACAACAACAACATTGGCAGCCACAGAGTAGAGGATTGCAGGAACAATTTTCGTGCGATGAGTACTTCACAAGTTTTGTGTGAAACTTGTGACACGTCTGTCAACGTGTTCAAATTCGATATGAAATAAAATTCTTCAATTTTTGTTTTGTCCTTTTTTAATTTTTCAAATGCAAAGTCTATCGGGAGCCCCATCATATTTGGCCCAGAATGAAAACAACTTTAAATATCCTCCTCCTATCGTTGGTGTGTCGTTTCAAAAAACGAAAAGTTTTAAATTTCATGAGAGTTCAAAAGATATGGATGCTGGATTTTTGTTTTCCAATGAAAGCACAAACAAATTTTGGCATGAAGTACGGGGTCGGTCTATAGTTAGGAGGTGGGTTATGATATGGTCGGTCAGACAAACATTTAAGCACGATTTGCGATTTACGATTTGTTGTTTGTGTTTGTATGTCGTCGCCCGAAACTCGTACAACGACAATGATGCTCTCGAATATTATACTAGTCGAGGTACACAAGTCTGTCCTGTCGCTATTTAATTGTTGTATTTTTTCGTTTCGAATTTAATGTTGTTAAATTCCAAAAGCTTTTTGGTTCGAATGTCGATTTTGTTGGTCCATAACGAATACGGATTGACTTATGACATCTTTTTTTTCTAAAAGAAGAAAAAACACCTGCTTCTGATACTACGATAAGGTGTTATCGGCATACCTAATTAAGAGGCACACAAACAGAAGATGACAAACTCAGGAAATTAATTGTGTAAAATTTATTCATGTTGCTCTACATCATTTTCAACCGTAATTCGAAATAAAATCAACTGAAATTCAAAAATTCCATTTGAAATTAAAAATAAATCTATAGTATCTACTGTTCAGGGTATTGGTCAAGCCCCCTTTGGTATACCTACAGAAATTTGCAGATTCATTCGAATTAGATTCCCCCATAGCTGCAGTACCAATCCATGTTTTCATATTAATATTTCAGACAAGGTTTGCACTATAGACTGACAAAAAATGAGCCAAATGTTGCCACCGTTCTGGCTGTCACACAAAGTACCATTTTCCATATAACATTACTCACGAAGTGAGGGTATACGTTAGTTGGTTCACTCGACTTAAAATCGACTTGTTTTCATATTAATATTTCAGGCAAGGTTTGCACTATAGACTGACAAAAAATGAGCCAAATGTTGCCACCGTTCTGGCTGTCACACAAAGTACCATTTTCCATTAACATTACTCACGAAGTGAGGGTATACGTTAGTTGGTTCACTCGACTTAAAATCGACTTGTTTAGTAGTAACTTTTTCTTGTAAAAATAACGGTGGCATTCAGAGCAATATTTCTATTCACACTTCTAACATTGCCCTTTGACTAATGGTAGAGTGACCAACAAATGGAACCTAATCTAAGCCAATAACAAACAACAAGATACTATACAAAACAGAGCTGAACTGAACTGGTTTTAAATTTCAACGCCACTTTAACAAACAAATTTTTGTTTGTGATGAGGACATTTGCGACGACGACGCGGGTACTACTCACTCCTCTTGCGATAATGTTTATTTATCATCATCTTCTCCGCACAATCAAAAGTGGCTCCACTTTTTGCTGGCTTTGTTGCTTTGGCGAAGTGGACAATACCTCGTAAATAAATAAATACGCCAAAAACATACAACAAATGGATAGGATACCGCCAACAACAACTGCTATAACGACAACACCAAAAGAAAGCTAAACCCAAAATTTAAAGCGGATGGATGACGAAGATTTCATTTCCAATATGTTTTCTTTCATTATTTGGGATGTTTATTTGTGAACAATGAAATGAAATTTAAAGTAAAACCAACGACGCTGACAAACTAACAAAAGAAACGGAGGAGGGTTTCACCGCCATTGCGCCACTGCACTTTTGGAAGTTTCAGTGCATTCAGTAGCCCTAACAGACCAGTCATTCTCTGGAAAGAGCGAAATTTCAAATTCATAAAGTTTTGATATCATTTGGCGCCACTGTCAGTCGTCGTCCAATCGTTCAAAAGAATACGTTACAAAACAAGAGCAGGACGTCGCTTTTATTTTCGTGGGTTTCATTTGTAGGACAACATTAAGAATGAATTGAGAAGAATTGCAAGGGATTATAGACGTACGCTCTGCATAAAGCGGCATTTGAATTGAAGATGCCTGCACGAGGCCTTTTTGAATTTAGGAATACGCATTTGCAGAAATAGTCTCAACAAAAATACTCGTAAACGATTTAGTCTAATACTAATACTAATACTAATACTAATACTAATACTAATACTAATACTAATACTAATACTAATACTAATACTAATACTAATACTAATACTAATACTAATACTAATACTAATACTAATACTAATACTAATACTAATACTAATACTATTACTAATACTAATACTAATACTAATACTAATACTAATACTAATACTAATACTAATACTAATACTAATACTAATACTAATACTAATACTAATACTAATACTAATACTAATACTAATACTAATACTAATACTAATACTAATACTAATACTAATACTAATACTAATACTAATACTAATACTAATACTAATACTAATACTAATACTAATACTAATACTAATACTAATACTAATACTAATACTAATACTAATACTAATACTAATACTAATACTAATACTAATACTAATACTAATACTAATACTAATACTAATACTAATACTAATACTAATACTAATACTAATACTAATACTAATACTAATACTAATACTAATACTAATACTAATACTAATACTAATACTAATACTAATACTAATACTAATACTAATACTAATACTAATACTAATACTAATACTAATACTAATACTAATACTAATACTAATACTAATACTAATACTAATACTAATACTAATACTAATACTAATACTAATACTAATACTAATACTAATACTAATACTAATACTAATACTAATACTAATACTAATACTAATACTAATACTAATACTAATACTAATACTAATACTAATACTAATACTAATACTAATACTAATACTAATACTAATACTAATACTAATACTAATACTAATACTAATACTAATACTAATACTAATACTAATACTAATACTAATACTAATACTAATACTAATACTAATACTAATACTAATACTAATACTAATACTAATACTAATACTAATACTAATACTAATACTAATACTAATACTAATACTAATACTAATACTAATACTAATACTAATACTAATACTAATACTAATACTAATACTAATACTAATACTAATACTAATACTAATACTAATACTAATACTAATACTAATACTAATACTAATACTAATACTAATACTAATACTAATACTAATACTAATACTAATACTAATACTAATACTAATACTAATACTAATACTAATACTAATACTAATACTAATACTAATACTAATACTAATACTAATACTAATACTAATACTAATACTAATACTAATACTAATACTAATACTAATACTAATACTAATACTAATACTAATACTAATACTAATACTAATACTAATACTAATACTAATACTAATACTAATACTAATACTAATACTAATACTAATACTAATACTAATACTAATACTAATACTAATACTAATACTAATACTAATACTAATACTAATACTAATACTAATACTAATACTAATACTAATACTAATACTAATACTAATACTAATACTAATACTAATACTAATACTAATACTAATACTAATACTAATACTAATACTAATACTAATACTAATACTAATACTAATACTAATACTAATACTAATACTAATACTAATACTAATACTAATACTAATACTAATACTAATACTAATACTAATACTAATACTAATACTAATACTAATACTAATACTAATACTAATACTAATACTAATACTAATACTAATACTAATACTAATACTAATACTAATACTAATACTAATACTAATACTAATACTAATACTAATACTAATACTAATACTAATACTAATACTAATACTAATACTAATACTAATACTAATACTAATACTAATACTAATACTAATACTAATACTAATACTAATACTAATACTAATACTAATACTAATACTAATACTAATACTAATACTAATACTAATACTAATACTAATACTAATACTAATACTAATACTAATACTAATACTAATACTAATACTAATACTAATACTAATACTAATACTAATACTAATACTAATACTAATACTAATACTAATACTAATACTAATACTAATACTAATACTAATACTAATACTAATACTAATACTAATACTAATACTAATACTAATACTAATACTAATACTAATACTAATACTAATACTAATACTAATACTAATACTAATACTAATACTAATACTAATACTAATACTAATACTAATACTAATACTAATACTAATACTAATACTAATACTAATACTAATACTAATACTAATACTAATACTAATACTAATACTAATACTAATACTAATACTAATACTAATACTAATACTAATACTAATACTAATACTAATACTAATACTAATACTAATACTAATACTAATACTAATACTAATACTAATACTAATACTAATACTAATACTAATACTAATACTAATACTAATACTAATACTAATACTAATACTAATACTAATACTAATACTAATACTAATACTAATACTAATACTAATACTAATACTAATACTAATACTAATACTAATACTAATACTAATACTAATACTAATACTAATACTAATACTAATACTAATACTAATACTAATACTAATACTAATACTAATACTAATACTAATACTAATACTAATACTAATACTAATACTAATACTAATACTAATACTAATACTAATACTAATACTAATACTAATACTAATACTAATACTAATACTAATACTAATACTAATACTAATACTAATACTAATACTAATACTAATACTAATACTAATACTAATACTAATACTAATACTAATACTAATACTAATACTAATACTAATACTAATACTAATACTAATACTAATACTAATACTAATACTAATACTAATACTAATACTAATACTAATACTAATACTAATACTAATACTAATACTAATACTAATACTAATACTAATACTAATACTAATACTAATACTAATACTAATACTAATACTAATACTAATACTAATACTAATACTAATACTAATACTAATACTAATACTAATACTAATACTAATACTAATACTAATACTAATACTAATACTAATACTAATACTAATACTAATACTAATACTAATACTAATACTAATACTAATACTAATACTAATACTAATACTAATACTAATACTAATACTAATACTAATACTAATACTAATACTAATACT
Organism: Eudasyphora cyanicolor; assembly: GCA_963930755.1. Classification (NCBI taxonomy): domain Eukaryota; kingdom Metazoa; phylum Arthropoda; class Insecta; order Diptera; family Muscidae; genus Eudasyphora; species Eudasyphora cyanicolor. The sequence goes on along the minus strand of OZ005736.1, from coordinate 205,402,373 downwards.
AATACTAATACTAATACTAATACTAATACTAATACTAATACTAATACTAATACTAATACTAATACTAATAAGGCCCATGTACGGGGGTGCTGCTTTCCTTCATTCTGAATTGTGCATCAATTTTGGGCGATTTACGAATTCGAGAGTATTCCACAATGAAATTCATCATACAATAAGATATATATATATTCCACTCGTTTGTTCTGTTCCCCATTGTTTGTGGACATTAAGCGTGCTTGCGATGATTGGAACATGGGTTGCCAATTGTTGGAGAATGCGTGAGTGTTGTTGCATTACGGTTTATGGGAATGCTTTGAAAGAGGAATTCAATGATTTATCGGCCTTTGTGGGGTCTCTTGTTGCTATGTTATTATTACAGTTGTCAACAATTAATTAAATTCAATTAAGTGTATTTGCTGCGGTTCATTTCCGTTAATAACAATTTGTCATTGGGTTATTTTGGCGAAAATTAGCCAAACGATTGATGGCTTTCGTGAGTGTTATAAATTTTTATTGCGAAACATTGGATCAAATCACTCATTCCAGTGAAGTGATCAAATGAATGAGAAATTCATATGATGAGAAATCATATGAAAGCAGTGAAAATGGTTATAGTGATGAATTAGCTTATAAGTATATCAGTTGACTTTATTGCTAACTAATTAAAGTGATAATATGTATCAAGGGAGTTATAGATAATTTAACCAAGTTAGAGGAAGTTAGAGGCTAAGAGCCTTATTCATAATAATTAGAGGAAGTTAGAGGCTGAGAGCCTTATTCATAATAATTAGAGGAAGTTAGAGGCTAAGAGCCTTATTCATAATAATTTAAAGGAGGTTTGAGGAACTTTTTAGCACTGCAAAAATATTCCACAAACATGCATTCAATTTTTATGAATAAGGCGCTAAAATTGTTTTTAAATTTTCTATAGTCTGTCAAGGAATAATGTTGCACATTCTCCAGTGTTCCGACATAATTTATAGATATCTTGAAATGAATCATATTTCGATACTTTAATAAAATGCTTCCATTAGAAACATTTTTTTCTGGTTCAGAATAAAAATATAATTACTGTACACATATTTTATCAGTAATCACATTCCGACATATAAATATTGCAAATTTATTTCCCTTTTAAATTTTTATCTAAACGGTTCCCTGGAAATACGTTTCCTCATTTGAGAAGCCATGATGAAGAAGAATCTATGAAAAATATTTAATAAAGAATATTCCATAGACTTAAACAGCCAAGTAATTTCTTTAATGTACGGATAGTATGAACTGCCATCTATTGTACGACTTTCAAGTAAATTAAACTTTCATTTGTCTGCAAATAGAACCAAACAAATTATGATAACAATAAGAATTATTTTCTATTATCAGCAAGAAAAGAAATAGCAACTACATATAATAATATAACAACAACAAGGACGAAACCAACAATAATAATCTCATTTGTAACAATAACATAATCGTTACAACCGAAAGCAAATAAAATCGGTTCATTCCACACATCTTAAAGATGTACCAGTATTACGGAAACGTGAACAGCTCTCTGTGCCAAGAAATAAATGGTAGTTGCAACAGCTACTACAGCAACAGCAAAATAAAGTACACCATTGAATGACAACAAATGGAGAAATAAGCAAAAGGAGTAGAGGAGATGTGTTTCTACTCCCGTGTCTCATGTAGTCTGAATACATGCATGACAGCCCGTTTGTCAGTCAGTCCGTCTATCCGCCCATCTATATATTTGTTTGTAGGGGAGGTTTGGTATTCAATGTGTGGATCCATTTCCATTTGTGTTGGCAGTAACAACAGAATAAATGTAGTACACCGAAATGTTCATGTTGCTTAAATTTCGTATTCATATGAACACAGCATCGATAACCAAGTGAATCTTGGCAATGTAACAACACAATGCCGCACCAGCAATACATGAACTGGGCCAACATCCTCAGCAATAGCGAGAGTTGAATCATAGCTTAACAGCAGATGCCAATACACACTTAAGCATCACTTTATAAATGAAAGAGCTGTTGCAATGCTACTTGCTCCACAGCAGCAGTTGCAGCCCAGGAACTGCTGCTACTGTTGCGTCTTCAGGACTATGAAATACCAAGGACAGCAGCCATACAATATACTCATGAGCACGAGGGCTGTATGATAGAGCAAGTGCAACATTGATTAGGTTTGGATATGGGTCTTAGTTTCTAAATTTGGGATACATCTTTCACATTGTCAACCTGTTCCCAGAAAAGTATATCGATGGCTTATATCCATTTGTGGTTATAATAAAAACCAAATTTTTCAGGAGAGCAAAAAACTGTTTTATTGTCACATTATTTGAGCTTCAGCTAATTTTTGTTCTACATATTACAACTATGTGCTACAAACAAAAGAAATTGTAATATAACGGGTGATCCAAGTAGAGATACTTTTTGCAATAGCCGTTTTTGACAGATCACGTGTGAATCGTGTCATGCTGTCATGTTATTTTTGCTAAGTATTGTTTAGCATTTCATCATGGAAAGACTTACCCCTGAACAACGTTTACAAATCGTTCAACTTTATTACGAAAATTCACGTTGAACACAATTTAAATAAAAAGATATTTTGAAACAAAACGACAAACTGTCTACGATGTGAAGACAAAAAGTTTTTACGACGGTATCAGCGATTTTTGTATATTTGCAAATAGTACTCGTAATTCAATTGTTTATATAGTTTATTTTATTGTAAAAGTAATGATAGTCGGATGGAATCACAGACTTCAATTCCTGTAAATGCTTCCATGTACTCGTCGAAATTGGAAGCTGACGTTGGGGTGGAGGTTGTTGTTCGAAAAAAGTGTATTTCGCGATTTGTTGCAATGTTTTTTTATACCCTCTCTTTAGTGATACAAGTACTAGGGTATATATCATTTGCTACGAACCAAAAGTGTAACGCATCGAAGGAGTGACTTAAGACCCTAAGTATGTTTGGCGGATATCCATTTTAGGTCGAATGAACAATGCCCGTCCCTCTGTCTGCTGGCTGGTGCGCACGATAACTCTCTAAAGGATTAACCGATTGACTTCAAATTTGGTATGCGGTAATATTTTGCTCTATCTCCGGCTAAGATCGAAGATGGGCGATACTGGCCCACTCCTTGTAGTACTTCCCTTATAAAGGGTTAATATTTAGTGAAATATTGATTCTTTAATTACTTCTATACTTCTTACTCGAATATTCTGAAATTCCACACATAGTATTAGTTTAAGTCGCTTACACCTCAAGAAAAATGGGCGAAGTTGCCACGCCACTTTTGGTACCTCCCACACAAATGGATAATTTTGCACCAAAAGTCATCTTTTATAACTTTAATACCATTACATAAAAATACTTGAATTTTGTACAGTGTAATGTTTTTATAGCGCCTACATTCCGGTAAAATATGGACATTATTGTACGGCCACTTTTGGTACCTCCCACACAAATGGGGGAGGTACCAAAAAATTAACATCTTATAACGTTAATACCTATGCATAGAAATACATGGCATTTTGTACAGTGTAATTCTGTTATAGTGTCTAGAGTTCAGATAAAAATTGGCGTTATTGCCCCGCCCCTTTTTTACCTCCGATACAAAAGATCTATCCTGCACAAAATGTTAACAGCTTATAACTTTAACACCAGTACATACACATGCTTGAAATTTCGTACAGTATAATATTTATCCCCTCACCTTAGAAAGTATGGTATACGAGTGTATCATCTGCTACGAACCAAAAGTGTAACACATCGATGGAGTGACCTAAGACCCTATGTATGTTCGGCGGATGCCGTTTTGCGCCATTTTAAGTCGAATGAGCAATGTCCGTCCGTCTGTCTGCTGGCATATGCGCTGAATAAAGTCCGCTTTGTAAACTTCGCTGAAGAAGTTTTATGAGCTTTACATGGGCTTGCAAAATACATCAAATTTGAATTTTCTTTCGTGATTTTCTCTAAATGTATGTATTTTGCAAAAATTTTCGAAATCCACGCCGCAGTGGTAGAAAAATTGCTCGTGAGCTGAACGTATCGCGAGAACGGATACAACACATATTAAAAATTGAGCTTGGACTAAAGCCATTGAAGTTCCAAAAAGTGCAAGAGCTCACCGATGCACAAAAAAAAGTTAGACTGGAAATATTTGAAATAGTATTGCGGCGATATCTTTGCAAAAGAGAGTGTAAGGCCGTGTCGCCGATATGATATTTCTAATATCATTGCAGGTCAGTTTTCAAAATTTGCATGAAAATAGTGCCGATACTCAAAACGAAATACAGAGAGGGGTTGCACTCATCGCCTTGAAGTTTTTAGTGGATGCTGTTGATAGCACTCTACGGAATCTGATTAAAAAGCTGATCAGCGGAAGTATCTGTGCATACGACACGCTTGCTGAATAACTGGAGACCATTATATCTAGATTGACGCTTTACCAAGTGTGTTTAGTATTCAAGTGCCTTAAAAGTTAGCACGTGACTCAACGAAATTGGGAGATATCGGATTAGAGGGCGTGAATACGCGCATGCGGCATCGTTGTAGAAAAAATAAATACTGATAGAATTAATGCACTAATTGGTATGACTGTATTTCACAGCAATCTATATGCCCCAACAGAGAATGGGCGACGTAGCCTCCCAAGGTGATTTTACGGGTATTGCACTACACTAAATTTGTGCATTTAAGTGCAATATGGATGACCCGAAAACACCGCCGTTCTATTTCACTGAAACGTACTTTGAGGGCAGCGAAGCGCACCGGGTCAGCTAGTATTAATATATTAGAACAAAATATATTTGCGCACTGACTTTCACAAATACAATATCTGTTTACCCACAAACAAAGTTATTGTTTAAGATGTTTTCCAAGTACTGACTTTTTCGAATTTTAGTTAGTTTTTCCTAGATTTTGTGCTGAACGTTGTAGTTAAAATGTTTTACACAAATAAATTTTAATTTATAAGTATTCCAATTCGTCACTTTTTGTCAATCCATCAATGCAATTTATAGTTACGAAAGATTATACGATTTAAGTTTTAACTTAATTTTACAAACATAAAATTTATAAAAAAATTTTACTTTGAACTTCTGAAAAATAGAAAACTTGTTTTTAAATTAAGGAATTGGTACATTGCCAAAATACTTAAATACAAAATAATCTGTATTTCGGAAATATTAGTTCCAAATAAAAAAATATTAGAGTGGGAACATATTTTTGTTTAGAACAATATCCTCCCAAACATATACAATTTGTGTGTGTCAAATATTATATATTTGGATTGTACCCTAAACATATGTTTACTTCAAGCAGAATATGTTGGGACAATATACTACAGAAGCGATTTTTTTTCAGCGTGTAGTCGGGTAAACCGACTAAGGTATACCCTCACATTGTGAATAATGTAATATAAAGGGTCAGCAATGTAACGTTTTTTTTTTCAACTAGTGCTTATTTCGTGAATGGTAAGGTAACACTTAGCTCATGTCTGATTTGACAGATATTTAGTTTTATCCTTCCGCTGAACGAATATGGTTGTGTATATGCTTGAACAACGCTGGGAAATATGCCGAAGAAGAAGATGCCGATTTTGCCAAAAAAAAATCGTCTTTTCAGATGAAGCTCATTTTGATCTTGGCGGGTATGTAAACAAGCACAATTGTCGCATTTGGGACACAGAATTCCCGCACGCATACATTGAAAAGCCGATACATCCAAAACGAGTCACTCTTTGGTGCGGATTTTGGTCCAGAGGCATAATTAGGCCATTTTTCTTCGAAAATGAGCAAGTGGCCGTTACAGTCAATGGCGATCGTTATCGGGCCATGTTGAACGAATTTTTGTTCACAAAAATTGAAGAGGAGGATATTGGCAACATTTGGTTTCAACAGGACGGCGCTACGTGCCACACAGCCGAAGCTACACACGATGTTTAGCGCGATGTTTAAAAAAAATTATTTGGCGGACCCTTTATAACATTACACTAATTAATCTGTCAATTTGTATTGGAGGTACCGGAAGGGGTTTAACAAGTACACCTATTTTTCGGAAACATTAGATTCTATAAGCGTTTATGTGCACTGGTATATTAACGTTAAGAGCTCTTAAATTTTGGTATGACTTCTTTGTGTGGGAGGTACACAACGGGGTATAATGATAACGGCCAATTTCCACAGGACTGTAGGCATTTCAAGTATTTCTATGCACTGGTATTAAAGTTATGAGCCGTTAGCTTTTGGTATAAAACGGTCCATTTGTGTGGGAGGTACCAAAAGGGGCTATACAATATAGGCCATTTTTTACCGGACTATAGGCACTACAAAAACATTATACTGTACATAATATAAAGTATTTTTATGCACTTGTATTAAAGTTATGAGTAGTTAAATTTTAATGCAAAATGGTCCATTTGTGTGGGAGGTACCAAAAGGGGCGTAGCAACATAGCCCATTTTTCTCGAGGTAATAGCGACTAGTAAAATATTACAATGTGCGGAATTTCAGAAGATTCCAATAAGTAGTGTAGATGTTATTAAAGAATCGATATTTCACTAAATGCTAACCCTTTGTGTGGGAGGTACCAGAAGGAGTGGACCAATATGGTCCATCTTCAAACTTTGCCGAAACTTCGGAAATTATAATTTCCTATGATATTCATGAAGTTTTGTGAATAGTATTTTATACCGACAGTTAACATCTGTCCGAATATGGGCAATTTTGGTTCAGATTTAGATAGAGCTTTCACTACATAGCCGTGTTTTTCTGGAATAACAACATATGTCAGAATTTTTCGATTTCTGTATTTGTGAACGATGTATTGAGCTAATCTGTATCTATAGACCGATATATGACACTCCTACACATAAAAAATGTCTTATAATTAAAGATGCCCTTAATCTTTGAAATAAGTACGTTTTGTACTTAAAATTAAGAAAATGTGCTTAATATTAATGAAATTAGCTACATTTTAAGTTCAATATTTACTTATTTTAATGATTGAGGGCGTCTTTGGCACAAATCTTTAAAATTAAGAAAAACAATTTTTTCAGTGTAGTAAGTCAAATTTTTTGCGACTTTTTCGAACAATCAACTATGCATATTTAGTAATTGAAGAAAATCGGGGATTTGGACAAAGCACTGCCGATTGGTGTAAATTGGAGAAGCTTCACAAAAAAAACAAATGGATATTTATACCCTACACCACACTGTGGTACAGGGTATTATAAGTTTGTTTCACGGCAGATGTTTGTAACACATTAAAATAACACAGCTAGACCCACCTTAAAGTATACCGATCGACTCAGAATCACTAGCTGAGTCGATTTAACGATGTCCGTCCGTCCGTCTGTCCATGTAAAGTTGTTCGTCGACTACAGGTCGCAATTTCACTCCGATCGTTCTGAAATTTTGCAGTTTAGAGTATTTCGCGGCTGTTAAGATCGCTATTGAATTTGGTTGAAATCGGTTCAGATTTAGATATAGCTCCCATATATATCTTTCGTCCGATTTGGCCCTTTAGTCCTATAGAAGCTGTATTTTACATGCGATCGTTTTGAAATTTAGAATGGTAGAGTTTCTTGATCCATGAACCAACATTGCTGAATTTGAAGAAAATCGGTTAAGATTTAGCTATAGCTCCCATATATATGTTTCGTCCGATTTGGCCCTTTAGTCCTATAGAAGCTGTATTTTACATCCGATCGTTTTGAAATTTAGAATGGTAGAGTTTCTTGATCCATGAACTAACATTGCCGAATTTGAAAAAAATCGGTTCAGATTTAGATATAGCTCCCATATATATCTTTCGTCCGATTTGGCCCTTTAGTCCTATAGAAGCTGTATTTTACATCCGATCGTTTTGAAATTTAGAATGGTAGAGTTTCTTGATCCATGAATCAACATTGCTGAATTTGAAGAAAATCGGTTAAGATTTAGCTATAGCTCCCATATATATGTTTCGTCCGATTTGGCCCTTTAGTCCAATAGAAGCTGTATTTTACATCCGATCGTTTTGAAATTTAGAATGGTAGAGTTTCTTGATCCATGAACCAACATTGCCGAATTTGAAGAAAATCGGTTCAGATTTAGATATAGCTCCCATATATATCTTTCGTCCGATTTGGCCCTTTAGTCCTATAGAAGCTGTATTTTACATCCGATCGTTTTTAAATTTAGAATGGTAGAGTTTATTGATCCATGAACCAACATTGCCGAATTTGAAGAAAATCGGTTAAGATTTAGCTATAGCTCCCATATATATCTTTCGTCCGATTTGGCCCTTTAGTCCTATAGAAGCTGTATTTTACATCCGATCGTTTTTAAATTTAGAATGGTAGAGTTTATTGATCCATGAACCAACATTGCCGAATTTGAAGAAAATCGGTTAAGATTTAGCTATAGCTCCCATATATATGTTTCGTCCGATTTGGCCCTTTAGTCCTATAGAAGCTGTATTTTACATCCGATCGTTTTGAAATTCAGAATGGTAGAGTTTCTTGATCCATGAACCAACATTGCCGAATTTGAAGAAAATCGGTGCAGATTTAGATATAGCTCCCATATATATCTTTCGTCCAATTTGGTCCTTTAGTCCTATAGAAGCTGTATTTTACATCCAATCATTTTGAAATTTAGAATGGTAGAGTTTATTGATCCATGAACCAACATTGCCGAATTTGAAGAAAATCGGTGCAGATTTAGATATAGCTCCCGTATATATGTTTCATCCGATTTGGCTCTTTAGATCCAATCGTTTTTATACCCTACACCACACTGTGGTACAGGGTATTATTTAAGTATAAAATGTCCGAAAAGTAAATTTATGTAAACAATTTATACATGAATTACAAAATTTATATATCAGAGTTATTCAATATTACGAGAGTGGTGTAGGGTATTATATAGTCGGCACTGCCCAACTTTAGCGTTTCCTTACTGGTTTTCAAAATTAAATTATGCAAAAACTCGAAAATACAATATATTCTATATTCCTAAAAAAATTACAAAAAATCTATCTTTTTTAAAATATTATTTATTATTTTATTTATTAATAGATTCTTAGTTATAACAGTATTAAAGTATAGATAGTAACATTATTATAATCTATTTTCGGCGTAGCATATTTGCTGTGAGCCGGAGTGACATTTAAATGTATATACATATGTACATTTTAGATATTGAATTCATTAAAAATTAATTTTCTATATTGAGAACAAATTTCTATATATTTATACAAATTGAGGAAATTCGTGCCATTTAGTATATTAATAACTTCATTTTTGTTGAGACTAATTTGGCCAAGGTACACAATTCTAAATTCGCGGTAAATAGGACAAATAGCAATGAAGTGGAATGTATTTTCTGATTCGTCCATGTTACAAAGTGTGCATATTCCATCTGTATTGTCTTTAAAACATCTTGCATTTAGATCAAGGAGACCACATCTAGCTTTTATAATTAAACTGGTATCACGATTAGATAATTTAGCGGTTAGTTTAGGTGTTACGTTATAATTTAGTTGACAATAGAGGTCGTGGAATTGAGAATTTAAGCAAAAATCGTTACGTTCTTTCATTTGCAAAGCATATATTATTCTCCTCCAGTATACACATATAGGAGTACCGTCGTTAGGCAGAGGGTATTCCAATGTATTACATAAATTTGTCCATTCTTTTGCCAGGAGACATTCAATGCTATTACTTCTTCAGCTAATATTCGCGGTAATCTATCAGGACTAAGATTCAATACTTTTTCAATGTAGCTAAAGTGCATTTTTAAAGTTGAAGTAAATAAAGTATTTAGGCCGGTTTCTATGTATAAGACATTGTTTGGCAAGAGCAGTAATTTCTTTAAATAAAACCGAAGTAACTTTTCCACATCTTCAAATCTTTCATAGCCCCATACTTGTGCAGCATATAACATTATGGATTTTGGGCAAGCTTCGAAAATTTTTAATTTATTGTCTCTGGAAATTTTTGGATGACTTATGTATTTCGACCAAGTTGAGTTAATAGCGATTTTAGAAGCAGATAGTTTTCTCTGAAGATGTTTTTTAAAGGACAGATTATATGTCAAATCAACTCGGAGGTATGTATTGCAATTGACAATTTCTATGTCTTTTTCTCTATAACACCACTTTAAATTAGAGGATATTCGTGGGCCCTTGCGGAAAATTACTATTTTCGACTTGGATAGATTAACTTTCAAATCCCATGTTACGCAATACATTTCTAAAGTATTAATCATATTTTGTAAAGAACTGGGAGAGTCTGATAGCAAGACAATATGGTCTGCATATAGCAGAACTTTTATACTTCTATTTGCAACATTAACACCTTCTGGGGGAATTCCGGAAGGTCGTTGACATATAGAGAAAATAAGACTGGACTAAGAATGCAGCCTTGTTTTACTCCAGTTTCTACTGAAAAAGATTCGGAGAATGTATTTCCATCCCAGATTCTAGTTTCCGTATTATCATACAATGATTTTAGAATTCTTATAAGTTTAGATGAGAGTCCTATATAGGAAAGTTTGTAAAAGAGACTATTCCTGGGAATAAAATCGAAAGCACATGAGAAATCAACAAAAAATGCATAAGTGTTTTTATTATTTAACTTATTTATATTTACAATGTAGACGAGATTGAATATATTGTCAACCGTGGAGTAGTTTTTTCGAAAACCAGATTGAAACTCATTTAAAATATTATAAGTTGAGAGCCAATTCGATATATGATTCAATAAAATGTTATTGAATATTTTGCAAAATATAAATTCAACTTGCCATAACTTTTGTACTCTTGGGTATAGCGAACCAATTTATAGGAACCAACTATCCAATCATATACGAAATTTTATTGCCAATTCGGACCTGTTGAAGTGGAAGAAGTCGATTCACCGCGACACTGTGCTATCGAGATAATAGTTTTATGAATCGGACTCTAAAGACAAAAGATACACGAGCTTAAACATTTTCTTCGCCCGAGGTGGCCAACTTTGAAGCCTGACTGCAGTTCCGCACCTATATGACATAGGGGGCCCAAATTTGAAACTTAACTTCTCGAATTCCTTTTCTAACACCATGTCAAGTTTATAATCATTTTAATTATTAAGGCCGTCGTTGGCTCAAATCTTTAAAATTAAGATGAACAATTTTTTCACAGTAGTAAGGCAAATTTTTTGAGACTTTTCCTAACACTCAACTATGCATACTATACATACAATACTTAATGTATTTGAATAAAATCGAGGATTTGGACATAGCACTGTCGATTTTTTCTCAGAGGACCTTATAAGCGTTATTTTACATTCTTTGTTATCGAAGTACTATAGAAGCTTTATTTTCTATCCGATCAAAATGAAATTCAGCAGAGGAAATGTTTTTTGTGCTGAAACGAGGTACCGCAATACTAAAGAAAATCACACTATATGTCTTATATTACATCCGATCATAAGTCTTATTTTACATCTGATAGTTTACCTTCGCATACCCACATCGTATATGTATGTACTTATGCACTTACAACCCAACATCTCATATCATACAACATAAAAAGCATTGAAAGAACAACAAGAACAATCGTAATACATAATAATAATAATAACAATAGCATGCATGAACATGATCCTTTCTTAAGCTATGTACATACGATTGTTAGATCGGACAACGTTATCAACCCTGTTAAAGTGCTGCAAATGTACGGACAGTGACAGATTGTTAGTCAAAAGTAAATTGTGTAATATTGCAGGAAAATAGACAGTGTCGCAAATAAAATGTTTCTCTGACAATGGCGCCTTTGTAAGATGCATAAACTTCGCACATCTGAAAACCAAAAGTGTATGTAAATTATTTCACAATGACAAGGTTGTGTGTTTACACGATTGCCACATGTCTACCAATATTATTGTCTTACAATGACTTTTCTGCCAGCGTTGCAAGACAACAATTGTATGTTCACACGGTTGTAAGATCACAGGGTTGCATTTTTCCATTGCCATTTTGCTGATAATATTGTTAGATCGGACAATCGTGTGTACATAGCTTTAGGACTACTTCACGAGAGCACAACGAATAAAACGCAGGCATTGAGTTAGTTGTTGTTGTTGTAGCAGCTTGGAGACGCTGAGTTGATAATCCTTAAGTCTATTTATATTACAGACTTCGTTCCGGCATATATCCGATTATCGCGGGAACCTTATGTTGTTTTCATCCACTCAATGTTGTCCGGTTGTAAATTAACATTCGTCTGTTAATATCAGGGAATGGATGTTATTTGAGTGTTGCCGTTTCTATTCTCCACTAGAAGCGCTGCATTACTGTTAATAGTCGTCATTGTGTTATGTATATTTTTAGCTTCCCTGTTGGCTTGTGTGATCAGATGTTGTTGTAGTGGTAGTGCGACCGGTGAGTTTTTTATCTTTAGCTGCAGAAACTCGAATTATGATGAAAACATGAAATGCTGATGTTAAATTTTTCCGGTGCCATGGCTGGGAGTTGAACCCAGCACCTTCGGGATCCAAGTCTAACGCACGAACCACTAAGCTACCGAAGGCCACGCATTGAGTTAGTCATGTAATTCATTGTTAAGCTGAGTATAGACGATTGCCAGATCGGCAAACGTTATCAACCCTGTTAAAGTGCTGCAAATATACGGACAATGAAAGATTGTTAGGCAAAGGTGAATTGACAGTTCAGACGATTGCAAGAAAACATTACAATTTCATATATTTACAATATATTTTGTAAATATTTATATGCAGGAATGCCAATAAAAATACATTATAGACAGTGTTGCAAATAAAATGTTTTTCTGGCAATGGCGCCGTTGTCACATGCATAAACTTCGCACATATAACAATCTGCAAATTATCTCGCAATGACTTTTCTGCCAACGTTGCAAAACAAAAATTGTATGTTCACACAGTTGTATATTCACAGGGTTGCATTTTTCCGCCATTTTTCTGGCAATGTTGTCTGATCTGCAAATCGTGTGTACTTGCCTTTAGCTCTTGTCGTTCGTTTCTGTTTGTTGTTGTTGCTGATGTTTGTTGTTACTGGCAGTTACCGTCATTGCCGGCGACAGGGATGAAAGTTGAGAGGTACCAAAAAAATTGGTACAAAAATCGTTCTAAAAAGGTACTTTTTCCTGCTCGTACAAAAATACAGTCTTGAAATATAAAGATACAAATGATTGAGATCGAGTAATTCATTAGCAATTTCGTGATAAGAAACCTCTAGAAAGTTATGGCAGCAAACATTTGGTTTGTATAAAAATAAATACTGTAGAAACGTTCAGATGTAATGACTTATATTAGGCGGAGCCGACTATATGTTACCCTATACGATATTATTGGAGTAGAATAACCACGCATATAATTGTTAAATGTTCGGAACACTTTCCTTTAAAATCGAAGCATTCGAAAGTAGTGTTTGTGTTTTTGATAAAGAGTTTTTTAACCCCTCATTTGCTACGATCCAAAAGTGTAAAACATCTAAGGAGTGACCTAAGACCCAAGTATGTTTGGTGCAAATTCGATTTGGGCCATTTTAAGTCATTTGACCGTCCGTCCGTCTGTGTGTCTATCTGCTGGCTGGTGCGCACGATAACTCTCGAAAGGATAACCCGATTGGCTCCAAATTTGGTATGCGATAAAATTTAAATCTATCTCCGGCTAAGTTTGAAAATGGGCCATATTGGCCCACTCTTTCTAGTACCTCCGTCACAAAACGTTAACATTTAGTGAAATATTGATTCTTTAATAACTTCTATACTACTTATTCGAATCTTCTGAAATTCCAAACTAAGTATAAGTTTATTAGCGCTACAAACTTCGAGAAAAATGGGCGAAGTTGCCACGTCCCTTTTGGTACCTCCCTGCCTAACTGCTTATAGCTTTAATATGAGTTCATAAAAATAGTTGATTTTTTTTACAGTATAATGCTTTTATAATATCTAGAGTCCAGAGAAATGTGGTTTACCCGACTGAACTTTGTTAATTTTTTAACCTTAGACACAAAATTGAGAGCCATATATTTATTGTATTTTATGGGTCGAAATATAAACGAGAACAGATTCTCGGGTCTATAAGTTCCCTTTACCAAATTTAAAAATGATGAAAATAAGACTTCTTCATATCTGTCTGTCCATATATTCTTGTGATCAAACTGCAGGTCGAAAATATGAACCGACATTTACGAAAATCGATGCAGTATAATTTTTAAAAAAATTATACTGCGTGAAAAAGGGTCATATATGTCCTTGTTTTGATATAGACACCATATAGAGGTACTATCCGATTAGACTTATTGATGCCCTAAGGAACACATTTTCAATCGATTATGATGGAATTTAGTGATCCATTTCGAGGTTCCATACTTTTTTAAAGAAAAAAAAACACAGAAAATTCAATTTGAATGGGGAATGTTTATTATCATTTGAAAGAACATTTTTTGGCATTTATAGTCGCGGGCAGATATCAAATTTTGCCCGCGTCTACGTCTCAGATGGTCCATCCGTTGAGTCCAATTTTCGATGACACGTTCGAGCATTTCGACTGGTAACGGGCGAATAAACATTGTTCAGGCGTAAGTCTTTCCATGATGAAATGCCAAACAATACTTAACAAAAATAATCTGACAGCATGACACGACTCACACGTGATCTGTCAAAAAAAGGCTATTGAAAAAGGTATCTCTACTTGGATCACCCTATATATTTCATATTGCATAAAATCGTCCATACTAAAAATTATTCATATCGACTTTTCATTTGATTTTGTCCCGGAGCGATACTCCTTGTTAGAATTGGTTCACATTTTGATATAACAATGCATCAAAACAATTTTTGTATTCGGGTTTTAATTCGTACTGCATTATAACATTTTTAAAATCTATAAAAATTTAAATTTTATTCATTTTTTTAATTTAGAATGACGATGTGTACACGGGAAAAAAACGAATGTAGAACAAAATTTTTAAATCTATATATATAAAAATGGAAAAATGTTTGTATGCATTTTATAGACGCTTAAACTACTGGACCGATTTTAAATTTTTTTCTTTTGTTTGGAAGCTATTTTGTCTGAGATGGTTTTGGAAAAAAAAATTTGCAAATAGTGGACCAACGAAGTGAACCGGGTCCATTTTATATATAAGGCAATTTTTTAAGTGATTCCTACTGTTCGTACCTACTAATAGATTCCTACTGTTCGTACCTACGAATAGATTCCTACTGTTCGTACCTACGAATAGATTCCTACTGTTCGTACCTACGAATAGACTAATGAGATTCCTACTGTCGGAAACGAAGTGGACCGGGTCCAACTATCTATCTTCTATCTTCTATCTATATATATAAAAATGGAAAAATGTTTGTATGCATTTTATAGATGCTTAAACTACTGGACCGATTTTAAATTTTTTTCTTTTGTTTGAAAGCTATTTTGTCTGAGATGGTTTTGGAAAAAAAAATTTGCAAATAGTGGACCAACGAAGTGAACCGGGCCCATTTTATATATAAGGCAATTTTTTAAGTGATTCCTACTGTTCGTACCTACTAATAGATTCCTACTGTTCGTACCTACGAATAGATTCCTACTGTTCGTACCTACGAATCGATTCCTACTGTTCGTACCTACGAATAGATTAATGAGATTCCTACTGTCGGAAATCTGAAGTGTGGGGGCAACGAAGTGGACCGGGTCCAGCTATCTATATATATAAAAATGGAAAAATGTTTGTATGTATGTATGTGTTTTATAGACGATCAAACCACTGCACCGATTTTAAAATTTTTTCTTCTGTTTGAAAGCTATTTTGTCTGAGATGGTTTTGGAAAAAAAAATTGCAAATAGTGGACCAACGAAGTGAACTGGGTCCATTTTATATATAAGGCAATTTTTTAAGTGATTCCTACTGTTCGTACCTACTAATAGATTCCTACTGTTCGTACCTACGAATAGATTCCTACTGTTCGTACCTACGAATAGATTAAAGAGATTCCTACTGTCAGAAATCTGAAGTGTGGGGGCAACGAAGTGGACCGGGTCCAGCTAGTATAATATATTTTAGAGCAAATAAATTATATTTGAAATTAACAACATTTATAATTTATTACAATAAATAAGCTTGCGAACAAATTTTTTCAAAAAAATATGAGTTTAAATACAATTAAAAATATTGTTTACAAATTTCTCCAAATATGTTGCCATTAAAAACAATTTTCAAAACATTACAGATTTTTCGAATTTAATTGTTAGTTTTTCATTGACTTCGAGTTATATCTTACAACTTAAAATGACATAAATAGCAATAACATTTGTTTTAACGCGCTAATTTTTAATTTCTATTTATTCCAAGTCATCATTTGTTGCCATGCGTTTTCAAATACAAAAGAATTTTACGAACATCTAACATTTCTAAAAAATAGCTTTGAATTACTGAAAACCCTAAAACTTGACTGACAACTAATGTATCGCTATATATATTATCTTATTACTTAAATCCAAATAAACCTTTGTTTCGGAAATAATAGCCAAAATATTATAATATTTGGATCGAAACAATGATTTGTTAAGAGCAACACCTTCCCAAATATATAATATTTGTGTGTGCCATATACAATATATTTCGAATGTACCCTTAGCATTTGAATACTTCCAGCAGAATATGTTTGGACCAATATACTGCATTTTTTTTCAGCGTGTAGATTATTTTCGTACAAAAGGCCTGTTTGGTGAAAAAAGTATTAGGGCCTGTTTCTGTAACTTATTTTCGTTCGTCTACGGCGAACGATGAAGGTTTCTGTAACTTATTTTCGTTCGTCTACGGCGAACGATGAAGGTTGGAAAAGTACCAAAAAAAGTACTAAAGTACCATCTTTATCATCCCTGGCCGGCGACAATGCGATGCCATAACTGTTTCTGCTGCTGCTGCTGGTGTCGCTGTTGTTGCCGGTGTCATTCGTAAATAGGATTAGGACATGTTGAAGTGGAATATATTCCTCAAATACAACAGGAATACCAGTGCCAATTTCTTCGTGATGAAATTTGAATTGAGAGTGTGTATACAAGTGCGAGTAGATTTTCTAAAAGAAATTTTATGGTTGCTTGCATGCACTTCTCTTGGAGGAAAATAAAACAAGAAACTTAATGGCATTCCTCCTGTGCGGATTATGTGAGAGCATGTATAGGAGATTCTGCTAAAATGTTGATGTTTAGGTAATTTAGGGGTTGAATTAAGGTTCGCTTTCGTTGTACTCGTCTTCAGCGCTTATATTTTAAGTTGTTTTCAAGAAGAAAATGAGGGTTTGACACACTTCAAAATGTTTGTGCATATGTGCTTTTTTACTTAAGTTTTTATGCGGTATCAACAATGACGAAAAATATGGAGGACGATTTTTTGTGGCGGTAATGTTGGTATAATAGGCGTGGTTTCTTTTGCATTCTAATTTTTAACAATGACCCTTTTTCTTGGAAATAGATTCTAAACGAATTAAGAGTAATGCTTCTTAATCAGAGCTTTGCGGTTTGCGTCGGTACAATAATTTACACAATTACAATTATACGCGGTTCGCCCACGATTAGCTCGCATACGCGGTAAGACTGGAGAACGGTCAGTCCGCATAACGCGATTCGCTAGCATACGCCATTGCTCTGTCCCATTCACTGATTGTCGTCGAAGCCCAATACCACTCCGTTATACCGAAAGTCTGGTTAACGCCACATCATCTGCCAACCGTGCATGTGTATTGACAAAGGTGTCCACCGAATTCCAAGTTTACACAGCAGAATCCGCCGACCGTCTGCGCGTTAGAACCGGGTCTTCGTAAATCCCTCAAGCACCTGTGTGAGACGTCAGTCGATCGCCTTTGTGAGGTGTCCGTCAAGCACCTGTGTGGGGCGTCCGTCAAGCTCCTGTACGAGGCGTCCGTCCAGCGCCTGTGTGAGGAGTCCGTCAAACGTAGATTGACTCGTGAAATATTTTGTATAAACATTAAATTGTTGTACAAAGAAAACACGATAAATAAAACCTGAATTTAGTGCCCTGGAAAGGGAAAATAGTGTGTTTTTATTTAAGGTTTTGTGGGTCCTTGAATTGATCCTGGAGGCGGCTGAACTACCTCATCCTACGAATAAAACCCCGTTACAATCTTATTGAAACAAAGTGGAAATGTTATTGAAATTATATTTTTTATTTTAGAAATAAAATTGAAACAACATTGAATTAAGAATGAAACAATTTAAAAATAAGGTTATTCAGCTTGGATTTAATATTGAAGCATTATGAACTTTAAAATGCATAAAAAAATAATTTAATATAAATAAATAATTTACAAATCTCCGTGACAAGAGCTGTGAAGTCATGAGGCCTAAGGTGGCTGTTCTGATAGCTGGTTTCTTCTTCAAATATATGGATGAGTTCATCCCGATCACAGTTCTGGAAGCAGTCTAATAACGCTATATTGTCCCAAAACAGCCGTATGGCTTGAAACATATATATGTTTAGGATACACTCTAAACATATAATATTTGACACACACAAAAATTATATATTTCGGCAGATGTTGTTCTACACAAATTTTTGTTTACATTCCAATGTTTTTATTCGGGACTATTATTTTCGAAACAAATATTTCTTTACATTTATGTATTTAGAAAATACCTAAATTGTGTTACATTTTTCAGTAATTCAAAGTTAAATTTGTAGAAATGTTTAATGTTCGTAAGAAATCGTATAATCTTGAATCAATATAAATTACTTGGACGGTTGACTATTAATGATGACTTGGAATACTCAGAAATTTGAAATGAATGATTTAAAGCAAAAGTTAATGCTGGTATCATAACTGGGTGGTAGAATTGAAACCATGGAAAAACCAGTAAGGAAAGGCTAAAGTCGGGCGGTGCCGACTATATAATACCCTACACCACTCTCGTAATATTGAATAACTCTGATATATAAATTTTGTAATTCATGTATAAATTGTTTATATAAATTTACTTTTGGGACATTTTATACTTAAATAATACCCTGTACCACAGTGTGGTGTAGGGTATAAAAACGATTGGATCTAAAGAGCCAAATCGGATGAAACATATATATGGGAGCTATAGCTAAATCTTTACCGATTTTCTTCAAATTCGGCAATGTTGGTTCATGAATCAAGAAACTCTACCACTCTAAATTTCAAAACGATTGGATGTAAAATATAACTTCTACAGGACTAAAGAGCAAAATCGGACGAAACATATATATGGGAGCTATAGCTAAATCTTAACCGATTTTCTTCAAATTCGGCAATGTTGGTTCATGGATCAAGAAACTCTACCATTCTAAATTTCAAAACGATCGGATGTAAAATACAGCTTCTATAGGACTAAAGGGCCAAATCGGACGAAACATATATATTGGAGCTATAGCTAAATCTTAACCGATTTTCTTCAAATTCGGCAATGTTGGTTCATGGGTCAAGAAACTCTACCATTCTAAATTTCAAATCGATTCTATAGGAATCGAGCTTCTATAGGACTAAAGGGCCAAATCGGACGAAAGATATATATGGGAGCTATATCTAAATCTGAACCGATTTCAACCAAATTCAATAGCGATCTTAACAGCTGCGAAATACTTTAAACTGCAAAATTTCAGAACGATCGGAGTGAAATTGCGACCTGTAGTCGACGAACAACTTTACATGGACAGACGGACGGACGGACAGACATCGTTAAATCGACTCAGCTAGTGATTCTGAGTCGATCGGTATACTTTAAGGTGGGTCTATCTGTGTTATTTTCAGGTGTTACAAACATCTGCCATGAAACAAACTTATAATACCCTGTACCACAGAGTGGTGTAGGGTATAATTAAAACTGAGATTCGAAAAGTCAACAAAAGTCAACAAAAGGTTCTTTTATAATTAAAATATATTTAGAAAAACTCCTAAACAATATTTATACCCTCACTTTAGTGATACGAGGGTATATATCATTTTCTACGGCCAAAAGTGTAACACATCGAAGGAGTGATCTAAGACCGTAATTATGTTCGGCGGATATTCGTTTTGGGTCATTTTAAGTCGAATGAGAAATGTCCGACCTGTCTGTCTGTCTGCTTGCTGGTGCGCACGATAACTCTCGAAAGGAGTAACCGATTGACTTCAAATTTGGTATACGGTAATATTTTTTTCTATCTCCGGCTATGTTTGAAGATGGGCCATATTGGTCTACTCTTTCTGGTACCTCCCACACAAAGGGTTAGAATTTAGTGAAATATTGATTATTTAATAACATCTATACTACTTATTAGAATCTTCTGAAATTCCACACATATTATCATTTTATTAGTCGCCATTTTGCATCAAAATTGGACAGCTTATAACTTTAATACAAGTGCATAAAAATACTTGAAATTTTGTACAATATAATGTTTTTGTTGCGCCTATAGTCCGGTAAAAAATGGGCATTATTGTACAGCGCCTATTGGTACCTCCCACACAAATGGATCGTTTTATACTAAAAGTTAACGGGTTATAACTTTAATACCAGTGCATACAAATACTTGAATTTTTGTAGAGTGTAATGCTGTTATAGTGATTACAGTCCTGTGAAAAGTGGGCACAAAAATTAACAAATCATAACAAAATTTAATAGCTCGTAACGTTAATATACCAGTGCACATAAACGTTTTAGTTCGGAACAGTGCTGTTTACCGATAAATACTGTTTACCGATAAATAGGTGTATTTGTTAAAAAAAATGTTTGATATGTTTCAATTCAACGAAAATATATTTGGAACAGAAAATTTTAAATGTTATATATTTATTAACAAATAAATTTTATTTGAAAATCAAGAATCTTTATTTGGAGCGCATTTGATAATATACAGGGTCCGCTATCTAACGTTTTTTTTTTCAACTAGTGCTTATTTCGTGATTGGTAACACTTAGCTCGTGTCTGATTTGACAGATAATTAGTTTTATCCTTCCGCTGAACGAATATGGTTGTATATACGCTTGAATAAGTGTGCCTGCGATCGACTTACAAAAGATGCCGATTTTGCCAAAAAAAATCATCTTTTCAAATGAAGCTCATTTTGATCTTGGCGGGTATGTAAACGAGCAAAATTATCGCATTTGGGGCACAGAAAACTCGCACACATACATTGAAAAGCCGATACACCCAAAACGAGTCACTGTTTGGTGCGGATTTTGGTCCAGAGGCATAATTGGTCCATTTTTCTTCGAAAATGAGCAAGGAGTGGCCGTTACAGTCAATGGCGAATTTTTGTTCACAAAAATTGAAGAGGAGGATATTGGCAACATTTGGATTCAACAGGACGGCGCTACGTGCCACACAGCCGAAACTACACTCGATGTTTTGCGCCCTGTTTTTGAAGATCGCATTATCAGCCGCAGAGCTGATGTCGTTTGGCCACCACGGAGCTGCGATTTGACACCGTTGGACTATTATTTGTGGGGTGCCCTCAAAGAAAAGTGTTACGCCGAAAAGCCAGAGACAATTGACGCTTTAAAGGACAATATTCGTGAAGCCATTGGTGAAATACAGCTGCACACAATCTATAATGTGCTTAAAAATTGGACCGATCGTGTAGGCTACTACATGGCCAGCCGAGGCAGCCATTTGAATGAAATTATTTTCCATTATTAACCGGAAGGATTGTACTTTCAAATAAAACCAGTAAGGAAAGGCAGAAAGTCGGGCGGGGCCGACTATATAATACCCTACACCTCCGTAACAATGCGATGAGGGTCATTGCCATAATAATTTGGAATAATTGGTAAATGGGTAGAAACATATTATCTAATTCTGAAACAATAATCGCTAAATTAAGCAATATTCGTTCCTAGGATAGGTTAGGTTGAAAGGGACGCCCGTCAGAATACAACTGACGAGTTCACTCGGGGCCGACAATTCGGTCCATTGTGTTTCCCATTGGTAGAAAGGAAGGATAGAAGAAATAATTGGAGGTTGACAGATTAGGAAGATGGAGAAAAGGTTTCGGAAGAGGGAGGGGCGATTTAGGAAGGGGAATAAGAAGATCTAATTATTCTCGTTTGTCCTCGTGGCTTTACTAAACCAGAGAGATTTACTGATGAATTTGAGAAGGGATTTGAGCGGTGCATCTGCTAGATCGTCTAGGTTTACGAAGAGCCTGTGCCCTAAAAAGGCCAAACGGTACTCTTGCAGTCCTTTGCATGAACATAGCAGGTGCTGTACTGACTCCTCCTCTTCTTCATCTAAGCAACTTCTGCAGAAGTCTTCATAAGGAAGCTTCATGCGTGCAGCCATATTGCCTATCACGCAGTGCCCTGTGATGACTCCTGTGAGGATGCTAAGTTTGGTCTTCCTGAAGGACAGCAATTCTTTGGTACGGTTCACATCAATGGATGGCCAAAGGGTTCGTGCAGTCCTGCAGTTTTGTACTGTGTCCCACCTCGATCTGGTTAGTGTTGCTCCGCGTTCGTCGATTTCGTTTTCAAGTTCCACGAACGGAATTTGCACGTCCAGAGTAGCGGTTTCGTTTCGCGCACCTGATCCTATCCTGGCACATTCGTTCCTAAATTGAGAAATATCTTTCTGGAAAATTTTAATGATCGAAAGTAAAATACAACTTCTATAGCGGTTTGATACCAAATCAGGAGGAACATATATATGGAGGTTATATTTAAATCTGAACCGATTTCCCTGAATACTCATTCATGTAAACAGACCTCTTTCTGTCGAATTTCGTTCTGATCGCATATAAAATACAGTCACTGATCGGATATAAAATAACATTTTTACAGGGCTTACATGTCAAATCGGGATAACTTATATATGGGGGCTATATCTAAATCTGAACCGATTTCTTCCAAATTTAAAAGTGTTCATTCATATAATAGGAAACCTTTTTCTGCCGAATTTCATACTGATCGGATATAAAATGCAGTTTTTACAGCGCTTACATATCAAATCGGGGGTAACATATATATGGGGGCTATATCTAAATCTGAACCGATTTTCTCCAAATTTGGCAGTATTCCTTCACGTAATAAGAGACCTCTTTCTGCCGAATTTCGCACTGATCGGATATAAAATACAGTTTCTACAGCGCTTACATGTCAAATCGGGGGTTACATATATATGGGGGCTATATCTAAATCTGAACCGATTTTCTCCGAATCTAGCAGTATTCCTTCATGTAAGAAGAAACCTCTTTCTGCCGAATTTCATACTAATCGGATATAAAATAAAGTTTTTACAGCGCTTACATGTCAAATCGGGGCTAACATATATATGGGGGCTATATCTAAATCTGAACGGATTTTCTCCGAATTTGGCAGTATTCCTTCATGTAATAAGAAACCTCTTTCTGCCGAATTTCATACTGATCGGATATAAAATAACGTTTTTACAGCGCTTACATGTCAAATCGGGGGTAACATATATATGGGGGCTATATCTAAATCTGAACCGATTTTAACCAAATTCAATAGGGATCGTCCTTGGGCCAAACAAATGATTTGTGTAAAGTTTGGTCGCGATCGGACCATAATTGCGACCTGTACTTTGATTACAAGAATACATGCACAGATAGACGGACAGACAGACGGACAGACGGACAGACGGACATAGCTAAATCAACTCAGAAAGTGATTCTAAGTCGATCGGTATAATAAACGATGGGTCTATTTCTTCTCCTTTTGGGTGTTACAAACAAATGCACAAAGTTATAATACCCTGTACCACAGTGTGGTGTAGGGTATAAAAATTTGAGAACATATTCAGTAGTTTTTATACCCTACACCACACTGTGGTACAGGGTATTATGACTTTGTGCATTTGTTTGTAACACCTAAAAGGAGATTGTTTATTATACCGATCGACTCAGAATCACTTTCTGAGTCGATTTAGCCATGTCGGACTGTCTGTCCGTCTGTCTGTCCGTCTGTCTGTCCATGTATTCTTGTAATCAAAGTGCAGGTCGTATTTATGGTCCGATTGTGATGAAATTTAGCATAGTGCTCTTTTTTGGCCCAAGGACGATCCCTATTGAAACTGGTTAAAATCGGTTCAGATTTGGATATAGTCCCCATATATATGTTTCACCCGATTTGACATGTAAGCGCTGTAGAAACCACATTTTACATCCGATCTTTATGAAATTCGGCAGAGAGAGTTTTATTATTACGTGAATGAACACTACCTAATTCGGAGAAAATCCGTTTAGATTTAGGTATAGCCCCCATATATATGTTTCACCCTATTTGACATGTAAGCGCTGTAGGAACTGTATTTTAAATCAGATCAGTACGAAATTTGGCAGAGAGAGTTCTCTTATTACATGAATAAACACTGCCAAATTCGGGGAAAATCGGTTCAGATTTAGATATAGTCCCCATATATATGTTTCACCCGATTTGACATGAAAGCGCTGTAGAAACCGTATTTTACATTCGACCTGTACGAAATCTTATTACATGAAAAAACACTGCGCAATTCGGGGAAAATCGGTTCAGATTTAGATATAGCCCCCATATATATGTTCCACCCGATTTAACATTTAAGCGCTGTAGAAATCGTGTTTTATATCCGATCAGTACGAAATTTAACGGAGAGAGTTTTCTTATTACATGTATGAACACTGCCAAATTCGGGGAAAATCAGTTCAGATTTAAACACAGTCACAATATATATATGTTACACCCGATTTGACATGTAAGCACTGTAGAAACCGTGTTTTATATCCGATCAGTACGAAAATCGGCAGAGAGAGTTTGCTTATTACATGTATGAACACTGCCAAATTCTTATCGCAATGCCCATTTTCGCATTGGTAGGTAGGTGTAGGGTATTATATAGTCGGCCCCGCCCAACTTTCTGTCTTTCCTTACTGGTTTTTTATTAGCATATTAAAAACCAGTAAGGAAAGGCAGAAAGTCGGGCGTGGCCGACTATATAATACCCTACACCTCCCTAACAATGCGATAAAGGTCATTGCGATAATAATTTGGAATAATTGGTAAGTAGGCAGGAACATATTATCTAATTCTGAGCCGATAATCGCTAAATTAAGCAATATTCGTTCCTAAATTGAGAAACATCTTTCCGGAAAATATTAATGATCGGAAGTAAAGTACAACTTCTATAGCGCGTTGAGACCAAATAAGGAGGAACATATATATGGAGGTTATATATAAATCTGGACCGATTTTCGCTGAATACTCATTCATGTAAAAAGACCTCTTTCTGTAGAATTTCGTACTGATCGGATATAAAATACAGGCTATACAGCGCTTACATGTCAAATCGGTGGTAACATATATATGGGGGCTATATCTAAATCTGAACCGATTTTCTCCAAATTTGGCAGTATTCCTTCGAGTAATAAGAAACCTCTTTCTGTCGAATTTCGCACTGATCGGATATAAAATACAGTTTCTACAGCGCTTACATGTCAAATCGGGGGTTACATATATATGGGGGCTATATCTAAATCTGAACCGATTTCTTTCAAATTTAACAGTGTTCATTCATATAATAAGAGACCTCTTTCTGCTGAATTTCATACTGATCGGATATAAAATAAAGTTTTTACAGCGCTTACATGTCAAATCGGGGCTAACATATATATGGGGGCTATATCCAAATCTGAACCGATTTTAACCAAATTAAATAGGGATCGTCCTTGGGCCAAAAAAAGAGATGTGTAAAGTTTCGTCAAGATCGGGCCATAATTGCGACCTGTACTTTGATTACAAGAATACATCTACAGACAGACGGACATAGCTAAATCGACTCAGAAAGTGATTACAAGTCGATCGGTATAATAAACAATGGATCTATCTCTTCTCCTTTTGGGTGTTACAAACAAATGCACAAAGTCATAATACCCTGTACCACAGTGTGGTGTAGGGAATAAAAAGTTATTTGGCGGACCCTTTATTACAACAAGATATATTTTATAACTACTTTTCTAAAATAAAATATTTGTTTCAATACATATTAAATTATTAATTAGGAATATCCCCAAAAATATTTTATTTAATAAATATTATCAAAATTTTGCAGACTTTTTCGATTTTCTGTTTTAATTTTGTTCTGTATTTCGAATTATGTCTTACAATTAAAAATGGCATATGTCGCATTAACTTTTGTTCAAAGGACCCATTTTTAATTTCTAAATATTCCAATTCTTTGTCAATTCAACCAAGCAATTTATGGCTATTCAAGATTTTACCATTAAAATTATAAAGGACTTTTGGGAACATTAACAATTTTATAAAAGTGGACTTTGAATAACTGAATTTCTGATTAAATTACTGAAAAAACGTTAAACTTTGCACATACGAATATTTTCTGAATTTTCAAAGGAAAATAAATGTTTGTTTCGGAAATAATAGCCCAAATAAATATATATTAGGACGGAAACAAGGATTTGCTTAGAATATCATCTACCCAAATATATAGGGTGATCCAAGTAGAGATACTTTTTTCAATAGCCTTTTTTGACAGATCACATCTGAGTCGGGCCATGCTGTCATTTTATTTTCGTTAAGTATTCTTTGGCATTTCATCATGGAAAGACTTACGTCTGAACAACGTTTACGCGTGTCATTCGCCAGTTACCAGACGAAATACTCGAACGAGTCATCGAAAATTGGACTCAACGGATGGACCATCTGAGACGTAGCCGCGGCCAACATTTGATAGACATAAGGCTATCTTAAATTTGGGCGTTTTTTTGCAGTTTGTGTTAAGTTTTGGGCTTTGGTGTGTTCTGACACTTATAGTAAAATTTTATGGCCGACATTTTTGTAGAACGTTTCAACCCCACTTCACCCATTTTTAGGGGAGTTTTTACGATTTGTTAAAATATAGGCAAAAATCACCGTTATGGGGGGAAGCTAGAGGGATAATATATTCCACAAAAATATAGGCCTTAACATTTGCTACAAAGTTGCTGAAGATACCCTACACCTCAGATTAACAGAACACATAGTTTTATATACCGATATTCTGCACGAACAAGCAAAGGGGGGAAAACTTTAACCCCCCTAAAATAAAATTCCGATGTTATCTTTCAAAACGCCGATACACGTATATATTTTTTTGGTCTCCTCTACCAGAATCCCCTGACAGAACCCTGTTATTTTGAAAAAAGTTTGAAATTGTTGTACAGTGTAATCAATCCCCTTCAAATAATTCTAGAATTACAATATTAAACCATTTACGTTACATATCCACACCGAAGTGTACGACGAAGTCACATGACATAATTCTGTTTGTAGTTGACATCATTTGATTATGTCAATAATGTATAAGTATATAGAACGAAAATGTAAGGATATGTATATGTATTCATCATGACCCTTTGGCTGTTTGCCGGTCAACGGCTGAGTGTGATTTGAATAAAATCCGCAGCAAAGGAGTGCCTTGTAATTTCCCACGTCAATGAGTCGTAGTGTACCCGAATGCCATTAATAAATAATATAGGAATGATGACATTTCCTGGTATTGCGACTATCAACAACTCCTTTGCCATCAGCACAGGTTGACTACTCCCGTAGTCAATTAAAATTACAATAAAAAAACCGAGCCATACAACGCCACATACATCCCTCTATGAATCAGATGTCATAATTTACGAAATGAAATTGTGGCCCAGTTAATGGATCCAACATCGGAATGGCACAAAAAAAACGACATGACACACAAATGTATTCGATAGTAACGTAATTGGATTTCATCTAATTTTGTTTCATGTATGGCTAATTCTATACAAATTGCTGCAAAATGTAGAAATAATTTCGATGGTGGCCGTTGGTTGTGTATTTACCCAGCAAAATTTCCCATTACCAAATAACCTGAGGGGTAAACTAAATTCAAAGCTAGTAACTGCTTACAATGTGGCCACCCTTCGAATTATTTTTACACATGCATGTCATTGGTGGAAAGTGCTTCCAGTCAAGCATACCAGAAGCTGAAAAATAACCACTTACCCCAACGCTTACAATTATTCAAAAGTAATCGTGGACGAAAGTAATACTTTTATGAGTGTTTTTGTGTGGTAGTGAATATTTCCTAGTTGCTATGGCTTGTTCACCACCGTCAGTGGTGGAATGTGGTGAGAAAGTAGAAGAGCGTAAATTTGTGAAGAGCGTCCACCACCAACACCAACATTTCCAGGAGGTGGGCTTGAACTCGCGACTTCATGGTTTCTCAGTTTAGCATCATAACCACTTGCCTACCTCGCGATCCTTAGGAAGATCGCTTAATAATAATTACGCAATAGGTTAGGTTGAGAGGGACGCCTGTCAGAATCGGTCTAATAATCGATGTATACATCCAGTGTATCATTTTGGTTACAAACCCCATTTGCGTCCAAACATTTTCTTGCAGGCATAGAAGGCGCATAATGCTTTCTTTCCCCTTTCCTCCAAATTCCTTTTCCAGGTCAGCTCGGAGTCAAGGGTGATGCTTAAGTACTTAGCTTCTTTCGATAGTTCAAGTACCTTTCCCTGTAGTGTAGGGAGTTGATAATTCGGAATTTTATTCCTTCTAGTAAAGAGGACTAGTCCCGTCTTCGCTGGGTTAACTCCTAGTCCATTTTTTCCTGCCCAACGTGATAGTTATTTTAGTGACCTTTCCATGAACTCGCTTACCGTAGGTTTAAATTTGCCTCTGATATTGCCGAGATCTATTAGGATTTCGTTTATCACTAGATTCCATAATATCGGTGAGACCACCCCACCTTGCGGAGTACCTCTCGTAACTCGCTTTCTTGCCGAACCATTGCCCATAGTTGAGTTTATGATTCTGCTTTTGAGCATGTTACCTGTCCACTTGGTTATGCCTGGGTGTGAGTCCATGCTGTCAAGTGCGTTGAGTAGATGCTATCTTAACATTATTGAAGGCGCATTTTACATCTAGGAACGCCGCCATGGTGTAATCTTTGTAATGAATGAAGTCCTCGATAAATCCTACCACTTCATGTAAGGCCGTCTCCACAGATTTACCATTCAGGTATTCGTGTTGTGCCGTACTGAAGTTGTATGGTGTCAGTTTTCCCCTCACATTTCGATCAACTAGTCTTTTCATGGTTTTCAACAGAAACGATGATAGCCTGATTGGTCTATAGTCCTTTGTCGTACTGTGGTTTATTTTTCCCGCCTTGGGGATAAAGACCACTTTGACTTCTCTCCATGCCTTAGGTATATGTGACCATTGCAAACTTGCAGATAAAATTGCTCGTAGCCATGGTAGAATAAGTTCCAAGGATTCTTGTAAGAGAGCTGGAATGATGCCATCCGGGCCTGCCGATTTGAAAGGCTTGAAGGATCTCACCGCCCAGCATATTTTCTCGTCGTCTATAACAGTTGTGATAAGTTCATCCATGTTGGCTGTGGGAGTGTCCGCGTTCACTACCACTGCATCTGCATCTGAATCTTCGCTACAACCCGGAAAATGGGTGTCCATCAGAAGTTCTAGAGTCTCTTGGCTGTTCTCCGTGAGCAGTACGTCTGGTCCCATGAGGAAGTCTGGTGTGCTGGGGTCTTTGGACAGGACTTTGCGGAGTCTAGAGGCTTCGCTAATGTCTTCCAGTTCTTCACAGAAATTCGTCCAAAACTTCCTTCTTGCCTTTCTGGACTCTCTTTTAAAAGTTCTAGTAGCTGTTTGATGTTCTCCCAGCATTCCGGTGTTTTCTCTTTTTTGGCTTTGTTGAATAGCTTTCTACTTTCCTTCCTGAGTTGCTTCAGTTCCGGTGTCCACCATGTTTGGTTGGTTTTCCGGGGTGGTGAGCGTTCTGGACAGGACTCATAGAAGGCATCGACAAGATTGCTCGTCATGTGGTCAACTGCACATTCGAGACCTTGCAAGTCATGTATCTCCGTATTAGGTCGTGGATAAGATTGCATAAGTTGTCTGAACTATCGTAACCCCAGGAGCATGAAACTACTAAGGTTTCACCTTAGTAGTTTCATGCTCTATGTTGAAATTTATCATAAGGTGATCCGAGAAGGAACATTCATTTGATACTCTCCATATTCTTATTGAATCGCTATTTAATACTAAAGTTAAATCTTTAACTTGTTCCCTGATTTTATTAAAGAATGTTGTCCTATTGCCTTTATTGCAGATAATTAGATCAATGGATAATAAGTATTCAAGTAGTGACTCACCTCGTTTGTTTATGTCTGAGCTGCCCCATATGGTATGGTGCGCGTTTACATCTCCTCCGATGATTAGGTCGTGCCCTTTACTTCTACACCATCTTACCAGAGAACGTACCTTATATGAGGGGGATCGGCGGATTCATAAGGCAGGTACATGGATGCGAGAACCAGTATTGGTTTATCCTGGCGTTCCATTGCTACTACTGTAAGGTCTTCGTTGCTGTAGCGGGAGATCATTGTCAGAGTTTTGTTTCTACAGGCTACGATACAGCTACGAATCTTACCTTCTGTCTTCGGGGAAATGAGCGTGAGATCACGTGACCTGAGACCGCGGACTTTGTTGCTCGCCAACCAAGGTTCCTGTGTAAGGGCCACGTCTATCTTCTTTTTCCCCATTACTCTCAACAGCTCGTCCGACGCTGCTTCAGAGTGGTGTAGGTTTATCTTCACCACTTTCATGCCGCCCGGGGTTGCTGGTCTCTTCTTCCACATCGGGGACGGACGGCCTGAGTCGGTTTAGTCCTAACTTGATAGTTCCGTTCGAGAGCCGCAGGAGATTTAGGGACTCTGGACCTATCTTCTCCCTTGTCTCTCGCTCGTCCTCGGACTATCTTCCAATCCCCAGCTTGTAGGCTCTTATTCTGCCTTTTAACGAGGTCCAAAATCTTCACGCCCTTATGCCATTTGGCCCCGTCGAACTCGGTGAACGTATCATCCTCGTCCGTAGCAAGGGCTTTGTGCATCTTCAGCAGAATGCCTTCTTCCACCATCATCCATCTTTCAGTAGAGATTCTGGATTACTCCGGTCAAGAATCGCTACTTGAAGCTCTGGTGCCGATGTCAGGCTGGCAGATTTTTTAATCCGTTTGCATTCTGGAGCCTGGGAGTCGTTTGAACGTTGTCGTTTGTTTGCGTTCTTGTCATCAGTGTGGTCAGTAGTGTTGGGCATTATCGTTCACTGAACGGACCGGTCCTTTTCGTTCCGTTCCAGTAAAGGAACTCGTTCAGTCTTTTCGTTCCATCGTTCCTTTTGGTTCCTTCATTCAAATGATATTCATTCGGTCAAACATCACAACAGCTGTCTGTTTACTCGTTCAGTCTTCTTTTATGAACGTGATAAAAACAATTTTGCCAGACAAGGAAATTGAAAATATAATTTTAATTTATTTAACAATGTTCTACTGATTTTATTTAAATAACAATTGTTAAACGCATGTGTTGTGTATGTAATGTGGCAATTCTGGACACCCCTGTGAAAAAGACTGATGAAGGTAAAAAAATAATAACTCCGAACTACACCAGCATTTAATTTTGTAATAAATTTGGTGTGACAACACTAGAGAAATAATTGTTCGGTAAATTTGGCAACAATTAAACAGCTGCTCGAAAGAGAAGAAGTGTAAAATGATCGAGCGAATGAACGAAAGATGAAACAGCAAAAGTTCCGAAGTGAACGATGGAACTAAAAGAACGACATAGCAATCGTTCCTTCAAGGGAATCGTTCAATTGAACGAGTTCGTTCCGGAACGACCCAACTCTAGTGGTCAGAGGTCCCTGAAGTGGCAGGTTGGACATCTCTTTTGTGGCTTGCTTTCTTGCCTTTGGAAGGGCCTGGAACAATGTTTTTGCCATCATCCTTAGCTACCGGCGCTGGTGGATTGATGGCCTTTTTAAAGAGTTTTGTCGCGTGTGTACCTTTGTGTGCTGTAGTGAGTGCGTTAGTCTGTACCTTAGTATTTGTGACGGTATTGTCTTTTGTCGCAGGTGGAGGGCATACTTCCACGACCGTAGTATTTACGAGAGACTCGTACTTCCGGACGTGGAATTACGCTATCAAGTATGTCAATATTTTTTGACTGAATGTAATGCAGAGGGTAATAAGATGTCATTACTAGGTAATACAAGTGGTAATGACATATACTTACCAAGGTTTTGCTGAATAACCCATAAAAGCCCAACGTTGTACTAATCCAACACTTTAATTTACATTGTTCTAAAATTTGTCCTTGCATTAGTCAATGAATATTTGTATGTAATAAATTGTGTTAATGTTTAAATGTGAGGTCTCCTTCGCCAAAAGAAATATTTTTAAAACATTTTTTGGCTTTAGATTCGAATTCCCTGCCTCAAAAGACACTAGAAAATTAATTTTTCTACAGAACTCGAAAGAAATTGGTGAGTCGACCTGACTATTACCGCCATCTATATTTCAGTTCGGCCGCCCTCGTAAATTAAGACATCCTGGAGAAGGTTAAAATCCATTATAAATCGGGTGACACAAGTGTCATGCACGATGAGAAAAAAATGAATTCCGAATCCATTTACTTAGCCTTTTAATCGGAGAATATATTAATTCCAATCTTTGTCAGAACGATAAATATGTCTGCCATCCTTCTATCTCCATAATAGCCATTATTTCAGCAGTGGTAAACACTGCAGTTATCAAGCAGCCTACGAATTATGGAAAGCCATTGGCATTTCTGGTAGATTCCGAACCCAACTATATTATATGCTATAGAATTACTCCAGGGCGCGTCAAACTTTTTTTGCGACAAAGACGTATCGCGATTCTTGTTCTATACGACATTCAAGAAACTTTTCCGAAGAAACCAAAATAGTCACTTTTCCAAAGTACTCAAAAATAGAAAAAATTTACAAAGACGTATCGCAATTCTTATTCTGTGGGTCATTTCAAGAAACTTTGCCGAAGAAAC
This sequence comes from Eudasyphora cyanicolor, assembly GCA_963930755.1. Classification (NCBI taxonomy): domain Eukaryota; kingdom Metazoa; phylum Arthropoda; class Insecta; order Diptera; family Muscidae; genus Eudasyphora; species Eudasyphora cyanicolor. Next base: position 205,369,460 of record OZ005736.1, on the reverse strand, counting down.
CATAGCCCAGCAATGAATTTCGAGCCCCGGGCCTTTCAAAATAGAATAAAATGAAATATTTTTATACCCTCCACCATAGGATGGTGAGGGTATATTCATTTTGCCACTCCGTTTGTAAAGCCTCTCAATACTGATCAGAGACCCCATAAGGTTTATATATTATTAAGCATCGTAAAAAAACTGCAGTCGATAAATAAATTTCCCCTAAATTTTAAACATAAAGTATATATATTATTAATCATCGTACAATTTTAAGGCGATTTAGCCATGCCCGTCCTTTCGTCCGTCTGTTGTAATCACGCTACAATCTATAATACTTGAGCTAGGTGGCTGAAATTTAGTACATATTCTTCTTATATCTGCAGGTATGTTCGGATTGAATATAGGCAATATCAGTCCAATTTTTGATATAGCATCTCCCCGATTTGACTTCTTAAAGCCATAGAGACCACAAATTCCAATTATTTATACCCGGGACATTTCACACGAACAACGGTGGTCATAGGTGCATGTTTCGATATAGCCCCCATACAAAGGTCCTTCTAGATATGACTTAATGCAAGAACAACCACAAATTTCAACGAATTGGGCTGAGATTTGGTAATATGAGTTAATTTGTACCTGAAACATTCAGATGCGATCCATGGTGGAGGTTATAAAAGATTTGGCATGGCCGAACTTAACGACGTTTTAACTTGTTAATACCTTTTTTTATACCTATTGTAAGTATTGACTGGAAAGTGTTTTTTTAGATTAGGTGGCAGCAATTGTAAAATTATATTTAGTACATCAGATGGTGTTGTCCTTAAGGGTACATTGATGTACTGGCTGACCTTTCTTTGGACCTTGCTCGGTATATTACAGTAGGTAGATTTTCTTCTAGCTAATTAACGTCTAGAAAGGAATGCAATGGAATCCACCAGGCATGTTATTACTTTAGTCAAGTTAAGCTAAAATTGCTCATACTCGTATCTATGACCGAATGTATTACTACTTATACATAATTGTGAAAATACACAAAAAAATCCATCCGAACAAAAAGTGGAGAGTATACCACATAGATACATCTAAATCTATGCACACATGGTTGTCAAGATCTAACAATATTGCCAGGAAAATGGCGAAAAATGCAACCCTGTGAACTTAAAATGTTTGTCTAGTACATAGACGCATCTAAAGTTATGCACACACGGTTGTCAAGATCTATCCATATTGTCAGGAAAATGGCGAAAAAGTAACCCTGTTGGCAGAAAAGTTATCCTTAATAAATTGTAAGATGTGCGGATTTTATGAAGTTGCCAATGGCGCCATTGTCAAAGAAACATTTTATTGGCAACACCGTCTATAAAATATTTATATTGACAATCCTGCATATAAATATTTACAAAATATATTGTAAATATATAAAATTTTAACAATCCACTATGGGTAATTTTCCTGATTTTCTGGCCAAAACCCAATATTTCAAGTCAAATCAAATCAAAAAAAAATTAATATGGTTTGAAAGAAGACACTTGGGGTAAAAACTGAATACTTAGTTTTTTCGTAAATTGTTTGACCTTTTGTAGATCATCTTTCAAAGTTGAATTTTATTTTTGGAATTAAAAATTACTGTTCTATTTCCGATTTGGAGCAATTTTTAAATAGTGAATTAAAAACGAACCAATTATGCGAAAAAAATATAAAAAATGGAACGGAAAGCTAATGACATGTGTTAATTTCAAATATTGTGTTTTTTAATTCTGACATTAGATACATCCAATCATTGTTGTGAAATAAATGCACTAAGAAATTATTTTTTTTTATTTGACCTAAATTTTTTGGACCAAACAAAAGGGTTGTCGCCTGATGCCATGCATTTCACTATTTTTATTATTCAGAACATTAAGTTTAAAGAATACTCCAAAAAGATGGGAATGCAGAATTTTGCTGTTTTTTAATAAATATTTTTTTTCTTAGGTAACTATAGCATCCAATTTATTTATTTGCTTAATATTTGGAAAAGAATATATATAAACACTCTCTTAAATAGAGCGCCCCAGTAGGCGAGTTGGTAGCGTACTCGCCTATGAGTTTGGGGGTCGTGGGTTCGATTCCCACCAGAGGCTCTTGTCTGGCGCTGCAAACATTTAGCCATATGGTCTTTGTAACCCGCCCTTTCCCTGGACCTTAAAATTAGAATATAAATTTACTTTGTATTGTAATTAATATAAATAAATAAATATATTTACACACACATATAATAAGAAGTTATATTAAATAGTATAACTTTTGAGGATATTTATTACCCAAATTTAATAAATAAATGTGGTGGAAACTGCGATAAATTAACATTTAAAAAAAGTATGGCCGTTTTATGGCTTTTTTCAAAAAAAAATTGCAACGAGGAGTGGTTTTGAACTGATGATGCTGAATGAAATGTACACAATTGTTCTGCTTAACCAGGAAATAAAGGTGGTCCTTCAAAGAGTGAGTGAATATATGCAGCCGAATTATAAGAATCAGGATATTGCCTGTATGATTTCAGTACAACCAACTCAATAATAAATTTACGATGGTGTTATTAATTATTATTAATTACATGTAGCAACTGCATTCTTTTTCACAAATTTTTCCCTAACATGTATTTCCTTCTATGTGTACCAACTTTTTAAATGCCTTTATTGTAAAAAAATTATATATATATTTATTTTATATACTGCATCTTGCAAGTGCATTTTTAACCACTAAAAGATATATTCCAAGAAATAGGAGTACACACACGTATGTATGCTCCAAATTTGTGGCCAAATAAAAAAAATACTATCGTAATGCATTTTTGAAGTGCATGGAGTTGGCGTTGTACGAGGGCGGTTCGGAAACTTCTTAGCCTATCAATGAAAGAGAATAGTTAGTTTTTCAGAAATATTTTTATTTTTCAATATAATCTCCTGAAACTTCAATACACTTAGTCCAACGCTTATCTAGCAATTCTATCCCTTGATTAAAATAGTTTTCCTCAAGGTCTTCAAAATAGTGGTTTACAACTGTAATTGCATCTTCATTTGAGGTAAAACGCTTGCCAGCAAGGAATTTTTTTAGATTTGGGAACATGTAAAAGTTACTGGGAGCTAAATCAGGAGAATAAGGTGGGTGGTCAAGCAACTCGTACTTTAATTCGTTGATTTTAGCCAATGTTAAAACACTCTTGTGCGCTGGTGCGTTGGCTTGATGAAAAAGTATTTTTTTGTGTTGTAAGCTAGGACGTTTTTCTCGAATTTGTACATTTAATTGATCCAAAAGGTTGCAATAGTACTCTGAATTTATTGTTTTACCCTTTTGCAGATAGTCAATCAATAAAATACCTTTGAAGTCCCGAAAGTTGAAGTTGAAGTTGCCATAACCTTACCAGCCGATTGAATTGTTTTTGCCTTCTTTGGGGCACTTCCTCCAGCTTCAGTCCATTGTTTGGATTGTTCTTTTGTCTCTGGAGTATAGTGGTGGATCCATATCTCATCAACCGTTATGAAACGACGCTTAAAATCCATTTTATTTCGCTTAAAACGATCCAAACAAGCTTGAGAAATGTTCATTCTTATGCGTTTTTGGTCGACTGTTAACAAGTGCTGCACCCATCTTGCAGAAAGCTTTTTCATCTGTAGTTCTTCATGCAAAATTAAATGGACTCGATCATTTGAGATGCCCATGATACTAGCTATTTCACGCACTTTTATTCGTCGATCATTTAATACCATATCATGCACTTTGGCTACAATTTCTGTTGTTGTTGCTGTTTTTGGACGTCCACTACGTGGTTCATCTTCAATGCTTGTACGACCACGTTTAAATTCAGCAACCCAATAAAAAGCAAATCAGCCGAACATATATAGGTTCTTTGGTCACTTCTTCGATGTGCTACACTTTTAGCCCATAGAAAGTGATATATACTCTTCTCCTCTCCAAATTGATGATATATACTCGTATGCTATCACCTTGAATAAAATGGGTGAAGTCTTTGAATGAATTGTATCTACATTTTAATAGACATATTCTTCACACTCCCTCCAGTTACCCCACTGTGCCTAGCGAAGCAGCTAATAAAACTAGATATTGTAAGCAAGCGCCCTATATATCCCCTGGGGAATTCCAATAGCTCAACTGAACCGTTGGCGTCAGCTATCTCCTTGCACTTCAACTACAAGTGCAATGTCAGTAAGAAGGAAGTATTCCAAGCAATTCAATGAAAGCGTTAGTTTTAGTTTTTATGTTCGAGGTGCCTTGGTTGTGGTAGTAGCCTTTGACGGCACGCCATGGCATGCCACTTAAAAATAGTTTAGTCCTGTCTAGAGGGGGAAGTGTCACTATCAATGAATAGAAGATATAGCAACAACAATAGAAGACTCACTTTCAAATGTTGTATCAAAGCAAAAACTGTGGAACCTATGACTTGACAAGGGAAATATACGCTATTAGTCATGGGAAGGTATCCTTTTAAATTTTTCGAAAATAGGAATATGTATTACTTGCAAAATTCTCTATTGTTTTTAAAGTACTTTTCTTGGCAACCAATCAATTGTTCATATCTTCTCTTGGATGACCAACTGACGGAACTGAAAATTGTTCATAAATTGAGTTAATACCACAATTGGACTTGCCTAGACTTAGTACAACGTGTGTATAAATTTTGTCGACGTATCTGACACAATGCCAAAACAATTTTTCAGTGCAATTTGTCACTTAATTATGCAGTTTTTCCGAAATGATTGCTCATTATTGCAAATTTTATTGAGTTTATTGTATTCCGTATACTAATGATGAATAAATAAATATTATTTGAATGAATACATCAGTATAATTAATTATTATCCGATTATAAATATGTAATGAACACGTGATGCATTTTCGATTGAGAGATATCCTTCCGTCTCTTGGAGTGTAATTTTATTGTCCTAATGTTATATTCAGAGACTAGTTGAAATTATTTCCGGGAATTTTTGGGCTTTCTTTACCTAATTACCTCAAAACAAAGAAATATAACTACGAATATCGGTGTCTTATCATGAGCAAACCCAAGGATATTCAGCGCATATCGCAAGCACATACGCCTTGAAGAAAAGTTATGAAGTAGTCTATAAGGAATACATAGATTTTTTAAATTTTAAAAAATTATCCATGGATTTGAAGCTTTTATCCATTCGAATGGATGGTGCAGAAATAATTATAAAAAATGGTGGAGATAAGGTATACATACACAAGTGAACCATCACAACGTATAGATTCTTGGCACTGAAACCCTCTGTGTCCAGATTATAAATACGAATTTAATTATTACCAAAACACATTTCACAAAATCAAAATATATGAACATGTTGATTTTTGTAAATCTCTTTCGATTTAAATAGTGTTCATTTATTTAACACTAGCTACAACCCCATCCTTTATTTATTTTCTGTTTAATGCACATTAAAATAGTTACCATATTTATCTCTTTCCCCAATCTGCCTCTAATTGTCGTAAAACTACTTTTTGTATCATATTTAAACTTTCCTAACTACACTATTTTCAAATGTAATTCAGAAAATATCAATTGAAATTCAGGAATTCCATTTGAAATTCAGAACTAGTGATTTGAAATTCAGATTTTCCATTTAATTTTCAGAATTCGTCAATTGAAAATCAGAATTTCCATTTGAAATTCAGAACTCGTCAATTGAAATTGAGGAATTCTATTTGAAATTCAGAAGTCGTGATTTGAAATTCAGATTTTACATTTGAAATTCAGAACTCCTCAATTGAAGTTCTGAAGTTCCTCAAATGAAAAGTTCTGAATTTCAAATAAAAAATTCTGAATTTCAAATGTCGAGTTATGAATTTTAAGTGTCGAGTTCTGAATTTCAACTGGCCAATTCTGAATTACAAATGGATGTTCTGAATTTCAAATGTAAAATCTGAATTTCAAATGACGACTTCTGAATTTCAAATGGAATTTCTGAATTTCAATTGACGAGTTCTGACTTTCAATTGGAAAATCTGAATTTCAAGTGATGAGTTCTGAATTTCAAATGGAATTTCTGAATTTCTATTGACGAATTCTGAATTTAAATTGATTTTTTCTGAACTACATTTGGAAATGGTGTAGTTAATGTTCCACTTGCTACATCCATGGGACAATATAAAAACATGTTTTCCCCACCTTCCCCAAGGTATAGTTTTAACTCTTTTGCACTACTGTGTTATATTTAACCATTTTTGAAAACCGGTCCAAAAAAACTGTACAAAAATAGAGAAAAATATAGTGTATATTCCAAAAGCTAAGCACTAGGTCACATTTAACTTTTTTTTCATCCATCTGTACCATGTATAACCTTTTTTGCCCTATTGTGCCATATTTAACCCTTTTTACCTACTCTACTATAATTAACCCTTTTGTCCCACTGAATAATATTTAACACATTTCTGCCCCGCTGTGCAATATTTAACATTTTGTAGTGGCGCTTGTAGATGTGTATTTCTGTTTCCGCATTATTTTATTTGTAACCGTTTGCGTATTGGTATGTGTGTTTCAAAAGAGCTACCCTGAAAAGTATGCAGAATAAGTTTTATTTTCAAAGATTTAACCAATAACCAATTCTCACATTGGGAACAGTTGGCCTTCCGGTTGTTGTCTTGGTGTCCGCATTATGTTAGAGTAGTGGTTTGGCATAAGAGAAATTAAACTCTTCATGAGCATAAGTAAAGAAGGGGAATTAGAATCTTAGAATCTCATGTGATTTACATATTTATATGTACTTGTTTCGGTTACATACCCGATTGATACCGAAAATCCGCTAAAAGAAAAGAAGCCATATTTATTAGCCCGAGCCAATAAATAGGAGCTCTGAGCGAGCCATGCGACCATTTAACCTCGGCGTTTAACGAGTTCAAATCAACAGTGTTAGTTAATATCATCTACTAATTACTTTGGGAACTAAAACTTCTAAGAAAAACCTTAAGTTTCAAGTGCATAAGTTCTTACGTGAGTGTGTTGAATTTCCCGCCTGAAATACAAAAGAAAATTATATTTTTATCATTCCCAGGAATTTATGATATTTGCCTTAAAGTTGGTTTTATCATTCTTTTTGTGAAATAGAAGGCATACTGTGTGTTTACATACATATTTCTGGTCAGCCGTTGACTTTATTTTGGTATCAGTGCTTTGGAACTTATGTATGTTAATAATTGAATAACCTACAGTTTGGAAATACCTGGAGAAGGCCTATTAAAGTGGACAATTAATGAGTAATACTCATTTATTCACCTTATTAATTGGTAAGATTATTCAAAGTTCTCAATTGAATCTTCCATTAACGGTATCCTCATTTTTATAATCAGGCTTGCTTGCCCACCACTTCAACATCTTACTCTCTCATTCTGTTCTGCAGTGTGTCAGCAAGAGCTATTTCTGTATGTGACAAGCCAATCATCAATAGTCTTCTCCGTGGTTATGCTGTCGTAACATGCAGCCTCGTTTTTCGTCACCATTTCGGGCCTCGTGTAAAAAAATTAGAGCTAGATAAATAATTTAATTATTCTAAACAAAAAAGAAGAAATATTCCCTTCTTCTTAATCCGGTTTTTTTAGTTTAACGTGCAAAAATTTAGTGGTAGTCATGATCTATAATTTTTTCTCGACAAAAGAATTAAAGTTTCCTTTATTAATGATTTTTTTCGAAGTATCGTAAACCTGTCACGATCTAATGGTATTGTTATTATTTTATCCCTTTCGGATTTAAATAATTAAAAAAAAAGTTGTTTCTTGTGATTGCATTTGAATTTTAACCAAAAATAGTTAGTGTAAATATGTATTGTTCAAGCGAAAAGAATGTGGTTTGAGTGACCAGCCGTATGCATATTTTTTTTGTTGTGTAAGAAAAAGAATCGGCGTTAAAACACAGGTACCAATAAGAAAAAGGATATGATCATTGGCTTAAAAAAAATATGAATTTTATCGAACCAATTTAAAATTTAACAGCAACATTTTCATCGTCATTTTTCTGCGTGTGCTGCTTCATCATACCATCATGGAAGGCCTTTCATCGTGGGATTATTGATGTATGTAAGTAATCAATTGCTCATTCTTTTTATTGGTTTTGTTGTTGTGTTCTCCCGCACCACCAGAGAGAAACATTAATCCTGCCGTTTTAATCAATTTAATAGCTGCTGAATATAGAGAGTGCCCGTTTACCGATATATTTACTCACGGTGTTGTCTCTTTCTCTTTCTCTCTGGGTGTGCTGTGTTAACAAATTAACTTCATTATAAAATATGAATTTACTTTTGATATTGATTTAACTTAATATTGGCCCCTGTATAGAGCATAATTTAAATTATCGGGCTACAGTAATTATGTAAGTGTTTTGAATTACCATGCGCATATCATTTTGAGGAAAACATTTTTTTATATCTAGTCTCAGACCATCGCATCTAGTTCGTTAGTAGTTTGAAAAGCACATGAGAATTACATTTTCCGCCAGTTTTTTTTTATGATCTTTTCGCGCAAATTGAAGAACTTAATAACATCCAATTATATTGCTTTAATCATGATTTCCATTACAATTTTAATTAATGCTTAGAACCTAACATTGCGCTAACTTGATGCATCGAATATAAGCCATTGGTCCATTGCATATTTATTTGTATATACTCCAAACAGTGCCTCTTAAACTATGAATACGGTTCGTCACACAAACATACATACAAATCGTCAGTCCAACCAGCAATAGGTTATTGAACTTATCAGCTGTATTAAAATCTTTCATTTGGTAGTAATGAAGCAACAGTGTCATTAAAACTGTTTTCTTTGTTTGCTATATATGTACATACGTACGTATGTTTGATTGATTTAGTTTTGCAATGACCACAACAATATAAATGAGAACAGAGTCTCATTTTCTTTTCATTTCTGCCAAATAACGTACTAGAAACATTATTTTTCATACATACACTTTAATTTTATACTTTAAGTTTTGATATTCATAGTTAGAATGGTAATATTTTTTTTTGTATATCACAATGTATTCAAATTGGTATTACAAGAAAAGAACAACTTGAATTTTGAAATCTACTTTATGCAAAATGAAGATTCTTATTAATAAAACTTATAATATGTTTATAATGTGCTAACTTGAAGTCATTCGTCTGAATTTATTTTGTCGTCCGCGACTATGATTTAGGGTGTGAAACAGTGGGTCCAACAATTCATTACGTTCAATTTGGTTTTATTTTTGGTGGACAGGATGGGCGGGCAATGTACAATTACATCTTTAGTACACATATTTCGGCTAGGTATTTCGGAGATCTATTTCTTTTCCTCATCTCTTCTCCGCCCTTCTATTTATATCTCAACTATTAAGCACGCAAAACATCTAAAAATTTAAGTAGCAACTTTTGGTCGGAACAATAGCAAAAACCCAACCCACCGACGAGCGATAAGGCTGGACCAGTTGCGTGCTGTCGCTGTGATTTCCTTCCAACAACCAACGGTTAAAATTTCATAAATTCAAAATTTCAAAACCTAAGGCAAGCGTAGGTTGCATGCTACATTAAAATGGCGCCCAACGTGGGGCCCGAATGGGACAAAATCGACATATTTTTGTATGTTTTTATATGACTGATTATAAAATCAATATTAACATTTTCAATATCCTATTCGGATCCCCTTTACTTCATTTTTCATCATCACTTGTCCTAAACTTTCTTTGTTCTACTTTTCACTCATTTAAGCATGTATATTACAATTTCATTGGAATTTATACTTCGATAAAGGCAGTTGTGCTTTCGGATATAACCGGTTAGTGTAATATACAATCCCCCTTCTCTTTATGAGATATGTCGGACTTTTGAGATTGTTCTGTGAAATCAGATTTTGGTGTACTTGTAACCGGAACTGACCATGACAACTTTGATAGTTTGAAATATTTCATCCTCATAAATTCACAATTGGAAAATAAGATTGTTAAAGATGACGTTCTTATCCGTTGTAGACTTAAAGTATTCTTTAAAATCTATATATTTTCTTACTTCTCCTTTGCCTTTGTTGAAATTAAAAATATTTTTACTCCCTATCTTCATATCCGGTTCGTACCTGAATTCAGACATAGACTATTATTATTGTTTTAGTTTTTTTCAATATTTCTGTTTAATCTAATCGGCGTGCAGAGAGATCTGAGATTTACATCCGTCTTATTTTGGAAAATCGTACATATACCCTCAAAATGTCTGTCCGTCGTAGCACTGAAGATCTTAGCACAGCAGGGATTGCTGCAGGTATTGAGCAGATTTGTAGCATTTGTAATTCTGTTATGCCTAACAAAACTGAAATAACCCAGACGGTTTGCAAACATTTATTTCATAAAATATGTATAAATAATTATGTGCGTACAAACTCTACATGTCCAATTTGTGGGATAACAATTATCAAAGATCCAGTAGCGACTACTTCTGCATCTTCACAGAAAGCATTGTCACCGGTGAGGACGAGATCCTCCTCCAAAGCGAAAAACTACGATGCAAGTAGATCTGCTGATATTGTCACCCCTGACTTGAACCAAACCGAATGTGACCTTACAAACATTAACCAATCAGTGACCGTTAACAATATCAAAGATATTGTTGCCTCTGTTTCGACGAACAACAATCACAATTTTTAAATTCATTGTCGAGTCAGATTTCTAAATTGGTAAATCATATTATGAGCTGGAAGATCTACAAGGAAAATCCCTTGGAAATTATCACGCGAAAGACATTCGTCAATGATTCACCTCTACAAGCGGGATCAGCTTTCAGTGTTGTCAACCCGTAAATCTGATTTTTTCGGGGGGTATATGTAGTGGCGCTTGTAGATGTGTATTTCTGTTTCCGCATTATTTTATTTGTAACCGTTTGCGTATTGGTATGTGTGTTTCAAAAGAGCTACCCTGAAAAGTATGCAGAATAAGTTTTATTTTCAAAGATTTAACCAATAACCAATTCTCACATTGGGAACAGTTGGCCTTCCGGTTGTTGTCTTGGTGTCCGCATTATGTTAGAGTAGTGGTTTGCTACGGCATAAGAGAAATTAAACTCTTCATGAGCATAAGTAACGAAGGGGAATTAGAATCTTAGAATCTCATGTGATTTACATATTTATATGTACTTGTTTCGGTTACATACCCGATTGATACCGAAAATCCGCTAAAAGAAAAGAAGCCATATTTATTAGCCCGAGCCAATAAATAGGAGCTCTGAGCGAGCCATGCGACCATTTAACCTCGGCGTTTAACGAGTTCAAATCAACAGTGCTAGTTAATATCATCTACTAATTACTTTGGGAACTAAAACTTCTAAGAAAAACCTTAAGTTTCAAGTGCATAAGTTCTTACGTGAGTGTGTTGAATTTCCCGCCTGAAATACAAAAGAAAATTATATTTTTATCATTCCCAGGAATTTATGATATTTGCCTTAAAGTTGGTTTTATCATTCTTTTTGTGAAATAGAAGGCATACTGTGTGTTTACATACATATTTCTGGTCAGCCGTTGACTTTATTTTGGTATCAGTGCTTTGGAACTTATGTATGTTAATAATTGAATAACCTACAGTTTGGAAATACCTGGAGAAGGCCTATTAAAGTGGACAATTAATGAGTAATACTCATTTATTCACCTTATTAATTGGTAAGATTATTCAAAGTTCTCAATTGAATCTTCCATTAACGGTATCCTCATTTTTATAATCAGGCTTGCTTGCCCACCACTTCAACATCTTACTCTCTCATTCTGTTCTGCAGTGTGTCAGCAAGAGCTATTTCTGTATGTGACAAGCCAATCATCAATAGTCTTCTCCGTGGTTATGCTGTCGTAACATGTAGCCTCGTTTTTCGTCACCATTTCGGGCCTCGTGTAAAAAAATTTGAGCTAGATAAATAATTTAATTATTCTAAACAAAAAAGAAGAAATATTCCCTGCTTCTTAATCCGGTTTTTTTAGTTTAACGTGCAAAAATTTAGTGGTAGTCATGATCTATAATTTTTTCTCGACAAAAGAATTAAAGTTTCCTTTATTAATGATTTTTTTCGAAGTATCGTAAACCTGTCACGATCTAATGGTATTGTTATTATTTTATCCCTTTCGGATTTAAATAATTAAAAAAAAAAATTGTTTCTTGTGATTGCATTTGAATTTTAACCAAAAATAGTTAGTGTAAATATGTATTGTTCAAGCGAAAAGAATCTGGTTTGAGTGACCAGCCGTATGCATATTTTTTTTGTTGTGTAAGAAAAAGAATCGCCGTTAAAACACAGGTACCAATAAGAAAAAGGATATGATCATTGGCTTAAAAAAAATATGAATTTTATCGAACCAATTTAAAATTTAACAGCAACATTTTCATCGTCATTTTTCTGCGTGTGCTGCTTCATCATACCATCATGGAAGGCCTTTCATCGTGGGATTATTGATGTATGTAAGTAATCAATTGCTCATTCTTTTTATTGGTTTTGTTGTTGTGTTCTCCCGCACCACCAGAGAGAAACATTAATCCTGCCGTTTTAATCAATTTAATAGCTGCTGAATATAGAGAGTGCCCGTTTACCGATATATTTACTCACGGTGTTGTCTCTCTCTCTTTCTCTCTGGGTGTGCTGTGTTAACAAATTAACTTCATTATAAAATATGAATTTACTTTTGATATTGATTTAACTTAATATTGGCCCCTGTATAGAGCATAATTTAAATTATCGGGCTACAGTAATTATGTAAGTGTTTTGAATTACCATGCGCATATCATTTTGAGGAAAACATTTTTTTATATCTAGTCTCAGACCATCGCATCTAGTTCGTTAGTAGTTTGAAAAGCACATGAGAATTACATTTTCCGCCAGTTTTTTTTTATGATCTTTTCGCGCAAATTGAAGAACTTAATAACATCCAATTATATTGCTTTAATCATGATTTCCATTACAATTTTAATTAATGCTTAGAACCTAACATTGCGCTAACTTGATGCATCGAATATAAGCCATTGGTCCATTGCATATTTATTTGTATATACTCCAAACAGTGCCTCTTAAACTATGAATACGGTTCGTCACACAAACATACATACAAATCGTCAGTCCAACCAGCAATAGGTTATTGAACTTATCAGCTGTATTAAAATCTTTCATTTGGTAGTAATGAAGCAACAGTGTCATTAAAACTGTTTTCTTTGTTTGCTATATATGTACATACGTACGTATGTTTGATTGATTTAGTTTTGCAATGACCACAACAATATAAATGAGAACAGAGTCTCATTTTCTTTTCATTTCTGCCAAATAACGTACTAGAAACATTATTTTTCATACATACACTTTAATTTTATACTTTAAGTTTTGATATTCATAGTTAGAATGGTAATATTTTTTTTTGTATATCACAATGTATTCAAATTGGTATTACAAGAAAAGAACAACTTGAATTTTGAAATCTACTTTATGCAAAATGAAGATTCTTATTAATAAAACTTATAATATGTTTATAATGTGCTAACTTGAAGTCATTCGTCTGAATTTATTTGGTCGTCCGCGACTATGATTTAGGGTGTGAAACAGTGGGTCCAACAATTCATTACGTTCAATTTGGTTTTATTTTTGGTGGACAGGATGGGCGGGCAATGTACAATTACATCTTTAGTACACATATTTCGGCTAGGTATTTCGGAGATCTATTTCTTTTCCTCATCTCTTCTTCGCCCTTCTATTTATATCTCAACTATTAAGCACGCAAAACATCTAAAAATGTAAGTAGCAACTTTTGGTCGGAACAATAGCAAAAACCCAACCCACCGACGAGCGATAAGGCTGGACCAGTAAAATTTCATAAATTCAAAATTTCAAAACCTAAGGCAAGCGTAGGTTGCATGCTACAATTTCCCCCCAGGATTCATACTTAAACATATTTGCTTCGCCGTGTCATATTATCCACCCACTGCATCAAATTTAACCATTTTTGCCCACTGTAAAGTTTACAATTTTATGTTTAAAGTTTGCCCCTTTGTTCCCATCCTGATACGTTGCCATAAGGACAACCCTCGCTTCCAATTTTGCGATTCTAACTATAGCCGTTAAATTTGGCGGTGGTACCATAGTTTTCCCTTTCAGTCTCATGTGCCCCTAACATTTTCAAATAAAATAGCTCCTTATGTCTACATAGACTACGTTTGAATGGCTACCCTTACGTCAAATTCGACAATTCAAGCTCTTGCCATTTGGATTCGGCTTTAGTACCATATTTATCCCTTTTTGCCCACTGCGCATAAATATTCGAAAACTTCTGTGCATACTTAATAATACCTACCAAACAGACTGTTATTCTAACGAACATTTTAAACGGCCCGTTAAAAAATCGTTTTCAGAAAAGCTCCGTTAGTTAACGAAAATATTAAACGGTCCGTTAAAAAAAATCATTTATAGAAAAGTTCCGTTAGTTAACTTGAATTATATTGCTATTGTGAATGACTTCTAAAATATTTTGACATTTTTAAATGTTTTGTTTTTAAATCTATTAGTCCTGCAATTCTTTTATGATTTAACTCCTTTGTTTGGAAGGTACCAAAAGACGAGGCAATTTTTCATTAGTGGAGGAGGGTATAGGTATATCATTTGCTACGGGCCAAAAGTATAACGTATGGGTCAGAATATTTAATATCGACCTATGTAGTTTATTTTTGGCTAAAATGTTTATAAGCAGTTACAAATAGGTAAAATAAGATCTCGCTATCATTTTTTAAAACAATTTTTTTTGAAAAAATTTTATGGCATTTTAATTTTTGAAAAAAATAAAGAAATGAGTTTTTGTCTTTTACGAAATTTGTAATTGCTCTCGAACGGCTGAACCGATTTTTGCAAAGTTTACTTTGTTTTAAAAAGAACAAAACACAATGAACACAATGTGCCATTGTTTGTAAAAACAACAATAGACTCATATCTACAACCCTAAGTACGTTCGGTGGAAATACGGTTGATTATATTTTGAGTCATTTCAGCAATGTCCGTCCGTCGGTCTGTCTGGCTGGTGCGCACCATAAATATCAGGTGAAGTTCGAAGATGTGACATACTTATATACTTCATCTGTTACCTCCCACACAAAACTTAGTAAAATCGACTATTCAGCGCATCTGATACCCCACACACAAACTGATAGATTCATTCGAACACAACTATCCCTCAACATCGCTTTAACAATTATACGCCAGAATGATGCATATTTTTTGCTCTTTCTTTATCGCACTACAGTCATTGTAAAATAAGTCTAGAATACAGACAAAGAAAACCAATAAGGAATAATTAAAGTCGATCGGGGCTGACTACATAATACCCCCACCATTATTTGACAGCCCATGTACCATTTACCATTATTACCACGAATTTTTGCAAGTTAAAGAGAGTACTTTTCTAAATTATAGGCTCATTGATTAAAAAAACGTGGGATCTACACCGCCACGAAATTAAATTCGTCTGTGACCTTCATGTTGGGGTTTTATATCAAAACATGGACCTATATGCTCAGTTTTCAATAGGGGCGATATAATGCAATTAGGGCACGAATGTCTAAATTTCAGCATGACTGGTTCAAAAACGTATCCTCTAGAGCTTCAAGAAGACTTATCGGATGGGACCGTTATATGACGGCTATATCAAATAATGAACTAAATGCCCCATTTTCACTAGGGTCGGTTTAATGCAATTACAATTATGGAGGCTCAAATTTCAGGACGATCGTTTACAGAATTCGCCTCCTAGAGCGCCAAGAAATCTAATCGAAAGGGACCGATATGTTCCATTTTCAACCAGGTCTGAGAAATGCCTCTGCACCAACTTTCGTAAGGATCTCGTCATATTTGCGAGCTGTACTTCGACCACAAGAATACATGGACTTCGTGTGTCCATGGCTAAATCAACACATAAATTGATTCTATGCCAACCAGTAATAAACGATTTTTTTGTACCTTACAAACAAATACAGCCATAACACACTGTACCACTTTGTGGTGTGGGGTTTACGTAGGTACATACATATTAAGTAAAATACTCCTGTCGAGCGGGATACTTGGGTTCTGTATCAAAACATGGATCTGTGACCATCGTAGTTCGTGTGAATGGTTTCGGGTACAAATAACTCCAAATTTCTAAATTTCAAACCTGTCATTTAATATTTGTTGTTTCTATAACATTAGGTTTAGGTTAGGTTTAGGTTAGGGTGGCAGCCGTATTTTTTTACAAGCTCACATAGACCAGTTTAGGTCCCTAGTGTTACCACGGGCTGAAATGCCCCTCATCGAAACCAACCTGTTTGATATATAAATTTATCGATAGTACGAATATCAGTACTAGAAAGATCTGTTAGGCTGCCTAAAAAGGCCGACCCCAGTATGTCCAGTCGTCGTTTACTCAAAGCGGGACAGTCGCAAAGCAAGTGCTCAATGCTCTCCACTTCTTCCTCATCTCCACAGCTTCGGCAGAAGTCATTGGAGTCAATACCCAATCTTTTGGCGTGTTCGCCGATCAAGCAGTGTCCCGTCAGAACCTTTACTAACGTAGACAATCTTTTCCTCTCTAGTGCGAGAAGATATTTTGACCTTTTCAGGTCATACCTTGGCCAGATTTGTCTAGCTACCCTGCAGGTGCCGATTTCTGTCCATCTTTCGTTGGACTGCCTGATTGCCTCTTGCCTAAGCCAAAGCTTGCACGTGGATAGTGGCGCACCAATATATGCAAATTCTTCGAGAATTTGTAATGTCGTCCCTTTCCTAGCAAGTTCATCGGCTTTGCAGTTCCCCGGGATATCCCTATGCCCAGGCACCCATATGAGGTGTATATTAAACTGCTCAGCCATCTCGTTAAGAGATCTGCGGCAGTCGAGGGCTGTTTGTGAATTTAGGGATGTTGCCTCCAGAGAATTGATGGCAGCCTGGCTGTCCGAGTAAATGACAACGCCAGTGTTGGTTACTATGTTGCGACTCAGCCACTTGGCGACTTCCCATATTGCCATTATTTCGGCTTGATAGACACTGCAGGTATCTGGTAGTCTGTGAGCTATATCCAGACTAAGTTCTTCACAGTGTACTCCGAAGCCAACCTTTTCATCAAGCTTCGAACCATCCGTGTAAAAGTGGAGATGGTTTCTATTACCTGGTATTCTGCCGACCCATTCGTCTCTGGCGGGAATCATAGTGATGTAATTTCTCTCGAAGGTGTACACAGTTGGTATATAGTCCACTCGGTCGGTTACCATAGCACTACACTTTGATATCCTCATGTGACCATAGTTCTTGTACCTCCACAGTGATAGGCAGTTTAATCTTATTGCCGCTTTGGTTGCAACTTCTCTCGTCACAATATTAATCGGCAGTATATGGAGTAGGGCTTGTAGAGACTCGGTCGCTGTAGTCCTTAAGGCTCCGCTTATGCTCAGGCAGGCAGTTCTCTGAACCTTTGTTAGTAGGTTGGTAATGGTTAGTTTGTCAGTTGCCGTCCACCATACCACAATACCGTATAACAGTATTGGACGAACTACTGCTATATATATCCAGTGGACGATTTTAGGAGAGAGTCCCCACCGCGACCCTACAGCCTTTTTGCAGGAATATAAGGCGACGTTGGCCTTCCTTACACGTTCCAATACGTTAAGTCTAAATAACATTTTCCTATCTAGAATTATTCCTAAAAATTTTGCACTTTCAGAAAAGACTAGATCTGTTCCATTTATCCGAGGTGGAGGGTCCACATGTGGGACATTATTCATCCTAGTAAAGAGAACCAATTCTGTCTTGTTGGGGTTAACACCCAAACCGCTGCTTCTGGCCCATCTAACCAACTTGTTCAGAGCCACCTGTAGGATGTCTCTGAGGACGTTTACGAATTTGCCACTCACTGCGATTGCCACGTCGTCCGCATATGCCACGACCTTGCAGCCACAACGTTCTAGCTCTAGCAGGATTTCATTCACCGCTAGGTTCCAAATTAGTGGAGACAATACTCCTCCTTGCGGGGTCCCTCTGTTTACATACCTTGTTAGAGTTGTGGACCCTAGACATGCTGTTATGCGTCTTCTGGTGAGCAGACTTTGAATTAGTCTAATCAAACTATTGTTAACTTTTAGATGTGACAGTGCCGCAATTACCGCATCTGAGTGAATGTTGTTAAAAGCCCCTTCTATGTCAAGAAATGCCACCATGGTGAATTCCTTGAAATGCAGGGACGATTCGATAGTGCTCACAAGTTCGTGCAGGGCTGATTCTGTAGACTTGCCCTTATTGTAGGCATGTTGGTTCCCCGACAGGAGTTTTGTATCCAGGTTTTCCCTAATGAAATGATCTAAAAGTCTTTCCAGACCTTTCAATAGGAAGGATGATAGGCTAATTGGTCTGAAGTCTTTTGGCCTAGTGTGTGATATCTTTCCCGCTTTAGGTATGAATACCACTTTGGTATCCCTCCACCGATTAGGGACGTATGAAAGCCTGATACAGCCTACATAAATTTTCTCCAGCCAGGGGATAATGTACTTTAACATTTTCTGCATTTCTGCTGGAGTGATGCCATCTGGTCCAGGTGACTTGAAGGGCTCAAAGCTGTTAATAGCCCAGCTTATTCTGGATCTCTCAGTCAAGAAGCTAGCGACGCTCGCAGTCCACTCGCACTCTTGTTGGTCCTGCTGATCCTCGGGTTCTGTTACAGAGTTGCCCGGGAAATGTGTGTCGAGCAGTACATTGAGCGACTGCTCGCTGTTTTTGGTCCAGTTATTTGCCTCATCCTGTAAATATCCCACTGTACAGGGTGAAGCAGATAATATCTTCCTCAGCCTAGCGGCGTCGGAGACCTTTTCCACTTCACCACAGAAGGTATACCAAGAGCGCCTTTGCGCCTTTCTAAGCTCCTTCTTATAGATCTTGAGTTGCTCTTTATAGGCATCCCAATCATTAGCGACCCCAGTAGATTTAGCCTTATTGAATAGCTTGTTGCAGGTCTTTTTCATAGCCGTTAGCTCAGAAGTCCACCATTGGGGTTTAGTTTTACCCTTGTACCTTGTTTTCGGACAGGCTTCTTCAAGGGAACTATTGAATGATGTGGTGATATGATCGACCAGATTATCCAGACCGGCTTTGTCATTCGGTTCGTACAGAAGTTTAGAGTTGAGGACTTTCTTGAAATTCTTCTCATACAGGTGCCACTTTGTCTTCCTTACATTTCTGTGGACGGCAGGTTTAGGCGCTTTTTCCGCGAGTTTGAACTCAATATAATGGTGATCTGAGAATGAGTGGTCGTCCAGTACATTCCACCCAATAATTTTGTCTGACAGCCGGTCAGTAGCAAACGTTACGTCGAGTACTTCTTGTCTGTCTTTAATTGTGAAGGTCGGTTTATTACCTATATTACAAATACTAAGGTTGGTAGTTAGAATAAAGTCAAGAAGCGAATCACCCCTATTGTTTATATCCGTACTACCCCAGATAGTATGATGAGCGTTCGTGTCTGCGCCAATAATCAGCTCGATCTCGTCAGACGTTGCTTCTTCCACTACTTCCCTGAATAGAGCAGTCGGTACTACAGATTCATAAGGCAAGTAGCTGGAGACCACCCAATATATGCGATTACCGATCTCCAGGCTAGCAGCTGTTTGGTCTTTACCACTTAAATTAGTCAGGAGAAAGATACTTAGATCTTTCCTGGCCAAAATGCAGGTTCTTGGAGTGCCTTCACAGTTGGCCACAAGCAGTTTAAAGTTGGGTGTCCTAATACCGCACACCCTTCCTCCCACTACGTGGGGCTCCTGTATCAGGACGATGTCTACTGCGCCTGTGGACAGGCGCAGCAATAGAGCCGCTGAGGCTGCTTTAGCGTGATGGAGGTTAATCTGTAGAATTCTTACCATCATTGGTAATTGACAGATTAACATCCACCCCGACAAGGGTGTTATCGAACTCTTCGTCCGTATCGTCGAGAAGCATATCCCCGCCAGATGCGTCAAAGAGTCCGGAGACTCCCCTCAGCCTCTCTGTGTCCGAAGTAGAGCTTTTGTCCTCAGAGAAGGACGTTACAGATCTTCTGTTAGAGTTGGAGTCACCAGAAATAATAGGCGTGGGTACCTCCGCACTTCCAGGAAGTGCCACGGTGGACGACTCACCTTCTGCAGTGGGAGCTATATCCTGCTTGTATATCTTCAAGACTATAGTCTCGAAGCCATATTGTAGGGTTGCACTCGCACCTTGTATATGGGAGGTGGATTCAGCGTTTAGGATAAGATTGACCTGCCGCTTTTTACCATCCGCCTCACCCACCTTGCTGATTCTCCAATTATGGGCCGGCAGACCAGGATTGGAATCTTTTATTATTTCTAAGATGTCAGCCGGGTTGGAGGGCTCTTCTGTAACCCAGGTGATGGCTCTAGGGTGACTAGGGATGTTGTTTTTTTCGACAACATCCAACTGGGCACCCGGCCACACCTCACCCGCCCGACTCAGAGCAGCCTTATACAGGTCTACTGATCTGGCATCACCGAAATATAAGAGCTTTACTCTCCCCTGATGCCATCCTGCATCGTTACAGATTGGTGGTTTGCCCGGCATTTCTCTACGGACATCGAGGTAGTGAGCCATAATGGCTGATTGTACATGACTCCATTTGTCCTTGAGGATGGATCCATCCTCACTACTTCTGTCTATAACAGCCATCACTAGACTCTCCTTCGCCACTTCATTGAAGGGCTTGGTGAGTGTCCTGTTGATGGTGACATTAGGGCCTCTTGCCTTTTTCGAAGGCAAGGGTTCATCAGGTGATCTGATTCGTTTTACTTTATTAGCCGTTAACACAGCTGAATTTGTGGCTCTTTCAGCCGACTCATTGGCCTTAGAAGCATCTATGACGCCTTTAGCCCAGGTAAGTGACTCTTTTTGTTTTTCGGTAAGAGCCGAAACCTCAACAGCCTCCAACTTCGTCAAAACTCTGAGCGCTACACGATGCTCATTGTGCTTCCGTTTTGACGGTCGGACATGACGTTTACCCCTCACCGCACCACCTGTTGTGAGTACTTGGGGGAGATTTTCACCATTTTTGGTGTGGTCGGCTTTGGCCAAGACCAACGGACGGACAGTCGGACGATTGGGGAACCGCGCTCCATCGGAACACGAAGGCATCCCCGTCAAGAGAATTTATTTTTATTTTGTCTGTATTAGACCGTAATAGGTACTACGATGTAGGCCTTACAGACTTTGTACAGATTTTTGCTATTGCGTAATAGGTACTGGTAACTATCCGCTATGTGATAAACACGTCCGTTCACTGCGAATGTGGTGTAGGTATCTATAACATTACGAGTTCAATCGGAAGGGGACCTTTATTTTAGAGCTACATCAGTGAGAGGGTAAAACTGTGACGACCGTTGTCCCGGCGAATGGTTCCGGGTACAAAAAGCTCAAAATACATACAAAATGATTCAGCTAAATCAGTTAAAATTGTTGGTTTCTATGGCGTTAAATCGGGAGAGCCAATTAATTTAGGACTACATCAAATCAGATGGCGATCATTGTTTGTGTGAATGGTTCCGGATAAAAATAAATTACCAATTGTCAGCCCGATCAGATATAAATCTGGTGAACCAATTTCTTTATTTCAGAACATTTACTGCATATTATTTCGTTTTTACTATACTAATATACTATATACTATGTGTGGAATTTCAGAAGATTCGAATAAGTAGTATAGTAGTTATTAAAGAATCAATATTTCACAAAATTTTAACCCTTTGTGTGGGAGGTACTAGAAGGAGTGGACCTATATGGCCCATCTTCGAACTTAGCCGGAGATAAAAATATATTACCACATACCAAATTTGAAGTCAATCGGTTACTCCTTTCGAGAGTTATCGTGCGCACCAGCCAGCAGACAGACAGACGGACGGACATTGCTCATTCGACTTAAAATGACCCAAAACGGATTTCCTCCGAACATACTTAGGGTCTTAGATCACTCCTTCGATGTGTTACACTTTTTTCCGTAGCAAATGATATATACCAAATTATATATAATAAGTTCAAAGTATTTTCATTGAATGAGATACACAGCATAAGAAATAAAAATTCTGTCGGACAAAGTAGAACAACATTAAACTTTTTTCAAGGGTTGGGTCTGTCTGTTTTTGTATATATGGACATTTCCGCCGAATGGTCAACCAGGACCGAAAAATAAAATATTGATAATCATCGTATTTGAATGTGTATAATTATAAAAAACAATGTTTTATAAAAATTTAGAAATTTACCATGTTTTCATGGTAAAATTGTTCTGAAAATTTAAAAAAAAATATTTTTTCACTTTAAGCTACTTTTAAAGACATTTTTATATTTAATTATATTACATGCAAAACATATGTTATGATTGCATTCTTTCTACAAAATCTCTCTATTACAATCAATAAAGAAGAGAAAAATGCAAGGAGACCAAAAAAAGTTCGATTAACGGTTAATTTTTATTTTGCTTCTTATCTATGTTCTAATCGTACGTTCGCGACCGAAAACATAATTTTATTGTAATTCCTACGCATTGAACGCAGCAGGTGCCAGACACAACACATTTTAATGAGGTTCGGTGTCCCTAATTTAAAAATCAAAAAACTTTGGTGCTACAATTAACCAAAATTTTTTTTTATCTTCAAAGTTTCGTACGTTCGCGACCGTAAGTATATTTTCTCATACACAATGCTTTTATTTTTTTAACACGCAAATATATTTTCGTAGATGGGTTAAACATGTGATAAATCGCAAAATGAAAAACAGAAGCGTTATATGAACAAAATTAAAAGCGATCCCCAAAAATTAAAAGAATTACGTGAAAAAGCTGCCCAGAGGATGAGAAAACGCCGCTCAGCATTGGCAAAAAAATATATTCTAGAACATATGCAAGAAAATGAAATTTACAAAAACGAGTTAATTGGAGAATTCGTAAGCAAGACAATATTTTACGAATGTCGACCCAAATATGTTGAACTTTCGACCAAAATGCCGCATAACATGTGTGTATGTATTTATCACGCCAATTTCAGTTTTTTATTAAATGGGTGCGCAACAGTTATAGAATGTTTTCCGAAAACCTTCGGAAAACATTTGCAATTAACTTGCTGCAATATTAAGGAGGAATGCTGTATGACCAACGATTGCGAAAACTGTAGAAAAGATGTGAAATCTATTGTTCCAGTAAAATATCTAAAAAAAATGGATGACATCGTGAAATGGCAACACTGGAGAAAAGTAAACGATAGAATAACTTTAACTTACTCTGTTGCTCCGCTTTCAGACTTATTTTATGAATTAGAAGATCAGCTGCCACATTTTAAAACACACTTCTTTGTTAAACGAGACCAACAAAATTATTTTGAAGCCGTAAGGAAAAATATCAAGCCCGGAGAACTAGTCTTACAAATTGACTTCGCAGAAAATTATAGGTTGGTCTGCCAAAATGAAGTCCAAAGCGCGCACTTTAGTTACAAACAAGTGTCAATTTTTACTTGCGTAGCATGGATGCTTGACAAAACTACATCATTTGCCGTAATAAGCGATGGTTTAAGTCACAGCAAAATCGATGTGTACGTTTTTATAACGATGATTGTTGAAGAAATTAAAAAGCAACATGGTAGATTTCAAAGAATATTTTTTTTTCGGACGGAAGTAGCTGCCAATTTAAAAATAAATTTATTATTTTCGAGCTTACCCCATTTAATGTCTAAATTCGGTTGTAAAATACTTGAATGGAACTTCTTTGCAACATCACATGGGAAAGATGCAGATGGCGTTGGAGCGATTGTAAAAAGAAAAATATGTCAATTAACTAAAAGAAAAAACATTGTTTTAAATGATGCATTGTCTTTCAACAACTGTGTTCGTCACCACATTACTGGAATTAACATTTTATACATTGAAACTGATACAATTGATAAAAATATCCCCAACTCTACTTGCAAAATGGAAGGATATGCCGAATATTCCAGGTATCAGAATGATTCATTCGATTTCCTGTGATGAACGGCCTACTCAGAAAAACAAAAATATCATGAATATTGTTAATATTTCATTATTTCATATTTAATAAAATAATATATTTCCTCTTATAAATGTTACTACACACAATAAATTGAGAATTAAATGTTTTGTTAAGGAAATATGAAGTTATTTATGGGAAAATATATGGTGATAATGGTAAAAAAAATCATATGGAAAAATCGTACGTTCACGACCGGCACTCAAGTCAATTAAAAAAAACTAATAGAGATAATTAATTGTGTAAATACTCGATAGAAAGCTACATTAATCCTCTTTTAAAATATACTAGCTGGACCCGGTCCACTTCGTTGCCCCAGACTTCAGATTTCCGATTCCGTCAATTTTTTAACCAATTACGTAGACTGCCATCAAATGCATATTTACAAAATTACAACACTCTCGCTAACAAATTGTTCAAGGTATTTAATTTCAGAAATTTGCTTATAAGGTGGGGTCGCCCATTGGTGCGACCCCAACCCTTTTGGACCATTCACGTAGACTATCACCAGATCGATATGCAAAAAATTACAGCACTCTCGATAAAAAATTGTGCAAGGTATGACTCTCAATTTCAAAATTTGGCTTATACTCGCATAGGCGGGGCAACGTCCATTGGTCTGATCCCGCCTATTTTTGGTCGAATCACGTAGACTGTCATCAGATACATATACCCAAAACTGCAGAGCTCACTTAAACAAATGGGCGGTGCCTCCCTTTTTTGTGTAATCACCTAGACTGCGTGAGATACACAAAATCACAGCACTCTCGCTAACAAATTGTGCATGATATCTCAATTTCAAAATTTGGTTTATATGGGCGGGGCCAGGCCCATTGATCCGATCCCGCCACTTTTTTATAACATTCACGTAGGCTATCATCAGATACATATGCACAAAATTACAGAACTATCGCTAAACAATTGTGTAAGACATCTCAATTTCAAAATTTAGTTTATATGGGCAGGGCAACGGCCATTGATCCGATCCCGGCCCTTTTTGGACCAATAACGTAGACTACCACCAGACATCACTCTCGCTAAAAATTGTGGAAGATATGTGTCTCAATTTCAAAATTTGGCTTATATAGGCGGGGCCACGTCCATTGGTCTGATCCCGCCAATTTTTGGGCGAATCGCGTAGACTGTCATCGGATACATATGTCCAAAACTGCAGCACTCTCGATAATAAATTGTGCAAGATATTTCAATTTCAAAATTTGGCTTATATGGACGTTGCCACGCCCATTGGTTCGATGCCGCTCATTTTTGGACCAATCACGTAGACTACCACCAGATATATATACACGAAATTACAGCACTCTCGGTAAAAAATTGTGCAATATATCTCAATTTCAAAATTTGGCTTATATGGGGGGGGGGGGGCACGCCCATTGTTCTGATCTCGCCCATTTTTGGACCAATCACGTAGACTGCCACCATATACATATACACAAAATTCCAGCACTCTCGCTATCAAATTGTGCAAAATATCTCAATTTCAAAATTTGACTTATATGGGCGGGGCCACGCCTATTGGTCCGAACCCGCCCATTTTTGGACCAATCATGTAGGTCGCCAACGGATATATATATACAAAATTCCAGGTCTCTCTGTAACAAATTGTGCAAGATATCATATTTTTAAAATTTGGCTTATATGGGCGGTGCCACGCCCATTGGTCCGATCCCGCCCATTTTTGGAAAAATCACGTGGACTGCTACCAGATACATACATACAACATTACAGCCATATTGTTTCCTAATGCACACACTCTCGGCGTACGTTTTCTATCACAATTAATTTAATTAATTTCAATTCACCACCAGAAAACATCACTGAGATACTAAATGTATGCAATCCCGTGTTGGGGCGTTAGTCGATTGAATAAGACAGATAGGTCTCGAAGCTTTGCTGTATTTACATAGTGAGACATATACGGATTCTGCAAAATCCCACTTAAGATGTAAAAAAGCGTTAAGACATAACACACTGGTGCAGTTTTGGGTCAACATATTGAATGTTCTTCGTAAAAAAGTTCCTTAAATAAGCATCGTAGAGCGAAAAGGGTGAAATTTGTTAAACTTAAAATGGTTATATCTCGTTAAATAAGCATCGTACTGCGAGAAGGAAGAAATTTTTGTACCACAGATTGCAATTACTTATTTTTTGACCAATCACTTATTTTTTAAGGTTTCCTTAGCAAATCTTAAAGTGGCAATATTTCGTCAAATAAACGCCGTAGTGCAAAAAATCTGAAATTTTGTTATCACTAATTTTTTGCCCACTAGTTTGAGTTTCCTTCGCGAAACACAAAACGGCAATATCTCTTAAATAAGCATCGTTGAGCGAAAAGAACGAACTTTTGTTATCACTTATAGTTTGGACAAACTTCTGTTACCAATATTTTTTTCCAAATTTTGAATTCCCTTAGCAAAACTTAAAATGGCAATATCCCGTTAAATAGCTGTTAAGGATAATTCATGTCGTTTTATTGCGTAGAGGTAATGTATTTGAAACAAAAATCGAGACGTACACTGAAACTCTTTACATAAATGTGTTTAGTTTCTTTGATCTAAAAAATAGAAGCTAATATACTTACCAGTTAAAAATTTCTACAGGATTGGTTGTAGTGATTAAAGGTATTGACAGTTCCGGGTAAAAAGACGACATAAAAGCTGAAGTGGAAAAGAAGACGACTATAAAGTGAAATCGATAATTAACATTATCCATAAAAATAAAATTCCCCAACTCAAGTTTTAGGTGGAATTAACATTCGAGCATTCTAAAATTGGATGCTCGAATGTTATGATGGCGCCACACATCCATATATGATTTGAGATGGATTGCAAACAGCTTAGGCCAACACTAAAACGAAGTAGGAAATTTTCTTCGAAGTCAAAGTATAGACACACTACTACATAGTCTCTGAGAATTATTTTAACCCAATGAATTGTTTCGGAATACATGGTTATTCCACATACTATACTAACCACCCCCTGTGGCGATGCTGCAGTTATTGTGCAAAACAAAATAAATGTACGACTATGCCCGAATATACCACTGACCATATTTAAGCCACTTCAATCGCTATCACAGTTCGAAATACGACAAATGATCACAATATTAGCAAAGATCAAATTAGAGATTTCTTTTCCATCAGTGGAACCAAATTTTTGGTAGCAGGAGATTACAATGACAATCACACATATTGGGGCTCTCGGGTCACCACAACTAATAGTAGACTGTTATTAAATGCCATAGCATCCGCTAATCCCGACGTCATTTCTGGTGGTTAATCGATATATTTACCGACATTTTTGAACAAAACAGCCGACATAATTGATTTCGCTGTGGTTAAGCATGTAAAGCGTATTTCCTTCGATTTAGCCGATGTAGAATATAAAATAAGTTAGCTCTCACCTGCCTGAAAGTTTATCGTTGCGATCAGCAAACGAGATTGACACCGCCGTGAGTCTGCGAAATATCTTAAACTGTGCGGTAAAAGCTGACACTCGTACAAGGACAAATGGAGCCATGTGCAATCAGCCATTATGGCTCATTACCTCGATGTCCGTACAGAAATGCCGGGCAAACCACCAATCTGCAACGATGCAGGATGGCATCAGGGTAGAGTAAAGCTCTTATATTTCGGTGATGCCAGATCAGTAGATCTGCATAAGGCTGCTATGAATCGAGCGGCTGAGGTGTGGCCGGGTGCCCAGTTGAATGTTGTCGAAAAAAACAACATCCCTAGTCACCCTAGAGCCATCAGCTGGGTTACAGAAGAGCCGGCTGACATATTAGAAATAATAAAAGATTCCAATCCTGGTCTGCCCGCCCATAATTGGAGAATCAGCAAGGTGGGTGAGGCGGATGGTAAAAAGCGGCAGGTCAATTTGATCCTTAACGCTGAATCCGCCTCCCATATACAACGAGCAAGTGCAACCCTACAATATGGCTTCGAGACTATAGTCTTGAAGGTATACAAGCAGGATATAGTTCCCACTACGGAAGGAGAGTCGTCCATTTGAAATTCGATTCCATTTGAAATTCGAAAAGGTCAATTGAAATTGGAAGATTGCATTTGAAACTCGAAAAACATCAATTGAAATGCGAAAAAAATCAATTGAAATTCGAAATACATTAATTAAAATTTGAATTTTTCCGTTTGAAATTCGTAATACACCAATTGAAATTCGAAAAACATTGAAATTCGAAAATGTAAACAAATCTGAACATTGGATTGGGTAGAATTTATTTATATATTTTTTGCTGACTAAATTTTAACATATAATGTGACGAACAGATAACATATAGATTATCTAATCTTTTATGAATATTTATTTAAAAATGCTCACTTAAATGCTACCTCAACTAATATACAGCATTAATTTTAAATTTTTCGAATTTCAATTGATGTTATTCGAATTTCAAATGGAAAAAATCGAATTTCAGTTGATGTTTTTCGAATTTTAAATGATGTGTTTCGAATTTCAATTGATGTGTTTCAAATTTCAATTGACGTGTTTGAAATATCAAGTGATGTGTTTCGAATTTCAGTTGATGTTTTTCGAATTTCAATGACGTTTTTCGAATTTCAATTGACCTTTTTCGAATTTCAAATGGAATAATCGAATATCAATTGATGTTTTTCGAATTTCAAATGGAATCTTCGAATTTCAATTGTTTTTTTTCGAATTACAACTGAAAATGATGTAGTTATATATAGGGACTTAAAATTTGTCAAATAACATTCTTGGTTTAAGAAACTGTAATCTGCTAAATTTTATAAACATCTATTCAGAAATTCGGATCCTGTAGCTCTTATATGTAAAATCGGGATATAGATACATATATACGACAACGTTTATTGTCGGCGCCAACAATTTTTTTCTATGTATATACATACCTCGTTGATGCCGAATTGGAATGCACATTAATGTGGGAGGTATATATAAATCTTAACCGATTTTTATTTAATTCCTCATAGAACTTCTCTGTGCTAAATTTCAAAAATACCTGCCAGAAAATAAAGCTTTTATACCGCTTAAATTCCAAATCGGGAAGTACATCGGAGTTAACTTGCGACCTGTACTTTGCGACAAACTTAAGATGGGCAGACGGACAGATTTTGCTACATTGAATCTGGTATTGATTCAGAATCGAGCGGTATACTTTAAGGTTGGCCAATATTTTGGGGCGTTACAAACATCTCGGAAAAATCAAACTTATAACCCCTGTTACACAGAGTGGTGAAAGGTATCAAAATTATTAAATCAAAATATTTAAGGCCTAAAATACGGGAATTCAATTCCTCTCCGGGGACTTTTTTGAGCCCCCAAATGTTAAGGACTGGTGGCCACTGGACATATTTTTCTTGCGTTTTAAGAGGAGAACTAGAGGGTTAAGATCTTCCACAAAAATGGTCCTCATAAAATTCCACTATATAACACCGACAATAAGAGATCTCTCAGACATTAACTTACAGAATTTTTTCATTTAGTATAATGCTCCTTTCGACATAAAATTTAAAACTTTGACCCGCGGTAAAAAGACCCAGACCAGCTGGACCATAAGTTTATTCTACAAAAATTATCTACAAAATATGCCCTTTCAGAATTGTAGGGTCCCTATTCTGTTTCGATTAAAAGGCGTTTATTTGTTGGACAGTGTAATTGACTAGGCTAGGTTTTTTTACATAAAATTAGGTGGAAATCACTGATCTCTATGTGTCATTGTCAACATTTTCAGCAGAAAATAATGCAATAAAAACGTGTACTATCACTGATTTCTATAGAAAAATATCGTGGATATCACTGGTTTCTATAGAAAATACAGCGGATATCACAGTTTTCTATTGAAAATAGTGGCTATATCTCTGTTTTCTATAGAAAATATTGCTGAGATATTATATTATTACTGTTTTATTTAAAAATAGTGCGTATATTACTGTTTTCTATAGAAAATAGTGCGGACATCAATGTTTTCTATAGAAAATAGGGCGCACATCACTGTTTTCTATAGAAAATAGTGCTAATATCACTGTTTTCTATAAAAAATAGTGTTAATATCACTGTTTTCTATAGAAAATAGTGTGGATATCACTATTTTCTAAAGTAAATAGTGCTGATATCACTGTTTTCTAAAGAAAAAAGTGCGGGAATCATTGTTTTCTAAAGAAAATAGTGCGCGCATCACTGTTTTCTGTAGAAAATAGTGCGCACATCACTGTTTTCTGAAGAAAATAGTGCGCACATCACTGTTTTCTGAGGAAAATAGTGTGCACATCACTTTTTTTCTGTGGAAAATAGTGCGCACATCACTGTTTTCTGAGGAAAATAGTGTGCACATCACTTTTTTTCTGTGGAAAATAGTGCGCACATCACTGTTTTCTAAAGAAAATAGCGCAGATATCAAGGGTTTATGTAGAAAATAGGGCTAATATCACCCTTATCTATAGGAAATAGTGCGGATATCACTGTTTTCTATAGAAAATAGTGTGGGTATCACTGTTTTCTGTAGAAAATAGTGAGGATAAAACTGTTTTCTAAAAAAAAATAGCACGGATATCAAGGGTTTCTTTAGAAAATAGGGCGAATATAACTGTTTTCTATAGAAAATAGTGCGGATATCACGGCTTTATGTATAATTATATAGTGCGAATATCACTGATAGAAAATAGTGCAGATTTCACTGTTTTCCACAGAAAATAGTGCAGATATCACTGTTTTCTATTGAAATTATTGCGGATATCATTATTTTCAATACAAAATAGATGGATATTACAGTTTTATGTAAAAAACAATGCGTATATCACTTTTGTTTGCTGAAAATTGTACGAATATCACTTTTTTACATAGAAAGTAGTGCTGTTGTCACAATTTTCTACATTATTAATATTTACTATCGAAAACAGGGCGGCTATCATTGTTTTCTTTGAAAATGGTGCGAATATTATTGTTTTCTATTGAGAAATGTGTGAATATCACTATTATCCATAGAAAATAGTGCTGTTTATCACTGTTATCCACGTAAAGTAGTTATGTTATCAATGTTTTGCATAGAAAGGTTTGGCTATATATATAGAAAATTTTATTATTATTGGTTTTATGCCCTATCATTCCATCACGGCAGTAATCAAAAATGTGTGGTCTGAAGTTAGCCAACTTGGCCGTTTATTTATTTATTTTTATTTATTTAACGAACGAAATGACCCATATCTCGGATATGTGAGTATGAGGAATGTGCGCACGACACAATGTTCCGCGGAGAGAAAATACTGAAATGTAATTTTTAGAACAAATTTCTTGCTTGGAGGCGGTGGCATAAACACCCAAAAACATATCTTAAAGTGCACTTGCCACAGTTTCGTATATATTTTGTTGGAGCTCCTTTCTACCGTTGCTTTGTTGTGCTATCTTAAATGCAGCCGAACGGTTATTGACTGTTAGGAACAGGGCTATAATTGTATCTTTCTCAAGCCGATTCACTTGCTTGCATCACTACTCCGAGCCTTACTGCAGCCATTCGACTGTTTCACAGTCATGTCAACTTAATTTAATTGGAATAGGCAAATAAAACAGTGACAAGAATTATAAAATTTTGCCAAAAGAATATTTGATCCATAGCAAATATAAGTACAACAAAATCGCGATAAAAATCATACTTATCCTTACACCACAGTTGTACAGGGTATTATAAGTTTGTTTCATGGCAGATGATTGTGACACCTAGACCCACCTTTAAGTAGACGGATCGACTCAGAATCACTAGGTGAGTCGATTTAACCATGTCTGTCCGTACAAATAGTTTGTTATTTGTAAAGCTAAGTATATGTACACGATTGCCAGATCGGACAACGTTATCAACCCTGTTAAAGGGTTGCACACCTTTTGGACCAATCTGGCAACTCCCACTGCCACATCCCACACAAGCTTGATGTCTGTGCGCTAATTGCTATTTGCAAGTACTGTCCAATTTGCATGCAATTTGGCATGGACATGTTTTTTGTACCAAAGACCATCCATATTTAATTTGAAGAAAATCGGTTCAGATTTGGATATATCGCTCTTACAAATTTCTCACCGATTTTAAAAATATGGACCATATATGCCGCCAGCGAAATGAAATTTGCATAAATATGGGCACACACAATATTTAAGGAGTAGTTATGGTGTACTAAAAAGGTAACCCAATAATGCAATACCTCCCGATGTTACAACCAAATTTCATTCTTAGCACAAACTCAAAAATATCGGTTTGCGTTTTGCATATAAACGTAAACATAGTCCTACTCATATACACATCGAATAAATTACTTGAAATATAAAAAAGTTATTGTTTATCAAATAAAGAGTACACATTTAAATTTTTTATTTTTATACCCTACACCACACTGTGGTACAGGGTATTATGACTTTGTGCATTTGTTTGTAACACCTAAAAGGAGAAGAGATAGACCCATTGTTTATTATACCGATCGACTCAGAATCACTTTCTGAGTCGATTTAGCCATGTCCGTCTGTCTGTCTGTCCGTCTGTCCATGTATTCTTGTAATCAAAGTGCAGGTCGTATTTATGGTCCGATTGTGATGAAATTTAGCATAGTGCTCTTTTTTGGCCCAAGGACGATCCCTATTGAAATTGGTTAAAATCGGTTCAGATTTGGATATAGTCCCCATATATGTGTTTCACCCGATTTGACATGCAAGCGCCGTAGAAACCACATTTTACATCCGATCTTTATGAAATTCGGCAGAGAGAGTTTTATTATTACGTGAATGAACACTACCAAATTCGGAGAAAATCCGATCAGATTTAGATATAGCCCCCATATATATGTTTCACCCGATTTGGCATGTAAGCGCTGTAGGAACTGTATATTAAATCAGATCAGTACGAAATTTCATACATGTATGAACAATGCCAAATACTAATCGCAATGCCCATTTTCGCATTGGTAGGTAGGTGTAGGGTATTATATAGTCGGCCCCGCCCGACTTTCTGTCTTTCCTTACTGGTTTTTATTTAAAAATCTTCTTGTACGTCTAATTCAAATACATTTACATTTTCAAATCCGTCAGTTTCAGAACTGCTATCATCTTCATCCCAATGTAAATTGTTGTTTGATGTATATGCCAATTGCGGTAGATCTAGACCAATTACTTCTGGGGGGAAATGAATTTCTTTTATTTTGTGTTTTTCTCTCCGAAATGAAAATACTGGATAATAATGGATCCGAAGTTATATAATTAAAGCGACTATTCTGTCTAGCATGCTTATAAAATTTGTTCCGGGCCTCCGAAGCATTTTCCCCTAAGCAGCCAACAGGAAGTGCAGAAGCCACAATAATCTGCCAACTATGCGCTAATATTTTATATGCAGTTGCTGACATGGGATACCAAGGATATTTTTCCATGTATAAATAAGCAGCACGATCGCAAAATTTTTCTAATTTGTCAACGTTACCCTCATATTCGCATGAAATTGTTATTAATATGGTACGAAAGCATTTAAGGACATCTACATCAAAGTCTAATATTGTTGCGAATAATTCAACATTTGAAAATGCTCTTCTCGCCGTATTTCCGTCATTAGTACTACCACTTCCATTTTGCTTTGGTTTGTCTACGTGAAGTCCAAGTTGATCCCAACGTCTGCGTTGAATTTCATGCTTTCGCGCCTTACTTTTACCTTTATCCTTTTTATCTCTGATATGCCACTTGCTAATTCCAATTCTGTAGGATATTTTTAAAACAAATTCCAGAAAGCGTATCCAGGCATGAAGGGGACTCACTCCATATAACAGTGTCACAGGTTTTGGTTTAAAAATATTGGACTTCAGACTCAAAGTTTTTCGAAATTGGTCCGGCTTTGCACCACATATTGGACAAGACTGTGTAGAATTAGTGCCTGTTATTTAACACTTTTCCATCTATTAAGTCAAAGTTTACAGATATATTGCTGCTGTTAAGGCCGGTGTATACAAAAGGCATCAAGTTCTGTATCTGCAGGTCCAAATTGAATTTCTCACTCAAAATGTGTGCAGTACTTTCTTTTGCATACTCAATTTTAAGGGGTCTGCAAAATCGTACAGACTGTGGTGTGCGGTTAATCCAAAGAATTCTGCCCAAATTATCTGTCAATTTAAGTGGTATCAAAGACGTGACGAATAATGATTGATCCAATAAATCTGATTCTTCCTTTTCAAATTTTTGCTTATACATGCTTTGTCCGGTAGAACCGTCAAATCCATAACTGGCAATAATTTTAACATGGGTAATATCTTTAAATTGGTTAAACACTTCCGGTTGCATTAAAATTAAGCGTTCCGCCGTATGATTTAATACATTTTGGATTGACACCTGGGAAATTGTTTCTGAAATAATTATTTCGTTTGGTCTACATTTCACCTTAACCTCAAGCAATTTCTTATAGCTGGGATATATGTCGCAATCGTGAATTTTATTTAGAAGTCTTATGTTACAATATTGTCTTTTAGTTAGCCCATTTTCTAGTAAAAATGCTAATGCCTCATCAGGAGTAATGGGAACTGTTTCGTGTAAGGAATGTTTTTTTCTCATTTCATTAAAATTTGCAGGTTGTGTTAAAGTTTTTTTTTTTTAAAAAATGAAACATCGGTATCTTTTGTCTTCTTCGCAGATAAAGCTGCCTCATGAACAAGAAGAGGAGTGTTTTATTCTTGGCGCAGTGAGAGTTCAGCTGCCAACTTCCTCTTTAGCCGATTTCCACCTTCAGTGTAGGTTAAGCTGTGTCGACCCGCAACATTGGATGGTGGTATTGTGTAGTCATATAATAATATATATATTATATGTATATATGTCATTCAATAAATCGGTCCAAATGTCTTCCGAACTTCGGTAAATATTTCCGAATATAGAGAGTAAAATTATGAACTTCATTCTTTATTTGTTTTATTTTGTTTTCGTTAAATTTTTTAAAAAAATTTTGTAGTACCCAATTCGAAACGGCTTCATTTTTGCGTCCATTTCCATCCCAAATAGCTAACAATTCAGCACGGCTAAACACTAGTTTGACTGAAAAAACATAATTTTGATAATTTTGCGCACAAAACGCAAAGCGCCCACATACTACAATAAACAATCGTGCGTTTAAATTTTCATGAACACGCGAGTACATCTATAACTTTTTCTTTACGAATTTGAGGTTATGTATCTCTAAAATACCACACCACATAAACACGAAAGAACAACGACAAAGACAACAGAATATGAATTATGTTTCAATAATTAGAAACTGCATACCTTGAGCTTGAGTCTCCATATTTCACAAATTAAATAAAATGTCAAATTCACAGATGTCCATCAAAGATATTGCCAATTTTTTTCTCAAGAAGATGTGCTTAAATACACGTGATTGAACTAGTAACTTTGATTACATGGAGAAAAACAGTGTTGCCACCTAAGTTTAAAAAAATATATTTTCTAGGTTCTCTATAGGGTTACCTTTACGAATATGTATATAGATCTGTTAATTTCTTATGTTTATTTTTTTAATTTATGCCATAAAAAATGGGTTTGGGACCAGTGTGCAGTGGCCAGTTAGCACAGTGACTAGTCGTGACAAGTTCCGTCGCAGTTGCGACAAATGTCGTCGTATTGAAGTTTTAACCGCTTTGCATGATCTCCAATTGGCCAGTGGCCAGTTAGCACAGCGATTAGTCGTGACAAGTTCCGTAGATTTAAGCTGATCAGAAACTTTGTTCGGTGAGTGTTGTATCGTGACCAGGTGCTTTTGGATTTTCGACATGCTTCAGTCTAATCCCACCTGGTCTCCGCTTGTTGCATGTAGTAATTGAAGATATCCTTTTTAAAGACTCCCAGAGGCGTTGCGACTGATACATCTGGTGGTTGAAGAGAAGAGATGATCCTGCTCTAGCTAGTTCGTCTGCCTTTTCATTCCCCTCAGTCCCCTATGACCTGGGACCTACTTTTGATACACGACCTAGCTTAGCAAGTTCTTCCTTACAGTCTGTCACAAGTTTTGATGTGATGATGTTGTTTTTTAAAGCAAGGAGAGCCGCTTGAATATCGACAAATATTCCAATGCGACCTGTTTATGCTGTAGAACATTAAATGCTTCCTTAATGGTCAGTATCTCTGTCTGAAAAACATTGCAATAATCCTTGGTGTCGTGTCCCGTCAATGGAATTCCGCTTTCTATTCTGTTCTGCTAGGGAATTTGGCTTCAAATGGCAGTTCGAAGGTCAATGCGGGAGTGCAGTAGTCTACTGTAGTTATTGTTCCTCTGGGGAGTTTATGAAGGATATTCCAAAGCGTGTAATCTTGAGGCCGTGCATGCCACACTAGCTTTAATATGTAGATCTATTGACAATATATGCATCATCGTTCCTCTGGGGAGTTTATGAAGGATATTAAAGAGCGTGTAATCTTGAGGCCGTGCATGCCGCACTAGTTTTAATGCGTAGATCTATTGGCAATATATTCATCATCGTGTTAAGGGCTTTGGCAGGACGAGTACGCATTGCTCCTGCCACGCCTATGCATGCAGATCTTTGTACGCTATATAGTTGCTTTTGTGCAAGTGCACCATCTTGCGACAGGCGAAATATGCAACAGTTGATTTCTGATTCCGGTTTTCCATATTACATTCTTTGATAGTTTTGAGTTCAGGATTACGCCTAAGTATTTGACATGATCCTGTAGTGGTATTTCATGACCGCGTAACCGTGGCTTAAAGGATCCATATTTGGTTCTTGTGGTAAACTCCACAATCTCAATTTTTCCCGGATTCACTCCCAGATCACTACTTGTGGCCCCGTTATCAAGTGACTACAGGGTCCGTTCATGACGGACGCAATAAACCTTTGCTTTTTCGTGACTACGTTTTCCTGCCTTGGATATGAAAACAACCTTTAACTGTCTCCACCTCAGTGCTATGTAGTTGACGGATGGGCACAGTCTAAAAATTTTCACAAGCCATGAGTAGATTATGCTCTCCGCACTTTGAAGCATTTGGTATAATGCCGTCTGGCCCTGGAGACTTGTAAGGTGAGAAGCTGTTTATAGCCCAAGTGACTTTAATAGGAATAATTATCTTATCAACTTCAACACTATTTTCTTCTTGAGTTATTGGGTTTTGCTCTTCATTAGCTGTATCCGTACAGCCTCTTTGGTATTTTCTAGCGATCCACAGAAGTCTATCCATGATTGCTTCTTTGATCTGGCTGTGGCTTTTTTGTACTCCTTTAGCGTATCCTAGGATTTACTTACCCCTTCTATTATTACAACGACTTCACTCAATGTTTCATTTATTTATTGAGTTGATTGTCTTATTCTGTCGCACGTCTACATACATCACAACGTCTATTAAGCGTTCCCTAAATTAGAATATAAATAAAACAGAGTGACTCTGTCGCATAAATTAGGCTGAATTTGACCGATGGCAAGGGTTATGTTGGCTTTGAGAGCTGCTGTGGTTTGTGGTTTCTTTTCATATACCTGCGACTTAAGAGAAACCACGATTAGACCCCCTAACGGGTCGGTGGCCAGTACACATCACCTCCACGTGAGCTGACTATTCCTCATAGCTGGTGCAGAATTCCAATGTGGCATAATGGACGGTATCCATTAGTATGGTTCGGTCCCAACACACAAAAAAACAGTCGACACCTTCTACGTTTAAAGATTATAGAGGACAATTTTAGAACAACAAAAAATTGTCTGATCCGTTCACCCTAAAAACGGCATCCTATCGACTTCCAGTATTTCGTTTCCGGCATCCATATGATGCCTATTTCTCATTACGACCAGGAAAACTCCTTAAAACGATGAAACTTTTCAGTTAACACCATTTAGTTTTATTCACTTTTTGTGCTGTAATGTCCATTGGCGTTCTATCGAAACTAAACGTAAACCGTTGTTCATGGTTTATGAATGGCGTCATTTTGCCCTTTGAACACTGGAGTCCGAAGTTAATTTTCACTGTTGACTTCAATTGATGTGTTTCGAAATTCAATTGATGTGTTTCGAATTTCAAATGATATTTTTCGAATTTCAATTGATGTATTTCGAATTTCAATTGATGTGTTTCGAAATTCAATTGATGTGTTTCGAATATCAATTGATGTTTTTCGAATTCCAAATGTAATATTCGAATTTCAATTGATGTTTTTCGAATTTCAAATGGAATCTTTGAATTTCAATTAATTTTTTCGAATTACAATTGAAAATGGCGTAGTGTCCAATTCAGGCCAACAGAAGTTGGTAATCACCAATGTATAACGCTTGTCGTTGACGATGATGTCCTGACCAACGTCGTTCTCAAAGAATCATGTACCGATGACGTCAGCCCAAAATGCACAGTGAATTTTTCTGCATGCATTGGACTCTCTTAGATACATATCATAAGGATTTGAACGTTCGATTGGAACGCGCGGAACGTTGTCCAAACCGAAAATACCTTTTGACAAAATGATTTTATCATATGCATGTTGAACGTTATATCCGTCCATGGAGATTTGGCAAATCTGACTGAATAAATTCAATTCGACAGGTGTTGCTTGAACAATATGACCGCTATCAACTTTGGAAGTCCCTTTTGGAACACCCATTATTTTAACATGAGTGGCTATAATTGATACTTATCCCACTCTATTGTTAACGTTCGATTTAATGCAGATACTGATTATTTAAATCCCATGGACAGTTTATAATATTCTAAATGACTGTATTGATAAATGAGTTAATTATAAAGGGTTTTTTTTACATCTCCACAACTTTGAGTTGGTAAGACTGCTTTATTTGACAACCAATTTAACATCTTATAGTTGCTTTGTGTTTAGTTTGGCTTGCTAATTCATCATGGACAGAACTACTTACTCGAGGGCAATGTTTGCAAAATGTTAAAATTTCATGAAAAACAATTAAACAATTAACATTTTTTTTTGCTTTGCTTTATTTTAATTTTGAGTTTTGTAAAAACAAAAACAAGTGTTCATACATGTAATAAGAAAACTCTCTCTGTTAAATTTCGTACGGATCGGATATAAAACACGATTTCTACAGCGCTTAAATGTTAAATCAAGTGAAACATATATATGGTGGCTATATCTTAATCTGAACCGATTTTCCTCGAATTTGGCAGTGTTTATTCATGTAATAAGAGAACTCTCTCTGTTAAATTTCATACTGATCGGATATAAAACACGATTTCTACAGCGCTTAAATGTTAAATCGGGTGAAAGATATATATGGTGGCTATATCTAAATCTGAACCTATTTTCCCCGAATTTGGCAGTGTTTATTCATGTAATAAGAGAACTCTCTCTGTTAAATTTCGTACCGATCGGATATAAAACACGATTTCTACAGCGCTTAAATGTTAAATCGGGTGAAACATATATATGGTGGCTATATCAAAATCTGAACCGATTTTCCCCGAATTTGGCAGTGTTTATTCATGTAATATAAGAACTCTCTCTGTTAAATTTCGTACTGATCGGATATAAAACACGATTTCTACAGCGCTTAAATGTTAAATCGGGTGAAACATATATATGGTGGCTATATCTAAATCTGAACCGATTTTCCCCGAATTTGGCAGTGTTTATTCATGTAATAAGAGAACTCTCTCTGCCAAATTTCGTACTGATCTGATTTAAAATACAGTTCCTACAGCGCTTACATGCCAAATCGGGTGAAACATATATATGGGGGCTATATCTAAATCTGATCGGATTTTCTCCGAATTTGGTAGTGTTCATTCACGTAATAATAAAACTCTCTCTGCCGAATTTCATAAAGATCGGATGTAAAATGTGGTTTCTACGGCGCTTGCATGTCAAATCGGGTGAAACATATATATGGGGACTATATCCAAATCTGAACCGATTTTAACCAATTTCAATAGGGATCGTCCTTGGGCCAAAAAAGAGGACTATGCTAAATTTCATCACAATCGGACCATAAATACGACCTGCACTTTGATTACAAGAATACATGGACATACGGACAGACAGACGGACATGGCTAAATCGACTCAGAAAGTGATTCTGAGTCGATCGGTATAATAAACAATGGGTCTATCTCTTCTCCTTTTAGGTGTTACAAACAAATGCACAAAGTCATAATACCCTGTACCACAGTGTGGTGTAGGGTATAATTACACAAAACACACACTAGAGTTTATCTGATTTGCGGTATTTTTCCGCAAATATGTCGATCAAATTAAAAATTGACAATTTGTTAAGCTACTGAATGTTAATGGAAATCAGTTATGAATGAGTGCGCCTAGACTAGACCCGACACGCCGGGTAAATAATTGGATAGTGAATTTACATTTTATTGTATTTGAATTTCCATTGAATTTTAATGAGAGTTTTAGACAAAACCTTCTAATTGCCGTTCAATAAACAATCGGCGGGGGGAAAATAAGTACACAGTACTTTCAATGATGTTTGATATTTAATCCTATTCTGCTGTTTGTGTGTGTTAAAAGTTATTTGGTAATTCATTTTAAATTGAATCGCGTTTTTTTCAATTGGTGTTTGTACAAGTGGTTTTAGTGGCAGAAACGGTGTGCATATCAGTGAAGGGCGTTACATGGTTCCATAGGATTTTGGTGATATTTGTTGTTGATTTTTTTTTTTTGAGTTTGGTTTAGTTTAGAAATTGTATAGTTGGAAGTCAGGCGGCTGTCGCGTTATGGATAGTGTTAATTTGGAATTAATTGCAATTTAGATTAAAAACAAACAGTTAGGAAATTGTAATTTAAAAATGTTTGTATTTATACGTAGAGAAATTTTTGAAAATTTTAAATTATTTGCTCGTTTGTTTGAAAAAAGTAAAGATTTTTCCAATTAATGCTTACAATTGGATTTAAATTTAAACTGAGATAGATTTTGAAGAATAAACGAGAAGTGGTCGACGAAATTTGCTTATCGAGGAAATAAATGTTGAATTATCTTCAAAATAATGAGAGGTATGTAGATTTAGAAATTGGTCAAAAAATATCGAAAAGCTCTTGCACTGTAACGCTCATAAATTTTGTTTTATGGGATATATTAAAACATTTTGTTTACAAGTTGCTACACAACTTTAAAATAAAATAATAAAGCAATGCAAAATATTTTTGAAACCCAAATTTGCACACACTTTTTGAAACACTTGCGGCCGTATTTCGCCGAATGTTGATTTCCAGGTGTTCAATTGTCTCTGTTTTATCGGCGTAGACGAGTGTCTTTACATAGCCCCAAAGAAAATAATCCCCACGATCTTGGTAGCCAATTCACAGCACCATTACGTAAAATTATTCGTTCATCAGAAGTTTCTTTGAGTAATATAATTGTTGCGTACGCTGTGTATCATGTGGTTCCATCCCGTGGAAACCACACGTCTGCAAAATGAATGCCAGCTTACCCATCAAAAAATAAAAGAAGTACATCCAAAAGAATAACATTATAAGTACTTCCAAATCATAAGTATGAACATTTTTTCGGCATTTAACGAAGTTATTCTAGATAACTAACCAAAATGTAATGTCGGAATATAAATTATTAACCCTAGAATGCATAATTTCAAAACGATTGGATGTAAAATAAAGCTTCTGACGTGATAAAAGTCCAGATCGGAAGGAACATATATATGAGGGCTATGAAATATATGTAAAATACTGCTTCTATAGTGATAAAGGGAAGAAATAAATATTTATATGGTGGCTATAACAGAATTATTGAATGGTTCTGGAAGCTAGTCGACTTTCGAATTTTTCATCAACCAAATTTCGTTTTAGTTTAATCGGACCTAAAAGTCGACATTTTCATAGCCGATTAAAATAATATAAAGTCATTTCAAAGTATGCTGATTTTCTTCGAAATATGTTAAATTGTGGAATTGTAGTACATTGGATTGCGATAAAAACTGAATTTATTAATAACACTTTATACATTCCAAAAATGTTGATATATCGTCACCAGAAATGCCCAAGAGCATAACCCTCAAAAAATAAAAATTCGTTTTTCGACCAAAAAAATACGTAACATACAGTGGTCGTTTTTGATAAAACACAAAAGGCCTAACCCACATTTTATTAAACAGAACGTACTGTATTCATCCATTTAACCTTTGAAGTTGTTCTCTTGTTGCTGTTTTGATTTTTGTCAAACATGTTTGACAGCTATTTTAGATGCAAAATTCTTTATGGGGTCTGTATTTAAATTTGGCCTTTATCTGAATGGTATCCATTTTTTGTCAAATTTCGCTCGGATTAAAAAATCCTTTGTGCAAAATAATGTACATTTGACTAAAATATGACTATGGAGCTTAGATGCCAAATCGGAGGGAACACATCCATGCGACTATGTGGGGCTATATGTAAATTTGAACCGATATTGTTCACACAGATATTAACTGTTGAAATAAGATCCTCCTTACCAAATTTCATGAATATCGAAAGGACATTATATTTTCTATAGATGGTGTAAGCTAAATCGAAAGTACATTCCATTCATACATATTAAGCTATCTGGTTCTAAACTGATATTCAAATAGTTGAGAGATTTTTGATCGTTCGCCGTAGACGAAAGAAAATAAGTTACAGAAACAGGCCCTATATCTAAATACGGATTCTCTTTCAATTTCAATACGAAATCGTTTCCTCTCTAGTGCGAGGAGATATTTTGACCTTCTCAGGTCATACCTTGGCCAGATTTGTCTAGCTACCCTGCAGGTGCCGATTTCTGTCCATCTTTCGTTGGACTGCCTGATTAAGTTCTTCACAGTGTACTCCGAAGCCAACCTTTTCATCAAGCTTCGAACCATCCGTGTAAAAGTGGAGATGGTTTCTATTACCTGGTATTCTGCCGACCCATTCGTCTCTGGCGGGAATCATAGTGATGTAATTTCTCTCGAAGGTGTACACAGTTGGTATATAGTCCACTCGGTCGGTTACCATAGCACTACACTTTGATATCCTCATGTGACCATAGTTCTTGTACCTCCACAGTGATAGGCAGTTTAATCTTATTGCCGCTTTGGTTGCAACTTCTCTCGCCACAATATTAATCGGCAGTATATGGAGTAGGGCTTGTAGAGACTCGGTCGCTGTAGTCCTTAAGGCTCCGCTTATGCTCAGGCAGGCAGTTCTCTGAACCTTTGTTAGTAGGTTGGTAATGGTTAGTTTGTCAGTTGCCGTTCACCATACCACAAGACCGTATAACAGTATTGGACGAACTACTGCTATATATATCCAGTGGACGATTTTAGGAGAGAGTCCCCACCGCGACCCTACAGCCTTTTTGCAGGAATATAAGGCGACGTTGGTCTTCCTTACACGTTCCAATACGTTAAGTCTAAATAACATTTTCCTATCTACAATTATTCCTAAAAATTTTGCACTTTCAGAAAAGACTAGATCTGTTCCATTTATCCGAGGTGGAGGGTCCACATGTGGGACATTATTCATTTTAGTAAAGAGAACCAATTCTGTCTTGTTGGGGTTAACGCCCAAACCGCTGCTTCTGGCCCATCTAACCAACTTGTTCAGAGCCACCTGTAGGATGTCTCTGAGGACGTTTACGAATTTGCCACTCACTGCGATTGCCACGACCTTGCAGCCACAACGTTCTAGATCT
Source organism: Eudasyphora cyanicolor (assembly GCA_963930755.1). Lineage (NCBI taxonomy): Eukaryota > Metazoa > Arthropoda > Insecta > Diptera > Muscidae > Eudasyphora > Eudasyphora cyanicolor. The sequence goes on along the minus strand of OZ005736.1, from coordinate 205,325,764 downwards.
AGCAGGATTTCATTCACCGCTAGGTTCCAAATTAGTGGAGACAGTACTCCTCCTTGCGGGGTTCCTCTGTTTACATACCTTGTTAGAGTTGTGGACCCTAGACATGCTGTTATGCGTCTTCTGGTGAGCAGACTTTGAATTAGTCTAATCAAGCTAGTGTTAACTTTTAGATGTGAGAGTGCCGCAATTACCGCATCTGAGTGAATGTTGTTAAAAGCCCCTTCTATGTCAAGAAATGCCACCATGGTGAATTCCTTGAAATGCAGGGACGATTCGATAGTGCTCACAAGTTCGTGCAGGGCTGATTCTGTAGACTTGCCCTTATTGTAGGCATGTTGGTTCCCCGACAGGAGTTATGTATCCAGGTTTTCCCTAATGAAATGATCTAAAAGTCTTTCCAGACCTTTCAATAGGAAGGAGGATAGGCTAATTGGTCTGAAGTCTTTTGGCCTAGTGTGTGATATCTTTCCCGCTTTAGGTATGAATACCACTTTGGTATCCCTCCACCGATTAGGGACGTATGAAAGCCTGATACAGCCTACATACATTTTCTCCAGCCAGGGGATAATGTACTTTAACATTTTCTGCATTTCTGCTGGAGTGATGCCATCTGGTCCAGGTGACTTGAAGGGCTCAAAGCTGTTAATAGCAAAGCTTATTCTGGATCTCTCAGTCAAGAAGCTAGCAACACTCGCAGTCCACTCGCACTCTTGTTGGTCCTGCTGATCCTCGGGTTCTGTTACAGAGTTCCCAGGGAAATGTGTGTCAGGCAGTACATTGAGCGACTGCTCGCTGTTTTTGGTCCAGTTATTTTCCTCATCCTGTAAATATCCCACTGTACAGGGTGAAGCAGATAATATCTTCCTCAGCCTAGCGGCGTCGGAGACCTTTTCCACTTCACCACAAAAGGTATACCAAGAGCGCCTTTGCGCCTTTCTAAGCTCCTTCTTATAGATCTTGAGTTGCTCTTTATAGGAATCCCAATCATTAGCGACCCCAGTAGATTTAGCCTTATTGAATAGCTTGTTGCAGGTCTTTTTCATAGCCGTTAGCTCAGAAGTCCACCATTGGGGTTTAGTTTTACCCTTGTACCTTGTTTTCGGACAGGCTTCTTCAAGGGAACTATTGAATGATGTGGTGATATGATCGACCAGATTATCCAGACCGGCTTTGTCATTCGGTTCGTACAGAAGTTTAGAGTTGAGGACTTTCTTGAAATTCTTCTCATACAGGTGCCACTTTGCCTTCCTTACATTTCTTTGGACGGCAGGTTTAGGGCTTTTTCCGCGAGTTTGAACTCAATATAATGGTGATCTGAGAATGAGTGGTCGTCCAGTACATTCCACCCAATAATTTTGTCTGACAGCCGGTCAGTAGCAAACGTTACGTCGAGTACCTCCTGTCTGTCTTTAATTGTAAAGGTCGGTTTATTACCTATGTTACAAATACTAAGGTTGGTAGTTAGAATAAAGTCAAGAAGCGAATCACCCCTATTGTTTATATCCGTACTACCCCAGATAGTATGATGAGCGTTCGTGTCTGCGCCAATAATCAGCTCGATCTCGTCAGACGTTGCTTCTTCTACTACTTCCCTGAATAGAGCAGTCGGTACTACATATTCATAAGGCAAGTAGCTGGAGACCACCCAATATATGCGATTACCGATCTCCAGGCTAGCAGCTGTTTGGTCTTTACCACTTAAATTAGTCAGGAGAAAGATACTTAGATCTTTCCTGGCCAAAATGCAGGTTCTTGGAGTGCCTTCACAGTTGGCCACAAGCAGTTTAAAGTTGGGTGTCCTAATACCGCACACCCTTCCTCCCACTACGTAGGGCTCCTGTATCAGGACGATGTCTACTCCGCCTGCAGCAATAGAGCCGCTGAGGCTGCTTTAGCGTGATGGAGGTTAATCTGTAGAATTCTTACCATCATTGGTAATTGACAGATTAACATCCACCCCGACAAGGGTGTTATCGAACTCTTCGTCCGTATCGTCGAGAAGCATGTCCCCGCCAGATGCGTCAAAGAGTCCGGAGACTCCCCTCAGCCTCTCTTTGTCCGAAGTAGAGCTTTTGTCCTCAGAGAAGGACGTTACAGGTCTTCTGTTAGAGTTGAAGTCACCAGAAATAATAGGCGTGGGTACCTCCGCACTTCCAGGAAGTGCCACGGTGGACGACTCACCTTCTGCAGTGGGAGCTATATCCTGCTTGTATATCTTCAAGACTATAGTCTCGAAGCCATATTGTAGGGTTGCACTCGCACCTTGTATATGGGAGGTGGATTCAGCGTTTAGGATAAGATTGACCTGCCGCTTTTTACCATCCGCCTCATCCACCTTGCTGATTCTCCAATTATGGGCCGGCAGACCAGGATTGGAATCTTTTATTATTTCTAAGATGTCAGCCGGGTTGGAGGGCTCTTCTGTAACCCAGGTGATGGCTCTAGGGTGACTAGGGATGTTGTTTTTTTCGACAGCATCCAACTGGGCACCCGGCCACACCTCACCCGCTCGACTCAGAGCAGCCTTATACAGGTCTACTGATCTGGCATCACCGAAATATAAGAGCTTTATTCTCCCCTGATGCCATCCTGCATCGTTGCAGATTGGTGGTTTGCCTGGCATTTCTCTACGGACATCGAGGTAGTGAGCCATAATGGCTGATTGTACATGACTCCATTTGTCCTCACTACTTCTGTCTATAACAGCCATCACTAGACTCTCCTTCGCCACTTCATTGAAGGGCTTGGTGAGTGTCCTGTTGATGGTGACATTAGGGCCTCTTGCCTTTTTCGAAGGCAGGGGTTCATCAGGTGATCTGATTCATTTTACTTTATTAGCCGTTAACACAGCTGAATTTGTGGCTCTTTCAGCCGACTCATTGGCCTTAGAAGCATCTATGACGCCTTTAGCCCAGGTAAGTGACTCTTTTTGTTTTTCGGTAAGAGCCGAAACCTCCACAGCCTCCAACTTCGTCAAAACTCTGAGCGCTACACGATGCTCATTGTGCTTCCGTTTTGACGGTCGGACATGACGTTTTTCCCTCACCGCACCACCTGTTGTGAGTACTTGGGGGAGATTTTCACCATTTTTGGTGTGGTCGGCTTTGGCCAAGACCAACGGACGGACAGTCGGACGATTGGGGAACCGCGCTCCATCGGAACACGAAGGCATCCCCGTCAAGAGAATTTATTTTTATTTTGTCTGTATTAGACCGTAATAGGTACTACGATGTAGGCCTTACAGACTTTGTACAGATTTTTGATATTGCGTAATAGGTACTGGTTACTATCCGCTATGTGATAAACACGTCCGTTCACTGCGAATGATCAGCAACGATCCTAATTTTGTTGGTTCCCAAAACTTCTTTTAAATATGAGTACACAAAGAAGATTCAAAGATGTTAATAAGAACGACATACATTCATCAAATAAATACAACACCAAACCAGTAAGGAAAGGCAGAAAGCCGGGCGGGCCGACTATATAATAATCTACACCTCCCTAATAATGCGATAAGGGTCATTGCGAAAATTATTTGGAAAAATTGGTAAATGGGTAGGAACATATTATCTAATTCTAAACCGATAATCGCTAAATTTAGCAATATTCGTTCCTAAATTGAGAAACATTTTTCTGGAAAATTTAAATGATCGGAAGTAAAGTACAACTTATATAGCGCTTTGATACCAAATCAGGAGTATATAAATCTGAACGGATTTCCCTGAATACTCATTCATGTAAACATACCTCTTTCTGCCAAATTTCGTTCTGATCGGATATAAAATACAGTCAATGATCGGATATAAAATAACATTTTTACAGGGCTTACATGTCAAATCGGGGTAACTTATATATGGGGGCTATATCTATAAATTTGGCAGTATTCCTTCACGTAATAAGAGACCTCTTTTTGCCGAATTTCGCACTGATCGGTTATAAAATACAGTTTCTACAGCGCTTACATGTCAAATCGGGGGTTACATATATATGGGGGCTGTATCTAAATCTGAACCGATTTTCTCCGAATTTAGCATTATTCCTTCGTGTAATAAGAAACCTCTTTCTGCCGAATTTCATACTAATCGGATATAAAATAAAGTTTTTACAGCGCTTACATGTCAAATCGGGGCTAACATATATATGGGGGCTATATCTAAATCTGAACTGATTTTCTCCGAATTTGGCAGTATTCCTTTATGTAATAAGAGACCTCTTTCTGCCGAATTTCGCACTGATCGGATATAAAATACAGTTTCTACAGCGCTTACATGTCAAATCGGGGGTTACATATATATGGGGGCTATATCTTAATCTGAACCGATTTTAACCAAATTAGGATCGTCCTTGGGTCAAACAAATGATATGTGGAAAGTTTCGTCGAGATCGGACCATAATTGCGACCTGTACTTTGATTACAAGAATACATGCACAGACAGACGGACAGACAGACAGACGGACATAACTAAATCAACTCAGAAAGTGATTCTAAGTCGATCGGTATAATAAACGATGGGTCTATTTTCTCTCCTTTTGGGTGTTACAAACAAATGCACAAAGTTATAATACCCTGTACCACAGTGTGGTGTAGGGTATAAAAAGCAAATCTTACAGTGCTTTAAAAGGAGTTGTGCAAAAGTGGTGACAAAGAAGTACTTCCCCGGCGCGACAACCCCTTGTTAAATTCATTGGTGAAAATCCAAATTAGAACAACTTGCGGATCATAAGTTGGGGATTTTTTTTGCTTCTTTGGATGCTCTTTTTTTTCTGGGTTACTGAGTTACGAAATAACTTGTAATCATTTTTTATACCGTTCGTCGGTATAAAAAATGAAAATAATCTTTGGATGTAATGGTGTTTCGACAAAAGCTTGTGGATTATATTCACCCCAAATGCGACAATTTTTTTACGTAGCCAGTGTACCAAAAATGATCTTCATCGCTGTAGTCTGGTGAACAGGACCATTATTTTGATAGAACATTTCAACAATTTGCAAGCGTATCTCTCGTGTAAGCGTTGCCAACTCATAGTTGTGAACCTGTAAAAACACCCTGTAGATTTGCGAATACCTAAGCTTTAGTAATGTTAATGTGGATTCTGTTCGGAAGCTGACTTTGTGATCGGAATAGAATCATTTTTGAATTGATTTTGCCATGTTCTTCTGTCTGTCCATGTCCATGTTCTTTATTGACGCCGTAGAGAACTCGTTTTTCAACCTATGTGGCTGAAATATATTTTATATAAATACTTATATTTCCATGTGAGAAAGGGCGCTTCAATCCATGTGTTGACACTTTATGGATAATTGTGTACTTAAAAAACCTATACCTCCCTCTCCAATTAACTTCTGAATTGCCGCAACTAAAGTTGCCTTGTGTGAATCGAGACTAACATAATAATCAACGGTTGTTGGCCATGCTAGCATCATCAGTACTGAGATCGCACAAGTATGATCGGCTGAATTTATAACGTAGTCTTTTAGCTACGCATTTCACTTCGATTTAAATTCATCAGAACGCCTTACTTTTTCTTCCAGTTATGCCTTCAGACCTATTTTTCATTGTTTTTCTACAGATCACGCACGATTTTTGTCATTGGCTTAAATGGTGCCATACTGTCTACTTTTAGCAAACATGGAGTCCGCATGTCCCACGACTTTAAAGTCACTTGAAAAGATGCCATCGAGGTATTTAATCCAGTCCGTGACATGTATGCGGTCATTTCCTATCCTAACATCAGGATTATATCTCCCGGCATTAGGACTTGTGCTTGCTGTCAAATTTCGAAATGTTAAGTGTCAGTCGCCAGCGGTCAAAGTGGTTCATTAACTCTAATAGATAAGTGTTGAAGTTGACAATGGAAGCAACGGCACCAAATATGCAATACAAATTTCTTTCCGATATATATGAAGCAAGTCACCCTGATTGGGATGCAGGAGGTTAGGTTAGGTTAGTTTGAATAGGAGAGACGTTTAAACGTCTCATGTCCATGGACATACACTTAAATCAGTGGTTCGGCCTGTTGTGCGCTCCTTATTTATGATCTTTTTATACCTCACGAGTTATAGAAAATCGGTACTAGACACGAATTTTCTCAGTATCTTCCAGTCATATTCTCTGAGATGTGAAAGCCGGGCAGTGACACAAAAAATGTGGGGATGCAGGATGTCACATAGTAATATATTATAGAGTATGGGGGATAACTGCGGGGGTACAAATGTCTTGCCGTCCTAGAGGACATTACCGACCTTTACTCGAATGGTGTGATTCTTTAGTAAGCTACACTAAAAAAAAAGCGTACTGAAAATCAATGAATTTTTCGTAAAGCTTAAGATTTCGGCAATGATTTCGAGCCAAAGACAATCGCTATAAAAATAAGAAGGTTTTATAGTTAATTTAAAGACGTGAATAGTATTTGTTTTGAGGATGCATTTCATAGAATTAAGAATTTTGGGTAATAAAACTAATTAAGTTTGGTCTTAAAATAAGCACATTTTTGCGTAAATTTAAGTATGGCGCGTGCTTATTTTTAGTTAAATATCATATAATTTAAAACATTATCGTAATAAAATTTAAAATGTTTGTCCTTGATATAAGAATATACTTGTAATTAATTTAAGGCATACATGAATTTAAATACAGTTTTTTTTAAATATGTATGGAAAAATCGTTACATTATATTGATTACAATGTTACTCTTTTGAATGAATCATTTTCTTTGAAATCATTTAATATTCATAAAAAATTCAATAACACAACACTTTATCTTTCTAAATAAATATTTTATTTGTTAAATTTTATATTGGAAAATACAAAAAAATATATTACATATTACGGATAACCTTGAACATTTTATAATTTAAAACAATATGTAATTGTATAAAGACAAATCGGCCAACACACTATGAAGTTTGACTTTTATTCGAATATTGTATTGTTATGTATCGATTCTATAGCGGGATTCGTTTCTCTATTTGTTGTCCATGAACAATTTTTATCGGAACCGACCTTAATGATTTTTAACCTAGAATTTGGCTGGAATTTAAATAGAAATTATATAAAACAAATATTATATTATTATATCATATAGTTTGGATGCTCACTCATTTCCTGCAATTTGTAAATTTTTATTCCCCACTGCATTTTTCATATATCCAAATAAAATTGAATTGCGCGAACTAAAATAAAAATAATTTGAATAGAAATCAAACAGAATGTTTTATATACGATAAAGTATTAAAATAAATTTTATCATATAACTGTCACAAAATGTTGAAAGATAAGAGATATATTAAAATCTTTGGAATATACTTACTTACACTGAAATATTTAGTCACTCTTCTACGACACACACTCTCATAATAGTTCCATACAAAATTTGCTGTACTAAAAGTTAAAAAAAATATTTATGTAAGATATTATTAATAATAGAAAATGATTGTTTTGAAAGAGGCGAAAGTGACATTTTTCATATAATTGAGTTATCAAAAATAATTTTCTCAAAAAAATCAATCGTGACTTAGATTTTAAAATCTTAAGTTTTGTTAGCAAACAAAACTACAAAAACTTAATTTGAAATGTATTTTCTTTAAACTAAAATACAAAAACTTATTTAAAATTACTTCTGTAAAACAAAAGCTAATGCTGCTTATGACATTCTTAACCCTGGTGTTAGATTAGCAAATCTGTTCGAATCCTAGATTAAGAGTCCATTTGGTCAACATTATATTTTTCATATAAAATGAATATGGAAGACAATATTTTATATTTATTTTTATTCAATACTTCGTGAAAATAAAACAGCTTATTTACAATTAATTTTGAGCAAAAACGCTTATTATTTTGATTTTAGTAAAACAAAAATATCCCTTGGACAAAATTATAAGGCAATATATATACATACATATATTACCGTTTATAAAGGAAACGATACAAAAATTGGACCAAATGGGCCTAATTTAACAGCAGGTTTCATTATGAAGTACTTATGAAGCAATTATGAACACGAAATCAAGGAAAAATTTAAACTTAAATTAAAAAAAGGAAAAAATCTTTTTAAATAAATTATATTTGGAAAACTTTTTAACAATAACTTTGTTTGTGTGAAAACACGTATTTTATATGTAAACGTCAGTTCGCAAATATATTTTGTTCTAATACATTAATATATGCGTTCCAAATTAAATTTCTTGATTTTCAAATAAAATATATTTGTTCAGAAATACATAAAACTTACAAATATTGTTTCCAAATCTATTTCCTTTTAATTCAAACATTCCCATGTAGGTGTATGCTCACTTATTTTTTGCAAGTTATAAATGGCATTCAGCACTGCATTTTTCATATATCCATCACATTTATCGTTAAATACTGCGTGATCTAAAATTAAAATAATTAAATTTTTTCTGAAAATAAATGAAATAAAATTATCTATAAACAAAAAATATGCAATAAATTTTATCATATCACAATTGGAAAACGATGAAAACTAAGAGAAATATTTCAACCGTTCATATATTACGTTGAAATATTTTGTAAAATTTGCCACTCTTCTCACAAAAGACCCATTCTAAAATTGTTTTACTAAAAAATTAAAAAAGATAGTTATATGTATAACATATTATTAATAATAAATTTCTATATTGCCACAAATAATTTTACATTTCTGCATTATGCGCTGGTATTTTTAATAAATAAATACTTTCAATTAAAATGTGTTTTGTTAATTTTGTAATTGCCAATAAGATGTTTATTTCAGGATAATAATATTATTTTTCACGTACCTAAACTAAAATTGTTCCCATTGTCTCTTTCAGTATTACAAAATCTATTACTCACATTTTTCTCGTCCATTTGGCACAAATCTCTTCACAGGACTAACAAACAAGATCTCCTTCAAAAACGCATGTACATCGCCATAAATAACATACAGCAAAAATAACTATGACACACGCACTCGCTTATCACAGAGATCGATGGTGACGCCGACGGCATAACCACATGCATACACACATGTACACGACGGTTTCATTTATTGTTGTTGCTATGCTTTAGCAAAAATAACTGTTAACAGCCCATATTAAAATTATTTTCGGTGCATTATGCACGTATGTATGCACGTATACTTACATATTCACAGCAATCAAATTTTTTCACAATCCGCGTCCCGAAAACAGGCAACCGTTTCCTTCCATCGCTTGTAAATAACTGACGATTTAGAAGAAAACGAACAGAACTGTTCTCTATTTTCTCTTCTAGCATTCCATAACAATTATTGATTCACACATTACCAAACAAAACTGATTCTCAGAGCGAGAGAGGGAGGGAGAGATTGTATAATTCTATCGTATGTATTCTTAAAATAATGACAATAGTCATAAAATTTATTACCAAGACAGCCTTTCCTTTAAGGGGAGCATAGCCTTAAATTTATTACTCAAATAAATCATACTGTTAATTAAGTCCGATTCGGCATTAAAACTATGACATGTCTACGTCGTAGTGTTAATGTAGAAAATCCTTAAAAGTATTGAAATATTACTTAAAATAATGGGGATTCTCACAAAAATAATAATTTTTTTCTTTAATTTAAATGCGTACATTTAAAGAAGCGCGTACACAAAACTAATGATTAGATAGACATTAATTCAAATTCAAAAAACTTTATATTAAGGAAAATTTCGTAAAAAACGTGTAAATTTTCATTCTTTTAATGAAAATTGTCATTGAATTGATGCCGAGGTAGCATACTTAATATAAGAATGTGTCATCATTAGTTTTATTACTATTTTTTTTTTCAGTGTAGAAACCATTTTCCCAGTGTTGCCACCGAACCTTGATTCATCATGTTGAACTAAATTCCAGAGTGCTATGCAGTTTCGAATGCCTTGGAAATATCAAGGATAAATGTTTATATTCTTTTGTTCTTATCACATGGACCGAGAGTACAGTCAGTGTATGTTATGTGGAATTTATGTATGTTATGTGGAAAGGCTGAAAGAAGGAATATCGTTCGGTAGCTGCTGCTTTGCTTGAGATCAGCATCGGGTTTTGGAATAGGAATCATGAGAGATTCCTTCCATGCCTCGGGGATGTATCCCAAGTTAAGCAATGATTTATGGTTATATATATGGAAGTCCAAATCATACCAGTCCTCTTCAGAGCGATGTCGGGTATTCCATTTATACCAGCAGACATGCGGTCCGGTTCCCTCTTTGAAAGTGTGACCAACCTTTTTCGGGATAACAAAATCGAAAGCACGCCAGATCGCCCCCACATCCCAATCGGTAACGTACGCGTTGCGTTAGTCCCCAATTGTAACGATAGGGGCCAAGTCGTCAAGTTCGAAGATTTTAGTGTCAAAAAATTGTCAAAAGTGACGTTACCAGTCCTGTCAGAAGGTTCAGTCCGCTGAACGCTGTTCGCGAGAAACTTCGATTTCTAACTGATCTTACAACTTTTATTGATGACAACATTGCGTATGGAATTTATGGCCGTTGCCAATGTTGGTGTGACTTCCATCTGTATGGTGTTCTGTTGCAGGGACATCGCAGGGTGGCGACGGCGAACAATACCTTAATCGGCGTTAAGTTTGCAAATAGCACTGTGTTTGGAGAGTTTTTGTTGGATTGAACGCTCGCATTTTGACCACGTGGCGGCGGAAGCAGATCAAATTGAGAAGGCTGTTACTGCTGTCCCCAGGCATATTTTGAGAATGCCGTTGGTAGTGTTGCTGCTGCTCTCTTGTAGTAATGTGCTTCTGCCGATGCTGTTGCATTAATAATGTTGGTTCTTTGAGGATGGTAGAATTGCTACAGCCTGCCTCTTGAGGCGACTGCTGTTGCAATTTAATTTTTTTGGCGATTGGTTGGGACGTTGATTTCTGCATTAGCCTAAACAAGCCGCCATAGAACATTTTTGTTAACGTTTTCGTTTCGTTCTGTCGTCGTTTTGCCATGTAGCTTCTGATGTTTGCTATGTGGCTTAATTGCTAATTGACACTCGCCATTCCGCTCCGCATGCTTCTCTTAATGTGATGTACATGTACCTTTTTTGCAATTAATCACTGACGTTGGCTGCGGATTTTCTTTCTTTCACGGAGCCGAAGTTTCTGCAATTGAAAAATTATAAATGACAAATCAATTAAGTTTTCTGTGTATGGAAATCGTTGTTTGCTGTTAAATTTGAATGATGCAATTTTAATGAACTATAAGTTGAGATTGGGTAAAGCTAAAGAGCTTCAATTTATTAGGCAAAATATATATAAAATGAGATATGAAGATTTTGGTAATTGCATCAATAGTGAGTGCAATAGTTATAAAACAAAATATCTTATACAAAGTAGCTAATTTCTATTGGAAAACCCGTTGTCTATAAGTGGAGCGACCTTTATAGGGTGACTATAAAAAAAATTAACCGATTTGTAAAATTTTTGCTGTGATGAATTTTTGTCAAAATAGAATACAAACTGCAAAGTTTCTGCTAAATTGCTTTAAAAATGTGGTATATATGGCTCAAAAACCATATTTGAAGTGACCTCTATAGGGGAGCTATATCAAAACATTGACCGATATGGCCCATTTGTAATCCCAAACAGCTTGCAGCTATAAGAAATATTTCTACCAAATTTGATCAACCTAGCTCTATTATTACGGTATCGTAATAATCACGATGTATCGTGATTACAACTGACGGACGGACGGACATGGCGAAATCGTCTTAGAATTTTACGACGATTAAGAATGTATAGACTTTATGGTGTCTCAGATAAATATTTAGAGGTGTTACAAACTGAGTAACAAAACTAATATACCCCCTATCCTATTGTGGAGGGTATAAAAACTGATTATACAGTTTTGCTCTGTTTCTTTTCAGCTTTCAGAATTAAGTAGAGATTTTCATGACGTAAAATTAGTGTCGCAGGGTGTAATATTAGAATCCGCCATACAACGCAACCACAGCCTTTCTTTGATCATTCCAGAATATTAGGTTTTGTAAAATACGTAAGCACTATGTGCCTTCGGAGAAGTGAATATAAATATCATCAAGAAGCCAAGTAAAACGGTCGATATCTTTAATCTCCTGCGGCGAGGATCTGTCCAGTCCTGTCCTTTATTTGGCCATTTATGGAGAGGCTGTCAGAAGGAGGTAGGGTGGATCTAATAAATCCCCACTTCGAATTTAAACTACGTTTGGTTAAAATATCTCACAAGGGCCTAAAGTTTTTTTTTTTAATTGTTAAAGTTTTGTTGCTTTGCAAATGATTTAAGATAGCTCAAAAAGTATAAGCAAAAGTTTAAATTTATCTGTATTTATTTGTTGAGATGGTAAATTACAACATTCTATACATCCAGTGAAGGAAATGAAATTTGAACAGCAATAGCTGTCTGGACAAGGAGAGATGAACCCTGTCACAAATGTTTGCTCCATAATTTGCTGCATTCAAGCCAAGGGACAAACACAAACAACTCGACAGTAACACAAGGAAAGCGAACGCAGTAGCAGTAGCATAACGCTGTTACGCATAACTAAACATCGCGACGAAATATTTTACGAAAAAAACTTTACAGCTAGTTTGTAAGGACCTGGTGACAATTACATGTCATTCATACTTAACAACATAAACAGTACAAACAACCATGCTAATTGTACTGGCAGGAGAAGCGAGGAGTCAACAAGCAAACAAATAAACAGTGGCATAACTGCCATGAGTCTGTTAGGATGCAGCAGCAGCTGCAGCTGCAGCTAGGAATAAATTCATGAAAAGCAGTAGGACTTTCGTACGCGTGTTTTTTCGTTTTTATCTAAAATGCTTCTACAAAATTCTGTTAATTAGCAGCAATTACTCTGTAGTGTGTATGTAATTCATACTTGTCAATGACAATACGAGTATGCCGTAGCAACGCACAAGAAACTGAAACGGCAGAGATGAGCGCCACATAAGAGATGACACAAAAACAACGCGAATTTCTATGGCCGAGACATGGATGCACCATAAAACTTGGGTACCACAGAAGGCATAACAACATGAACAACTATCTGTCACACTCACACACAGTATCGTACTAGGATTATATAGACATTAGCCGCAGTAATATACAGAGACTTTTCCCTAGAAAGAGTTGGTATAAAACCCTAGAGAAATTGGAAATATGTAAAAGTAAAACAAGTAAGAAAGTTCAGTCGGATAAACCGACTTACGAATCCCCTCACCTGGGTCTCAAAAAAATATTAGTAAATTTATTTTATTTATTTGTTTTATTTTAATTATTATCAATTTAAATTGCATTTAATAACTTAAAAGTATGTACTGGTATTAAAGTTAATAGCTGTTTACTTTCGGTACAAAATGATCCATTTGTGTGAGAGGTACCAAAAGGGGCCTCCCAATAACGGTCACTTTTCACAGAACTCTAGGTACTATAGAAGCATTACACTGTACAAAATTTCAAGTAGTTATATGCACTGGTATTAAAGTTATAAGCTGGTAACTTTTGGTACAAAATGGTCCAATTGAGTGGGAGGTACCAAAAGTAGCGTGGCATTTTTCACTGTATTGTATTAAACCATTACACTGTACAAAATTTCAAGTCTTTGTATGTACTGGTAATAAAGTTATAAGCTATTAAACCTTGGTTCAAAATTGTCCATTTGTGTGGGAGGTACCAAAAGGGGAGTGGCAAATTCGCCTATTTTCCTCGAGGTAATGGTGACTAATAAATTGATACTAAGTGTAATTTACTTTGTATTGTAATTTCAGAGGATTCAGACTAGTAGTATAGAAGTTATTAAAGAATCAATATTTCACTAAATGTTAAAACTCTTTGTGGGAGGTACCAGAAGGAGTGGACCAATATGGCCCATCTTCGAACTTAGCCGGAGATAGAATATTAGAATATTACCGTATACCAAATTTGAAGTCAATCGGTTACTCCTTTGGAGAGTTATCGTGCGCACCAACCAGCAGACAGACGGAAGAACGGACATTGGTCATTCGACATAAAATGACCCAAAGCGGATATACGGATATGTTCAATTTGCAGTGAAAGTACTATATTCAGCTTATTGCTACTCTAACTCCTAAATGTTGTTGCCCATGATTTTAGATTTCCAATCCCTCGCATTTTTGAAACAATCACGTGAATTGTCATAAGATACATATACACAAAATTACAGCAATCAATTCCATTTCTGACCGAGATGAACTGTTTAATACACTGTAAACAAAACAGTTCACGCTCAAATAACAGAACGTTCTGAGTGAAGTTATGCTTAAATGTCAATGGAAGGAAGTTCCAGTCCGCATCTTGCAACACTAGTATTGTCAGGACCCGAAATAGGAATAGTAGCCCACTTTTGGCAACACTGTTTTTGACACCTCAGCTGTTTTCGTGTTTTCATCTTTAAACATTTAGTTATAATGACCGTTATATAGACTAAAATAAAGATTTCATACATTTCTCTAAAAAAAAACCCGAAAGCTCTTAAAAAATCACTCTATATATAACTCATTTTGCCCCACTGTGCCACTATAGCCCTCCAGTTTATGTTCCAAGAGCTACCCTCCTGGGATCAAATTTAATCATTTTTACCCTTTAACCCTTCATGCTTAACTGTTCCAATATTCTACTCATTGCGTCCCTAAAAGTACGAATTTGGAAAAAAACATTATCTCTCGCACCCTGAATGAATAAATGAATTTGGGAAAAACACTTCTTATCACAGTTTGTGTTCTGCATTTAATCCATTTTGCCCCACAGTACCATATTCATTATTTTTTGCCCAGTATAATTTTTAACCATATTGGTCCCACGGTTCGCTAAAAGCATAAATTCACTCATCTGAAATGTATGTTCATTCGAACTCTGGGACCATAATTAACATTTTTTGCAACACTGTGACATGTATAGCCCTTTTTGCTACTCCGTGCCCTATTTAACTCATTTGGTTCCCCTGTCTAGCTAAAAGTACGAGTAATACATACAATACTTTCATTTGAAAGGCCTCAGTCCAATCAATATTAAAGCCGTGCTAGATTCTTCACTGGGTAAGTCAGTTCCTTGGGTTACGACTATAAAATATGAGGTGACAGAGTTGAAATGAGACCGTTCGAGATGTCATGACGAACACCGTAGTGTCCGACCGATTGAAGTGTCCATCCCAGAAACGCTTAAGAAAATCCACAAAATGGTATTGGATGATGAGGGTGTGACAGCTAGCTAATATGAATCGCTTATTGAGCGAAAATTTGAAAATGAGAAAGGTGTGCGCAAGATGTTTACCGCGTTAGCTCACAATAGAACAAAAACATCGTCGTGAAGACGTTACATAATTTGTTGTACACGGGACAAAATCGCCTTTTGTGATATGTTTGAATCGAAAGAAAATATATTTGGAACACAAATTTTGAAATATTATATATTTCTGAGCAAATGAATTTTATTTGAAAATCAATAAAATATATTTGGAACGCATATATTAATATATTACAACAACATTTATTTGCAAACTAAATTTCTCAAATAAAATATGTGTTTAAATACCAATAAAATTATTGTTTAGAAATGTCTCCAAATATATTTTATTTAAAAAAATTTTCAAAACATTTACTGACTTTTTCGAATTTCAGTTTTAATTTATCCTTGTTTTCGAATTGTACCTCCCAGTTATGATACAATATTAACTTCCGTTTTAAATAAATCATTTAAATTTTCTGAGTATTCCAAGCCATCATTAGTTGTCAACCCTTCAGTAATTTATTTTGATCCAAGATTATACGATTTCAATTATTATTATTTTACGAACATTTAACATTTCTAAAAAATTAACTTTGAATTACTGAAAAATTTAATACAATTTATGTATTTTTCAAATACTTAAATGCAAATAAATATTTGTTTCGGAAATAATAGTCCCAAATAATAACCTATTGGGATGCAAACAAAGATTTGTTTAGAAGGACATCTTCCCAAATATATAATTTTTGTATGTACCAAATACTATATGTTTGAAGTGTACCCTAAACATATATATGTTTCAACCCCAATATGTTTGGGACAATATACTACAGAAGCGATTTTTTTCAGCGTGTATAATTTGTATTGATTATCTTCAAAATTGCAATATTAGGAAAAGTGCTGCAACTAGCAAAAAGAAAGTGTTGTTTCATCAAGACAATGTACCAGTTCACACATCTAATATTGCGATGGACAAAGTCAATGAATTAAAGTTCTAATTACCTCATCTCGCACCTTAATCGCCAGATTTAGCTCTCTCGGATTATTTTCTATTTCCAAACATGAAAAAATGGCTCGGTGGTAAAATATTTGCCAACGGAGCACCCCAGTAGGCGAGTTGGTAGCGTACTCGCCTATGAGTTTGGGGGTCGTGGGTTCGATTTCCACCAGAGGCTCTGGTCTGTCGCCGCAAACATTTACCCATATGGTCTTTGTAACCCGGCCTTTCCCTGGACCTTAAAATTAGAATATAAATTTACTTTGTATTGTAATTCATGTAAATAAATGAAATATTTGCCAACAATGAAAGGTGGGGTCTGCCGTTGATGGCTATTCAAGGAGCAATACAGGGAAGCAATTGAACGACGCTGGAAAAAGTATATAGCACTAAAAGGAGATTATGTTGAGAAAAAGGAAATTTGTTTCCAAATTTTTTGAGTTTTCTTTACTAAGTCGACTGATTTTGGGCTCAACCTAGTATTGTGGTATTTTCTTCAAAATTGACAGTATTAATTTCATGCCAAATCGAAAAGGAATTATATTAGCCCCTAATCTAGTGGCGATTCCTTTTCTGCAAAAAGGGCAACATTTTCGACCTGCTGTTCCCCAAAACTGAAATTTTACACCACATTTTGGAATTCTAAAATAGGAACTACGTTTAATTCGAGGGACTACATCAGTTCCACCCGAAATGGGCAAATATTTTTTAGAACTTGGCGTCAACGGGCAACATTTTTTTCAGAATCGAGATCACCATAAATTTGTATCGATTTTTTTTTTTAAATTACTTAAAAGCTTACAACTGCCCTTTGTTAACCTCCCTCGCGTGAATTGCACCAGATCATTCATCTATTGTACCTGCGTACGAGGAGTATGCTTTATGTGACAATAGCACTCACTCATAAATGTGGCGCACGTCCGGCGTGCTGTGTGTCCATGAGAACATACGTGTACATAAGTGTGGAACACGCAGACAAGACCCAAAGAATATCGGGGATACGAGTACTATGGAAAGAATTGGCGATGCGGCTGACATCGACTGCTACATCACTAGATCCGTTATTGGCGGCGAACAACGACGAACAATATTGATAACAGCGCTGGGCCTCTCGAGCGTTAATGGTTGACTCAGTAGGGTGGTCCAAAATGACAAAGTTTAAAATTCTTAAGCTTCACAAGGCTTTCACATAATACTCATGGGGATGCAGATGATGAATTATTCCCTTGATATGTAGTCTCTTTTAGGGGGGTGTAACGTTTGTAATTTTTTTTTTGGAAATTTTCTTTATTTTAATTTATAAATGGCGAACCTCTTAAAAATATTGTGTGAAAATTCGAGATGAATCGGATCGAAAGTAACGAAGATACATCAGTTGAAGCAACCGCGCCTTATACGTGACTCAGTACATCAGGAAAACTTAAAAGTGTTTTTCCCACAACCCACATTTTTAAAGTCGGTGTCCATCATACCTTCAAAAATACTGTACCGATCGCTTTGAAATTTTCAACAACTTTTCTATACAAAATTTACGAGGTAACACAGGATGTTTTTTTTACAAATTTGTTAACATTTTTTGTTTTACAAAATTTTAAAAATTTTCCCTCCCAGCGTTGCCTTGGGAAAATGATTATCTTACGAAATAATTTAGGTTTTTTATTTCAGATGATCCATTACAGAGTAATAATGAATACCACAATTCTAATTTTTTCCCGAGACGCTTCTGCAGAATTGCTGCAATTGCAATATTTTTTAATATTTCTTCATGAAATTTTTGCACAATATACTTCGAAAGTTATATTATACTAGGCAGGGCTGTGGAGTCGGAGCCTTGGAGTCGGAGTCGGGGATATTTGCCCAGAGTCGGTGCCGGAGTCGAACAATTATGGTCGACTCCTACTCCGAGATGGATTGTGCAAAATGTACCATTTATGCGATAGAATTTTTGCACTCATCAATTTTTGGGAAAACAATTATGGTACAAAAGAAGGATAAAACATTTGAAGCTTTTAACCAAATATTTTTGTATGTTCAAAATATCTATAAAATCAACCAAATTATCGACTTTTTACGTAAAGACAGTTTTAGGAAAGTTCTGTTTATATATTTGATAAATTTAGCACGATGAATATGCTGCTTGCAAACTAAGAATTTTGCAAGACTATACGCTATTCCTAAGCGAGTAAAAAACCCCTAAGCGAGGAAAGCCCAATGACTGGCGAAGCCAACTATATGATATCGTACACCAACTTCTTAGAGCAGTATAAGCTCAGATATAGTAAATATAAATATGAAATATAAATAATAATTATAAAACTAAATCTAAACTGAATTTATTAAAATTCGACAATGTGCATTCTTGCATAAATAAACTCTATCCAACTAAATTTCAAAATGTGGAATACAGCTCCCATAGCGCTACAAAGCCAAATCTAAAGAAACATTTATATCTGGGGGCAATATCGATCTGAACCGATTTTGACCAACTGCAAAAGGTTTCCTCTTTGTTGTGAAAGAGTTCTTATTGCCAAATATCCGCAGGATCGCTAGTGATTCTGAGTCGAACAGTATTTTAAGGTGTGTCTATCTGTAGTATTTTTTACAAATCTGCCAAAAAACAAAGTTATAACCCCCTGTACCATAGTGTGGTGTAGAGTACAATAACTAACGAACAAACTGGATGCCTGAAGGGAACATAATTTCCAAAAATTGCGGTATACGGGTATTAAAATAGAGGCAGTGATTGTAGAAAATTCTATCATGATTTAATTTTGAATGAATTGTCATATTAATTGCAAGTCAAGCGTCGATAAATAAATAATAAATTTTTATTTATTTACTAGTATTTAATACCTACTGTTTTGTTTTTTTTAACAAAGCTATATCTTATTTTCAATAAAATGAATGGATATTAGTAGAAATATAATCTCAGAAATTTATGTTATTTTACTGCCGAAGTCGTAGCTGGAGTCGGAGTCGAACCATTTTCAAATCCGAAGAACTGATAATAGGCATGTTTTCGTTACAAGCTAGCGATTTTAGTTAAGCAGTTTGCAACGAAAACAACTTATTTTCTACTTACTGGCTCATAAGCAGCAAGTTTCGGATTTCCACCATCTGGTAACAATGGTGTCACGATTTGCGAGGAAAGAAGAATGCGAAACGGTCAAAAAATTCGTGAAATGTGTTTATCTATATAAATAAAATTGTTGCGTGACGGCCTGACTAACTGATCATCGCCCAATCCAAACAGCAGAAGCTAGAATCATGTAATAGGTGGGAGGTTAGTCCTTGGGATGTAGACGTGAGATAAGACGGGATTTTTCGATATTCATACTATTAGCCGCAAAATGGGGCACAAAGGGATAAATATGGTACCACAGCCAAATCTAAACGGAATGAGCTAGAATCGTGAAATTTGGCATGAGAGCATGGCTTGGGATGTTAACTAGAACAAAGAGCGATTTTTTGAAAATTAAAGGGGCACAGTGGGAGAGAAAGAGATAAATATGGTACCACCGGCAAATTTAACTTAGGATAAAGGAAAAAAAACGGTGGAATAAAAAGTGTTAAATTTAATACAGTGGTGCATACAGGGTTGAATGCGTTCCCAGAGTGCGAAATAAGTACTTCTAAATAAGTTACGCTATGGTAAAAACTTAAACATTGTACAGAAAGGGAGCGCGGTTGGCCAAAAACGATTAAATATTGTACAGTGGTGCAAAATTGGTTAATTATGTAACATTGGGCAAAAGAATTAAATGTGTTATAATGGAGCGAGCGATACACTTTAGCTTTTTAAATTCGTACCTTTATAGACACGGTGGAACAAACATGGTTTAATATTGTATCAGGGTGGGAATCTAGCTATTGAAACATAAACTAGGGGAAATAAGTTAACATATGATCCAAAAAAATACTTTTTCAACATTCAAAGGTACCGTGGGGAAAGGGATAATTATTGAATCATGATGTCAGGGTAACTCTTGGAACATAAACTATAAATGAAATGAAGGTTCCTATTTTATCGTATGAAAGTAATCAAATCTATTACATTTTATACTATATGTACTAATCATGTAATTTTGAAAGAAAGAGAAACATTTTACAGTAACCTGAACAGAAAATATATAAAGGATCGGCCCTGAGAAGCACACCGGGTTAAAGCTAGTAGAACATAAATTTACAATTCTATGTTCAATTGTTTACACTCTTTTTGCAAATATTAAAACAAATTTTCTATTTTTGTTCTTCTTCTTCGCATTAGTATATATAGGATGGGGGCTGAGAAGCACACTGGGTTAAAGCTAATACAACATAAATTTACTGTTCTATGTTCAATTGTTTACACTCTTTTTGCAATTTTTAAAACAAATTTTCCATTTTTGTTCTTCTTCCCGTTAATTCACAATAATAGACAAAACTCTCCAAAAATGAGATGCTGGCAACACCATACTCGATTAAGACAGGAACACAAGCATCAAAATCTATCTCGAAGTAATAATGCT
The DNA here is from genome assembly GCA_963930755.1 of Eudasyphora cyanicolor. Taxonomy (NCBI): domain Eukaryota; kingdom Metazoa; phylum Arthropoda; class Insecta; order Diptera; family Muscidae; genus Eudasyphora; species Eudasyphora cyanicolor. Next base: position 205,305,027 of record OZ005736.1, on the reverse strand, counting down.
TAAAAACGCTTAGCTCCCCATATCCATTAAGAAGTTACGGTGTAACGAAAAAACGCCTATATACCATTGGCTTTAATCAAAAGATTTTAACTGTGTCGTCACAAAAAAAACACCAAAACAAAACGAACGAAAACATAATAAATCAAATCAAATATTGATATTGATCAGATTTTTATATAGATTGATCATAGTTAGATCGAGTAGTGATAGGGTTTAATTTAATTCATATGTTCTATATTAAGGCTCTTCTCGCACTCACATCAATCCCATTAAATTCTTAAATAAGTTAAAAACGTATACACATAGCATAATTTTTTAAATATGGCATAAAAGTATCGTAATATATATAAATAATAAATAAGGAAACTAAAGACGCCTTAAATACACACACACAACCTCAGAACCAAAGCCGAATAAACAAGTAACTTCTTTGTATATTGCGAGGAGATATTTTCACCTTCTCATCTCATATCTTGTCCAGATTTGTCTTGCATAAGCCAAAGCTTGCATGTGGATAGTTGCGCACAAATATATGTAAATTCTTTGAGAATTTGTAATGTCGTCCCTTTTCTAGCAAGTTCATCGACTTTGCAGTTCCCCGGGATATCCCAGGTACCCATATGAGGTGTATATTAAACTGCTCAGCCATCTTGTTAAGAGCTTTCCGAGTAAATGACAACGCCAATTTGGTAACGACTCATCCACTTGGCGACTTCCCATATTGCCATTATTTCGGCTTGATAGACACCGCGGGTATCTGGTAGTCCGTGAGCTATATCCAGTCTAAGTTCTGAACACTTGGTAGTTGGTTGGTGATGGTTAGTTTTTCAGTTGCCGTCCACCATACCACAATGCCGAGTAACAGTATTGGACGAACTACTGTTATACATACATATATCCAATGGAGTTTAGGAGAGGCCCATAGTGACCCTACAGCCTTCCTTCAGGAATAAAAGGCGACGTTGGTATTCCTTACACGTTCTAGTAGTCTAAATAAAAGTTACCTATCTGGAATTATTCCTAGAAATTTTGCACTTTCAGAAAAGACTAGATCTGTTCCATTTATCCCAGTAAAGAGAGCCAATTCTGTCTTGTTTGGTTTAACGTCCAAACCGCTGCTTCTGACCCATCTAGCCAACTTGTTCAAAGGAGGACGTTTTCGAATTTGCCACATATTGCGATTGCCACGTCGTCCTCATATGCCACGACCTTGCAGTCAAAACATTCTAGATCTAGCAGGATTTCATTCACCACTAGGTTCCAAATTAGTGGAGACTGTACTCCATTTCGTGGGGTCCCTCTGTTTACAAACCTTGTTAGAGTTGTGGATCCAAGACTTTCTGTTATGCTTCTTCTCTTTAGCAGGCTTTGAATTAGTCTGATCAACCTTTAGATGTGACAGCGCCGAAATTACCGCTTCTGAGTGAATGTTGTTAAATGCCCCTTCTATGTCAAGAAATGCCACCATAGTGAATTCCTTGAAATGTAAGGGCGATTCGATAGTGCTCACAAGTTCGCGCAGAGCCGATTCTGTAGACTTTCCCTTATTGTATGCATGTTGGTTCCCCGACAGGAGATTTGTATCCAGGTTCTCCCTAATGAAAGAATCTAAAAGTCTTTCCAGACCTTTCAATAGGAAGGAGAATGGGCTAATTGGTCTGAAGTCTTTAGGACAAGTGTGCTATATCTTACCCCCTTTGGGATTCGCTTTGGTATCCCCCTGTCGATTGGGTATGTATGAGAGCCTGATACAGCCTTCATAAAATTCTCCCAGCCAGGGATAATGTACTTTAACATTGTTTGCATTTCTGCTGGATTGATGCCGTCTGGTCCAGGTGACTTGAAGGGTTCAAAGCTGTTAGTCAATCGCCCAGCTTAATCTGGATTTTTCTGTTAGCAAGCTACCGACGCTAGCAATCCAGTCGCTCTCTTGTTGGTCCTAATGATCCTCGGGTTCTGTTGTTGAGTTTCCTGGAAAATGTACCCCAAAGAGGTACATAGATATCGCTCACTAGGCCAAACGACTTCATACCAATTAGCCCATCCTTCTTGTTATTGATAGGTCTGGAAAGACTTTTAAATTCATTCATTAGGGATAACCTGGATACAAAACTCAGTACACCTAATAACTGCTCGCTGTTTTTGTCCAGTTTCTTTGTCTCATCCTGCAAATATCCCACTGTACAAGTTGCAGTGTATAATATCTTACGCAGCCTTGCGGCATCTGAGACGTTTTCCACTTCTCCACAAAAAGTGTGTTAAGAACGCCATTGAGCTGGAGATATTACCCAAAACGTGAAAAACGTGTCATATGATTCGTTCATTCACAACCAAAATTTTAAGTTCTTTCTTTAATTTTCTTGCTCTTAAATTAATATTTTACTACTTATTTATCATTACTTTTCGAAAATTTCGCATATACGAGTATGTCTACTTTTTTCGTTGTTTTGCTCATTTTGTTTGCGAATGCACGTAAACGTACCGTTCAAATCAATTTTCAGCAGGTACAGCCGACCGTTTACGTTTCGTTTTCGTTGGCTTATCGTTTACACTGATTTCCATATGTCAGATCGAATCAGCTGATTCGTTACGCTACGAGGGAGTTACGGTTACGTTTGCCTAATCCAGCCTTTATTTGTGTTCATTACAGGCGGCTTGAACAAAAAAGTAGCAAATCGTCGCGACCTCTAAATATAATTCATATTAACCAATTTTTGTATACACTAATTTTTTTGGTACACCTAACAAGAACAAGCTTGTAGTGATAGAAAAAAGTACAATTATAAATTATCCATATAGTAGTGGACCACACTATTTACACAGAAACACATGAATGCGGCAGTCCGGACTATTTCTGGTTGACAACAAATTGTTTTCATTCATTCTGCACCCATTCATTCATTTCTTTCGTCCTTCGCTGCTGTTGTTGTTCTTGCCACTATTGTTTGCTGTTGTTGTTGTCGATACAATGTTGTTCTCGAAGTTGTTGGTTGTTGATGCTGATGCTGACGCTGATGTCGTTGTCATCTCATATACTGGTTGGGGTTGAGAAAAGTATTTTACAATGATGTCTCGCCGCCACATGCTTATGTCACCAAGTGTAGTAGGTATGGCGTCCAACCGACTGACCGTGTATACAAGTACTTCACTTCATACCTTATATTGTTGCAGCTACAATTAATACAGCTGATTTTTACTATTTTTATATCATTCTCAGCAGCAAAAACAGCGGCATATTGAACAATTTACTTTACTTCTTTCTTAGACTCACTTGAATTTACAGACTCACTGGCTCGTGCTGGAGGCATTACTTTCTTTGTAGAGTGTTCGTAACTGGAATGTTTGAGATATGTGTTAAGAGTGGTCCGCGCTATGTAAAATATCAATAATGTTTACTCCTTTGAAGATTTTGTTACAGAAATAAGTAAATAATCAACCAGATCATTAATTTAGATCAACTGTTGCAAATTTGTGGACAAGCCTATGGAAATGTTGTGGCATATAAAGAAAACGGCGTACGAAGTATTGTCAATTTGTTTTGTCACTTTAGTGGAGGTAGGTATATGTCATTTGCTATAGGCCAAAAGCTAACACATCGAAGAAGTGACGGACCCTAAGTACATTTGATGGAAATCCGTTTTAGGAAATATTAAATCATTTGAGCATTGTCCGTATACCCATATATCTGTCTGACTGCTGTGCATGAAAGGTTAGGTTAGGTTAAGAGTGGAAGACTATAAAACTGACTCACTTAGACTATTGTGTTACCACAGGGACGTAAGGGAAAACATAAGTTATCCCTAGCCCCTCCCGTCGAAACAATTTTATTGCTTTAAGAAGCTCAAAAGTTGGCGGATTCCAACATCAGCCATGTTACCAAATAAATAAGAGCGCAAGGTTGCATGCCGCCTTCTAGAGAGACACAGAAGGTGTTCTATTGATTCCTACTCTTCTTCGTCTCCACAGCTTCTGCAAAAGTCATCATGCAATACTTTCAATCTATTACTTATCAGACACGATAAGTGAGACGTCCGTTCTCGACAATGACAGCAGTGCTTTGGAGCGTTTTGAGTCTAGGCCGGGCCACATCAGCCTGGAATGTATGCAATTCCTGACTAGTGACCACCTGTCATTCGTTGCCGTAAGTGCACTATCTCTCAAGAAGAGCTGGTAGGTCGCTAGACGCATGCCCACATATTCCAGTTCCCCTGGAGCGAGGAAGGTAGTTCCTAGCAATGCAAGTTCATCTGCCTTGCAGTTCTTTTCAGCCATCTCGTTATGAGATCTGCGACAATGGATGGTAGTTTTTGAATTCTGGAAAATAGTTTCCAAGGACTTGATAGCTGTCTGACTATCAGAGATTTCTGCCTGGCAAACACTACAGTGATCAGGTAGTCTTTTTGCAAGTGATAGCTAAAGTTCCTCAGAAAAGACACCAAAGCCCACTTGGCTATTGAGTTTGGAACCGTCTGTATAAAAGTGTCCATTCTGATCTATCAGTTATATGCGTGAAATTCTCTGTACAAAATTGCATGTATTTGTATGAGCTGATATTAAAGCTATAACCAGTTAAATTATGGTGCAAATTGGTCCATTCTTGTGGGAGGTACCAAAAGGGGCGTGGCAACTTCGCCCAATTTTCTTGAGGTGTTAGAGACTAATAAACTAATACTATGTATGGAATTTCAGAAGATTCGAGTAAGTAGTATATGAGTTATTAAAGAATCAATATTTCACCTAATGTTAACCCTTTGTGGGGGAGGTACTAGAAGCAGTGGGTCGATATGGCCCATCTTCGAACATATCCGGAGATAGAGGAAAATATTACCGCACACCAAATTTGAAGTCTATCAGACGGACATTGCTGAAATAACTTAAAATGTCGCAAAACGAATTTCCGCAAAACATACTTGGGGTCTTAGATCGCTCCTTCGATGTATACCCTCCTCTCAAATGCGAGGGCATAAAAAGGCGCAGTATTCTTTAATACATTAAGAATCGGAAGGAAGAAATAGAAGGATCTATACATAATCTAAAGACTAATTTCTGCCAAATTATATAAGGATCGGACGCAAAATATAGCTTTAATATCACTTAAATACTAAATAGGCAGGAATATGTATATTAGGGCCGGTCAATTTTTTCATGTCAAAGGCGCATCGCTATTCTTGTTCTCTGGGTCATTTCGAGAAATTTTGCCCAAGAAACCATATTTCAAAAATGACAATGAGAATTTAGAATTTCGAGCCCCCACCCCATTTTTAAAATAGGTATTTTTCCATTATATTCAAGAATAGAGACAAAACATTGTTGTTTCCTCTACAAAATATTTGTAAATAGGAGGTTTTTAGGGCAAGGAATCCATTTATGATATAGTAAAATTTTAGGATTTTATCGCCTTTTATACCCTCACTTTAGTGATACGAGGGTATATATCATTTGCTACAGCAAAGGTGTAACACATCGAAGGAGTGATCTAAGACCCTAAGTATGTTCGGCGGATATTCGTTTTGGGTAATTTTAAGCCGAATGAGAAATGTCCGTCCGTCTGTCTGCCCGTCTGCTGGCTGGTGCGCACGATAACTCTCGAAAGGAGTAATCGATTGACTTCAAATGTGGTATACGGTAATATTTTTTTCTATCTCCGGCTATGTTTGAAGATGGGCCATATTGGTCCACTCCTTCTGGTACCTCCCACACAAAGGGTTTACTTTTAGTGAAATATTGATTATTTAATAACATCTATACTACTTATTAGAGTCTTCTAAAATTCCACACATAGGATTATTTTATTGGTCAATATCACCACGAGAAAAATGGGCGAAATTGCCACGCCCCTTTTGGTACCTCCCACACAAATGGACCATTTTGCATCAAAATTGAACTGCATATAACTTTAATACAAGTGCATAAAAATACTTGAAATTTGTCATTATTGTACAGCCCGTTTTGGTACCTTCCACACAAATGAACCGTTTTATACCAAAAGTTAACGGCTTGTAACTTTAATACCAGTGCATACAAATCCTTGAAATGTTTTACAGTGTAATGCTGTTATAGTGCCTACAGTCCTCTGGAAAGTGGTAGTTATCACCATGCCCCTATTTGTACCTCCCACACAAAATTACCAAAGCATACCAAACTTGAATAGCTCGTAACGTTAATATACCAGTGCACATAAACGCTTATATATCGGAACAGTGCTATGTATTTAAAGAAAATATTGTTTATCGAAAAATAGTTGTATTTGTTAAACCCATTCTGGTACCTCCCACACAAATTGACAGATTAATTAGATTAATTGAAATTTGCCGGATACCACCAAAATCCGGATTTACGAATAAAAAACCGATTTCATTGCCTCTGCGCACTTAAACGCCTATAGCTTTGTAATTTATTTACCGGCTTCTAATCTGTAAACGGATTTAGAAAGAAGAAACTTAGACCTTCCGAACGATATATATGTTGTGTATTTAAAGATTTAGGAATACATATATGTTTATTTGTCCTACAAACACATTTTTTTAAACTTTTTTTCGACATTTTCTAGTTTAGGCAAAGTTTTTACCAATTATTTTGTAAAAAAAACCGCACGATTAATTAACTTGCATATAAGGAATATTTTGTAAGGAACAAAACGCAATCAGTTTCTTAAATATCCGTTTGTAATTGACAGAGTTATTACAGTTTCATTAAAACTAAATGTATACATAAATACTAGTTTTGACGATGACGACGTATTTCAAAAGAAAACACTCCATCAAACATTTTAGTTTTAATAAATCTTTAATATCTCAGTCAATTACAAACGAATTTTTATGAGACTTGGTTGCGTTTTGTGCCTTTCAAAATATACTATATATTATGAAATATTTTGAACTTAATTCTAGTTAACTTGTACTTCCTTTAAGTAACTATTGAAATTAAAATAGGGAAAATTAATTCTATACTAACAAATTCTGACTTGAAATTGTGCAAATTTAGCATAAATTTGTCCTTATCGCAAGTAAATTTGTACGATTTTTGATCACCTCCTCCATCACTCTCCTCCATTTATACATATGTTGGAATCTCTTACTACTTGCTCTTTGGATTATTCTCTTCTTCTTTGTTTTAGGAATTGAAATTCATTATTACACACGAAATGTTCAATATTATATGTATAAAATTTTACTTCCGCTCCAAATGTGATTCGATCCCAGAACCTTCCGTTTTGTGAACCACATGTTTACCAACTGAGCTACGTAGACACATACATTTTTATGAAAAAATTGTTTTAAATACAATTATTCTGTACACTTGAATTTGATAAAAGGATTGCCATCAGTGAATGATAAATAGAGTTACCATATACTATATTTATAGGCGACGGAGAAATTTTATTGTGAATGACATTTTCATATCAATTCCCAAGAGTTTCGTAGCCCGATATACGAGTACAGTGGGTCCGGCTCACAATCATAAGGTTGTCGGTTCGACTCTCGTCCCGAGCGTAACATTTTTAATGATTCGTCATAAATTTAAGTTTCTGCAAGTAACGATATGCGTAAAAATAAAAATTGCGGAATGAAATAGGACATACAAAAATTTTGCGTTTTTGGGACTACAAATAGTTCGAAAATAGTTAATTTTTCCTTGATTTTAGTATGTTTTCCTAATTTTGAGTTCAAATTCTTGGAATAGGAATAATATGTCCCATTTTTAGTTCATAATATGTCCTCATTTTTAGTTAATGAACTATTCTGCATATCCCCCAAGACAATAAAATTGAGTAGTACTAAGTAAAATTTCCCAGTTTTAAGAAAACATTAACTCAATATAAATAAAAACATTGAACCAAATTGGAGTATGGATTTTACTAAAAATTAGGAAATAAATTTTTTTGAGTGTGGTAATTTGTCGGCTTCTCCCCTCGGAATAATGTATGTAAGTGAATAATTTTAAACAATTACATAGATCGACGGAATCTAGGTTTGAATGTACAAAATTACCAATTCTAATATTTGTAATCCTTCACGAATCCCCTGGGACAGCAAAGGGTTACTATGTACAGCTTTTCCCATTATAGAAGACCTGGTATATATAGAAAAAACTATTTTATCATTTAGTTCCCATTTTGAGATGGCACACTGTGCCCATCCCCCAATCGAATCAAAAAAACGTGATTCTAATGGTCCATTCTTTCCTTCAACCCTAAATTAAACAAAATGCTCCCCTTACCAACTGTAAGGTGTTCCATTCCAGATTTTCTGTTTATTTCTATAATGGAATTTTGCAAGCGCAAAGTATTTAGTACCGCATTTATGCAATTCTGTTGTGGTTTGTCTTTCTTCCTTACAAATTACAAAATACACTATGTGATGTGATTCTCATTGTGTAATGCACTGGAATGGCAAAGCTAAGAAGAGCGGGTAATTAATAGGCGGTGATGCGGTGCTGCCGTTTCTGATACCCATTTGTCAAATCGTCGATTGTATTTAACAGCGACGAAATTCATGGAATTGTTGGCAATTATAACCAAACGATATATTTCCGTAACATTCTTCGGGGTGTGTGTGCGGTTTTGAACGCGAATATCTATAAAGTATTCATAAATTGAAAATTTTCTTGTAAAATATTCGCAGCTGAAAGCAAGGGAATTTATTAGAAAAAATATTGTTAATAACTAATTACTCACGACTTAGAGGATATGCATGGAATTTCTTAAAACATTTATAAGGGGAATGAATACATTAGAGTTACGAATTGGATCACAGAAGCAATCCTGCCGCTAATAAAATATATTAAAAGAAAAGAAAACGACATTATCTCATTAATTAAGATTTGAAAAATATTTTTTGTTCTTATTTGCTTTTCATAAGAACGTGCACTGGTATATTAACGTTACGAGATATTCAATTTTGGTACGATTTGGCCATTTTGTGTGGGAGGTACAAAAAGGGGCGTTAAGGATTTTCTACATTAACACTACGACGTAGACATGTCATAGTTTTAATGCCGAATCGGACTTAATTAACAGTATGAGATATTTGATTAATAAATTTAAGGCTATGCTCCCCTTAAAGGAAAGGCTGTCTTGGTAATACATTTTATGACTATTGTCATTATTTTTAAGAATACATACGAGAGAATTATACAATCTCTCCCTCCCTCTCTCGCTCGGAGAATCAGTTTTGTTTGGTAATGTGTGAATCAATAATTGTTATGGAATGCTAGAAGAGAAAATAGAGAACAGTTCTGTTGTTCGTTTTCTTTTAAATCGTCAGTTGTTTACAAGCGATGGAAGGAAACGGTTGTCTGTTTTCGGGACGCGGATTGTGAAAAAATTTGATTGCTGTGAATATGTAAGTATACGTGCATACATACGTGCATATTGCACCGAAAATAATTTTAATATGGGCTGTTAACAGTTATTTTTGCTAAAGCATAGCAACAACAACAAATGAAACCGTCGTGTACATGTATGTATGCAAGTGGTTATGCCGTCGGCGTCACCATCGATCTCTGTGATAAGCGAGTGCGTGTGTCATAGTTATTTTTGCTGTATGTTATTTATGGCGATGTACATGTGTTTTTGAAGGAGATCTTGTTTGTAAGTCCTGCGAAGAGATTTGTGCCAAATGGATGACAAAAATGTGAGTAATAGATTTTGTAATACTGAAAGAGACAATGGGAAAACGTTACGTACGTGAAAAATAATATTATACTGAAATAAACATCTTATTGGCAATTACAAAATTAACAAAACACATTTTAATTGAAAGTATTTATTTATTAAAAATACCAGCGCATAATGCAGAAATGTAAAATTATTTGTGGCAATATAGAAATTTATTATTAATAATATGTTATACATATAACTATCTTTTTTAATTCTTTTAGTAAAACAATTTTAGAATGGGTCTTTTGTGAGAAGATTGGCAAATTTTACAAAATATTTCAACGTAATATATGAACGGTTGAAATGTTTCTCTTAGTTTTCAGCGTTTTCCAATTGTGATATGATAAAATTTATTTGCATTTTTTTTTTGTTTATAGATAATTTTATTTCATTTATTTTCAGAAAAAATTTAATTATTTTAATTTTAGATCACGCAATAATTGAAGATAAATGTGATGGATATACATATGAAAAATGCAGTGCTGAATGCCATTTATAACTTGCAAAAAATAAGTGAGCATACACCTACATGGGAATATTTGAATTGAAAGGAAATAGATTTGGAAACAATATTTGTAAGTATTATGTATTTCTGAACAAATATATTTTATTTGAAAATCAAGAAATTTAATTTGGAACGCATATATTAATGTATTAGAACAACATATATTTGCGAACTGGCGTTCACATATAATAATATAAAATATGTGTTTTCACACAAACAAAGTTTTTGTTAAAAAGTTTTCCAAATATAATTTATTTAAAAAGATTTTTTCCTTTTTTTAATTTAAGTTTAAATTTTTCCTTGATTTCGTGTTCATAATTGCTTCATAAGTACTTCATAATGAAACCTGCTGTTAAATTAGGCCCATTTGGTCCAATTTTTGTATCGTTTCCTTTATAAACGGTAATATATGTATGTATATATATTGCCTTATAATTTTGTCCAAGGGATATTTTTGTTTTACTAAAATCAAAATAATAAGCGTTTTTGCTCAAAAATAATTGTAAATAAGCTGCTTTCTTTTTACGAAGTATTGAATAAAAATAAATATAAAATATTGTCTTCCATATTCATTTTATATGAAAAATGTAATGTTGACCAAATGGACTCTTAATCTAGGATTCGTACAGATTTGCTAATCTAACACCAGGGTTAAGAATGTCATAAGCAGCATTAGCTTTTGTTTTACAGAAGTAATTTTTAATAAATTTTTGTAGTTTTGATTTCTAACAAAACTTAAGATTTTAAAATCTAAGTCACGATTGATTTTTTTGAGAAAATTATTTTTGATAACTCAATTTATATGAAAAATGTCACTTTCGCCACTTTCAAAACAATCAGTTTCTATTATTAATAATATCTTACATAAATATTTTTTTTAACTTTTAGTACAGCAAATTTTGTATGGATCTATTATGAGAAATTTTGTCGTAGAAGAGTGACTAAATATTTCTGTGTAAGTAAGTATATTCCAAAGATTTTAATATATCTCTTATCTTTCAACATTTTGTGACAGTTATATGATAAAATTTATTTTAATACTTTATCGTATATAGATCATTCTGTTTGATTTCTTTTCAAATTATTTTTATTTTAGTTCGCGCAATTGAACTTTATTTGGATATATGAAAAATGCAGTGGGGAATTAAAAATTTGCAAATTGCAGGAAATGAGTGAGCATCCAAACTATATGATATAATAATATAATATTTGTTTTATATAATTTCTATTTAAATTCCAGCCAAATTCCAGGTTAAAAATCATTAAGGTCGGTTCAGATAAAAATTGTTCATGGACAACAAATAGAGAAACGAATCCCGCTATAGAATCGATACATAAATACAATATTCGAATAAAAGTCAAACTTCATAGTGTGTTGGCCGATTTGTCTTTATACAATACATATTGTTTTAAATTATAAAATGTTCAAGGTTATCCGTAATATGTACAGGGTTGCCCATATTCGACGAACCCATGTTTTTTTAAAAAAAATCAAAGAAAAAAATAAAAATTTGGCGGTTGGCAATCTTAATCATTTAATTTGTTCCAAGTAGAGTTGTTAACATAAATTTTTGAATATGATATCTCTCAAATGGCCGCCTCTGGCGTTGATGGCGTATTGTGCCCTTTTTGCAGCATTTTCCATCGTTTTCGCCAACATTTCGGCCGGAATAGCGGCTATTTCTTCACGAATGTTGTCCTTGAGCTCTTCTACGGTCCTTGGCTTGTTAACGTAAACCTTTGACTTCAAATATCCCCACAAGAAGAAGTCAGGCGGCGTCAAATCGGGCGAACGCGGTGGCCAGTCCAAATCACCACTTTTCGACATCAAACGGCCCGGAAACAAATTCTTCAGAAAATCGATTGTTATGCGACTTGTGTGCGGTGGAGCGCCGTCTTGTTGAAACCAGAACTGCCTCATACGCTTTCGACGAATAATTGCCATCACAAAATTGGTCATCATGTCGCGATAACGCTCCTGGTTGATGGTAACAGCATGGCCATTTTCGTTTTGGAAGAAAAACGGCCCAATGACCGTTTTCGCACTAACGCCGCACCAAACTGTGACTTTTTCGTCATGAAGAGGCAATTCTTGAATCTCCTGAGGATTTTCAGTGGCTGTTCAGTTCATTTTCATTTTCATTTTCAGTTCTTAGAAGGCGCACTTCTCACATTTTTTAATATTTTAAAAGCACGTTGAGTTTTCACAATTGACTTCTTCTGTTGAATGTAAATTTCAACTATTTGGACTGACGCTTCAAACGTGGTATGTCATTAAGCGATCTGACATCTCTGTCAAAAGTTATGGCGTTGCCAGATGGGTCCGTCGAATATGGGCAACCCTGTATTATATTTTTTTGTATTTTCCAATATAAACCAGTAAGGAAAGGCAGAAAGTCGGGCGGGGCCGACTATATAATACCCTACACCTCCCTAATAATGCGATAAGGGTCATTGCGATAATAATTTGGAATAATTGGTAAATGGGTAGGAACATATTATCTAATTCTGAACCGATAATCGCTAAATTAAGTAATATTCGTTCCTAAATTGAGAAACATATTTCTGGAAAATTTTAATGATCGGAAGTAAAGTACAACTTCTATAGCGCTTTGATACCAAGGAGGAACATATGTTCGGATGTTATATATAAATCTGAACCAATTTTCCCTGAATACTCATTCATGTAAAAAGACATCTTTCTGTCGAATTTCGTACTGATGGGATATAAAATACAATCTCTACAGCGCTTACATGTCGAATCGGGGGTAACATATATATGGGGCTATATCTAAATCTGAACGGATTTTCTCCGAATTTGGCAGTATTTCTTCATGTAGAAGGAAACCTCTTTTTGCCGAAATTCGCGCTGATCGGATATAAAATAACATTTTTACAGCGCTTACATGTGAAATCGGGGGAAACGTTTATATGAGGGCTATATCTAAATCTGAACCGATTTCTTCCAAATGTAACAGTGTTCATTCAAATAATAGGAAACCTCTTTCTGCCGAATTTCATACTGATCGGATATAAAATAACATTTTTACAGTGCTTACACTTCAAATCGGGGGTAACGTATATATGGGGGCTATATCTAAATCTGAACCGATTTATTCCAAATTTACCAGTGTTCATTCATATGATAAGAAACCTCTTTCTGCCGAATTTCAGACTGATCGGATATAAAATAAAGTTTTTAAAGCGCTTACATGTCAAATCTGGGGTAACATATATATGGGGGCTATATCTAAATCTGAACCGATTTTAACCAAATTCAATAGGGATCGTCCTTGGGCCAAATAAAACATATGTGTAAAGTTTCGTCGAGATCGGACCATAATTGCGACCTGTACTTTGATTACAAGAATACATGCACAGACAGACAGACGGACAGACGGACAGACGGACAGACAGACAGACGGACAGACAGACAGACGGACAGACGGACATAGCTAAATCAACTCAGAAAGTAATTCTAAGTCGATCGGTATAATAAACTATGGGTCTATTTCTTCTCCTTTTGGGTGTTACAAACAAATGCACAAAGTTATAATACCCTGTACCACAGTGTGGTGTAGGGTATAAATATAACAAATAAAATATTTATTTAGAAAGATAAAGTGTTGTGTTATTGAATTTTCTATGAATAGTAAATGATTTCAAAGAAAATGATTCATTTAAAAGAGTAACATTATAATCAATATAATGTAACGAATTTTCCATACATATTTAAAAGAAAACTGTATTTAAATTCATGTATGTCTTAAATTAATTACCAGTATATTCTTATATCAAGGACAAAAATTTTACATTTTATTACGATAATGTTTTAAATTATATGATATTTTTTTATATATTTTTTTTTAGTGTATCGGCTAAATGGAACTGAGGTTGTCTTTTCTGAAAGTGAAAATTGTTTAGGTACAATCCTAGAGGCCTACGTTGCCTTATATTAGTGTGCGAAAGCCATAGAGGCACGTTGGGGACTCACTTCTAAAATCATCAATTGGATATACATAGCTATAGTTCGTCTACTACGGCATTACGGTATGGTGGACGGCAACTGATAAGCAATCCATCACCATTCAATTAACGAAGGTTCAGAAAACTGCAGGAATTTAAGCACTACCGCGACAGTCTCTACAAGTCCTATTCCATCCACTGCCGATTGATTTTGTGGCTAGAGAAGCAACCAGAGCGGCATTAAGATTAAACTGTCTATCAATGTTCAGCCACATGTAGCGCAATGGCAACTGACCGTGCTGACTACAACCAACGGTGTACACCTTCGAGAGGAACTTTGCTGCCGTGATTGCTCACACTCGACATAAACGTAATCGTGTGACAATTCCGCAGGAGCAGTTCTTTTTAATTTTACTTTAAAATTACGATTTTCTTTAAATGTGCCTTTAGTATTTGGACCCTATTCTAAAGTAAAAGCTCGATAAATTCCGAATATCCTCTAAATTAAATTAAATTGTGAGGTCTAATACGAGTATGCATGTTGAAAATATCTGTATCACGTAGAAATAGAAGTTTAGTTACAGTCGTTAAAAAAACTAGAAAAAAATATATAATTTTCTAAAAGAAAATAGTTTTTTGATGGCACGAAAAAGTCGTAAAAAACTTACAAAATACATCGAAGGACTGACTTACGAGAACTCAAGAATATTTGGCGGAAATCCGATTTGGGCCATTTTAAGTTGTTTGAACAATGTCCGTCAGTCTGGATAGTGCGCACGATAAATTTCGACAGGAGTAACCGATTGACTTAAAATTTGGTATGTGTTAGGGATGTAACGAATATTCGCATATGCGAACGCGAATTAGTCGCATCATTTTAACATTCGCTAAAATCATATTTTGATTATTCGCTTTCGCATTCGCTTTCGCAAAAATATATTTTAGTATTCGCTTTCATTTGTTAAAAGTGTTAAGTCTCCTTATTCCCTTCACACAATTTGAAGATATTAATACTAATGAAAACCTCTACGACTTCTCTTCAAAACAGTTGAAAAAATATGTTTTTCCTTGTGGTAACAGGAGGTAAAAATATGGAAAACATTCTTAATACTTAAATATCCTGGAAAAGTATTATTTCAGTTCCTTAAATCTGCTGGTACTAAAGGGTCAAACTATTATTCGCATTCGCGTTCGCTTTCGCAAAAATGCATATTTTACTATTCGCTTTCGCATTCGCAAGAAATGTATTTCATGTAATGTATTTTCACATATGTTTTTCCTTGTGGTAACAGGTACTAAAGGGTCAAACTATTATTCGCGTTCGCTTTCGCAAAAATGCATATTTTACTATTCGCTTTCGCATTCGCAAGAAATGTATTTCGATATTCGCTTTCGCATTCGCTTTCGCTAAAGTCACTTTCGTTACATCCCTAGTATGTGTTAATATTTTTATTTTTTTTTTATTTTTTTATTTTATTTTTATTTTATTTGTATTTATATCTCAAGCTAAGATCAAATGACTTTAAATGACCCAAATTTCCACCAAACGTACTTAAGGTCTTAGGGCACTCCTTCGATGTGTTACATCCACTGCAAGGTTGGGGGATAATAACTTCTATACTACTCTATATAATATTTGGCATTAACAAAAGTATGTATTTATCAAAATATTTTTTTATTTGGAACTGATATTTCCGAAACGAAGATTAATTTGTATTTAAAAATGTTGGCACTGTATCAATGCATTAATTTAAAGGAAAGTTTTCTTTTTTTTCAGAAGTTCAAATGACATTTTTTTAGAAATTTTATGTTTTTTTAAAATTGCATAGATGGATTGACAAAAAGTGATGAATTGGAATATTTATAAATTAAAAATTAGTACTGTAAAACCAAATAAATTATTACACGAAATTTAGGAAAAATGTAAACTAAATTTAGAAAAAGTCAGCAAGGTTTTAAAAATCTTGTTAAATAAAATATATTTGGAAAACACCATAAACAATAACATTGTTTGTGGATAAACACATATTTTATTTGTTTAAGTCAGTTCGCAAATATATTTTGTTTCAATAAATTAATATACGCGTTACAAACAAAATTTCTTGATTTTCAAATAAAATGTATTTGTCTGCAAATACATAATATTTGAAAATTCTGGTTCCAAATATATTTTCTTTCAATTCAAAGATAATGGCGATTTTTCCCCATGTAGTATTAGTTTGTTGGATGGCCCATTTGGTACTTATACATCTCTTAAAAATGTACCATTTAGCGGAAAAAACATATTTTAAGGACAGTTACTAAAATATTGTCTCGACTTGAAAGTGGTATTCCCAACATTCCAAATACAAAAGGTACATTCTATCAAAATTAGAATTAAAAGAAACAAAAACTCAGCCCAATTGGTTGGCATTTGAGGTTTTTGTGGCTTTACGAAGCTTTACCCAAGCTACCAATTTTCAGCCCGATCAGTTGAAATTTGTGATATCTGTTGCGCCAAGAAGTCAAATCGGAGGGATGCTATATAAGAGATGCAATATACCTGCAGATTTAAAAGTATATGTACCAAATTTCGGCAACCTAGCTCAAGTGTTATAGATTGTAGAGTGATTACAACATACGGACATGTCTAAATAGTTACAACAACAGACGGACGGACGAAGTTTACTTCCTTTAAAGAGAACTTAATAGGCCACTATTTATAAAAAAAATTATATTTTTTGTAAAAGTTCATGTTAAAAAAATCGCTTCCCCTTTGATTTTATCCAATTTACACAGAATTAGCACAAAGACTGTTCAATACCAAGATATGAAATTTCTCTATTTCGCCTCTCTTGTGCAGAAGACTGTCACTGGGGCGCTATGCAGAATTTGTAGAAAATAGCAGCCATTTTTCAATTTTTTTGTAGGTTTTATTAAAACTAATACGTGCATGCCTTTAAAGTTATTTTGTGGAATTTGTGAAAATATTACGTTACAGCCAATCTACAAAGCTATTAATCTTTGCAGACTACGGAAACCCCAGTCTCAAATCTTTTAATAAAATCACAAGTGAGAAATTGCATGTCTGGGTATTAAACAGTCTTTGATTAGCTCCAGACTCTCGCAAATTATATTAGCAAGATTTTTTGGGACTCAATAGTTGTAAAAGTTATGGATGAAAAACTAAGGTATGTCTGGCAGTTTTGGACATTTTTTCTTCTGGCTTAGTTTTGAATTTTTTGTAAAAAATGTCAGAAGTTGGAGATGGATGACAACAATATAAGTGGAATTTTTTCATCGATATATTTTCGAAAATATTCCCACAAAGTTTCCTTTGAGGTTTATACACTCGTAAATATGACTTTTTTAAATAACTTTCCCTATATCTCCAAAATATGGCGTATATTTGATGTATGTTTTTGTCTTAATATTTTTTTTTATTTGCAACTAATTTGTCCAAATCAAAGATTAATTTGTATTAAAGTTATTAAGCAATGTATGCCTTAATTAAAACGCAACTTTTCTGTTTTTTCAGAAGTACAAAGTGAAATTTTTAAGAAATTTGTAACTCGAAAAGAATAAATTTAAATTACAAGAGGCTGTAGTGTTGTGTGATAGTTAGGTTGTCCGTTTGCCTGTTCCATGGTAACGTACGAATGCATGTGATATTTGTTGCCGTGCTATTAACAATAACAAAAGATAAAGTGTCACCTATTTGATGTTGTTGCCAGTGCTGAAGTGATTGTGTACAATTTCAAATCCTTTTATAAATTTCACGCAGAAAAAATAGAACAGAAAAAAATAAAAGAAGCTACAATTCCCGGACAAATAACAAAAATTGTTTACAACCTAACAACGGCAGTGTGAACGGCCCCAAAGACCCCAAAGAGTGGTGGCAAAAGTTGGCTGTACATCTGCATCAGCATCAGTCTCAGCAAACCATGGCAATTAACGACATTGCATGCAATTAAAGAACCAACCAACCGAGCATTCACACAACCATCACCACATCAGCCAACGACAACGAAATTGACAGTTAAAACTAACCATTACGTTCGTACTTCTGTCCATCCATTCGTCCTTTGGTCTGTCATTCAAGCAGGCACATGTTAAATGAATGCCAACCGTAGTTTCACAAATAGACAAACATTAATTTTTTTTTGACAAATTTTCGTTTTACCCACAAAACGCATAGAAACTGCAACAGAAGCTGTGTTGCAAAACGTAAAAGATGCAACAACTCGTAAATATTTGAATTTTAAGTTTGGTTGTTTTCTCTGCAGATTGTTTTGCATAACAAGTTTTTTTTTTAATTAATTGGTATTTCGCATTTTTGCTTTCAGTCATAATAATTAAAAAATTATAATATCAATTCGTTGAAGAATTTTTGTCAACAAATTTACAAAATGCATAGTACATACACTTGGTTACAAAATTTTTGCCGAAGGTTTAGTATGGAGTCCTAAACTACAGAAAATATTAAAAAAATGTTTCTTTAAAATTCCAATTTTCATGGAAGATTTGGAACATCTTTTGAAGAATAATCTCGATAAAGCCGCGATACCATTTAAATTAACAAAATTTATGATAACTTTACTTATATAAGTACATGTTGAAAATATAATTTTAACGTAGAAACAAAAGTTTAGTAGCTGTCGTTAAAACAATTAGAAAAAATTTGATTTTTTCAAAAAATCCTTTTTTGTTGTCACAAAAATAAGTAAAAGCGTTAAGTTAGGCCATGCCGAATCTTACATACCCTCCACCATGGATTTCATTCAATTATATTACTGGAAAAATTTTTTAATGTGCAGGAAAACTTGGAGCAAACATTTTGTTTAAGCAAATTAAACCCTGCAAATTTTGGGCCTCTAACTCTTCATCTCAAAAATTTGGTGTTTATGGCTTAAATTAGAATGGTATTTATTGCTTAATACTGGGACTACAACGAAATATAAACTGCCTTGTATACATTTTATTGAGATAAATCCTTCCCAAATTGGAATACAAACTGCAGTTTCAACTATATTGCTTACAAAATGTGGTGTTTATGGCGTAAACAAGCCATTTTGGGAGCGTTACCTTTAGGTTTGCTATATGTTATGTCTATGTATTTTGTTATACTGGTAGTCAATAACAAAATATGAAATGATGAATGAAAATTTTTACTGTGAAGTATTCTTGAATCGCTTATAATGTTTAGAAATGTGGAATTTATGGCTTAAATAAGCCTATTTTGGAGTGACAATAACAAAATATGAACCGATTTGTAAAAATTTTGCGGTGATGAATTAAAATCTAAATTGCTCTAAAAATGTTGTATCTATGGCTCAAATACTGTATTTTGGAGCGACCTCTGTAGGGGAGCTATATAAAACCATATAGGGGAGCTATATGGCCCATTTGCAATCCCAAACGATTTACAAGTATAAGTATGATTAGATAGACAAATTTGATAAACAAAGCTCTATTATAACGGACTGTAGCGTCAACAGACAGACGGACGGACGGACATGGCTAAATCGTCTTAGAATTTCACAACGATCAAGAATATATATACTTTATGGAGTCGCAGATCAATATTTCAAGGTGTTGAAAATAGAATGACAAAGATAGTATACCCCCATCCTATGGTGGAGGGTATAAAAATAGTAAAAGAAAGCAAACAAGTAAGGGATTAAGTTTGGTCATGCCGAATCTTATATAACCTCCACCATGGTTCGCATGTGAATGGTTACGTGTACTACCAGCCTCTAGAGGGACCATTGTGCGGGGGCTATATCAAAACACGGACCGGTGACTACCGTTGTTCATGTGAAAGATTCCGGGTATATATAAACCCCAGTAACCAATTTTCAGCCCGATCAGTTGACATTTGTGGTCCTTATGACGTTAAGAAGTCAAATTGGGGAGATGCTATATATGGGGGCTATATTCAAAAATAGACTGATATTGCCCATTATGAATACCAATATACCTGCAGATATAAGAAATATGTGTACCAAATTTCAGCCACCTAGCTCAAGCATTATAGATTGTAGCGTGATTACAACAGACGGACGGACGGACAGACGGACATGGCTAAATCGTCTTAGAATTTATCGACGATTAATAATATATACACTTTATGGGGTCTTAGATCAATATTTAGTGGTGTTACAAACGGAGTGACAAAAAAATGAATACGAGTATACCCCCAATCCAAGCAATTTTTGAAAGCTAACAATCTATGGATCTATGTAGAAATTGTAGCGGGCCAAAAGTGTTGCACATCGAAGGAGTTACCTAATAGACCCAAGAATATTTGTCGGAAATCTATTTTGGGCTATTTGAGCAATATCCGTCCGTCATGGCAGCAGCCAGACCCACTATAACTTTCAGCAGGAATAACCGATTGACTTAACTACTTCCACTACTTCAAGGGTCAAAATTGTGTGAAAATTGATTATCTCATAACTACATTACTACCACCCGGAATCTTACACTATTCCACAAATGGTATTAGATTATTAGTCGCTATCTCCCATACAAATGGACCATTTTGCATAAACATTTAATGACTTAAAACTCTGATTCCAGCCCATACAAATACTTGAAATGTTGTGCAGTTTAATGCTTTCGTAGTACCACAGTCCCGTAAAAATGGGCGTTATTGCCACGCCCGTTTTGGTACCTCCCATTCAAATGGACCATTTTGCACAAAAAGTTGACGTCTGATAACTTCGGTTCCTGCACATAGAAACACTTGAACACTTGTGAACATTGTAATGCTTTCATAGTACCCATAGTATATAAAACAATGAGCGTTATTGCCACACCCATTTTTGTACCTCCGAAACAAATTGGTCAAAATAGGAAAAATATTTTTTTTAATTTCTCTTAATTTTGCAATACAGGTCATAATTTATATATTTATCCATAGATTTTTGTCAAATAGACATTTTTGTCAAATTAGTATTTTAAAGTATATCAAATTAAAATTTTTGAAGGCAATTTTGTGCAGAAATTAAATATAAAATGGGTTTATTTTTTAGAGTTACACAACTTTATATTAAAACCAGTAAGGAAAGGCTAAAGTCGGGCGGGGCCGACTATATAATACCCTACACCACTCTCGTAATATTGAATAACTCTGAAATATAAATATTGTAATTCATGTATAAATTGTTTACATAAATTTACTTTTGGGACATTTTATACTTAAATAATACCCTGTACCACAGTGTGGTGTAGGGTATAAAAACGATTGGATGTCAAATACAGCTTCTAGAGGACTAAAGAGCCAAATCGGATGAAACATATATATGGGAGCTATAGCTAAATCTTAACCGATTTTCTTCAAATTCGGCAATGTTAGTCCATGGATCAAGAAACTCTACCATTCTAAACATCAACACGATTGGATGTAAACTACAGCATCTATAGGACTGAAGGGTTAAATCGGACGAAAGATATGTATAGGAGCTATAGCTAAATCTTAACCGATTTTCTTCAAATTCGGCAATGTTGGTTCATGGATCAAGAAACTCTACCATTCGAAATTTCAAAACGATTGGATGTAAAATATAGCTTTTATAGGACTAAAGAGCCAAATCGGACGAAAGATATATATGGGAGCTATATCTAAATCTGAACCGACTTCAACCAAATTCAATAGGGATCTTTACAACTGCGAAATGCTCTAAACTGCAAAATTTCAGAACGATCAGAGTGAAATTGCGACCTGTAGTCGATGAACAACTTTACATGGTCAGACGGACGGACGGACGGACAGGCATGGTTAAATCGACTCAGCTACTGGTTCTGAGTCGATCGGTATACTTTAAGGTAGGTCTAGCTGTGTTATTTTCAGTTGTTACATAAAAACTTATAATACACTGTACCTGTATCCTGGTGTAGGGTATAATTAAAGCTAAGAAAAATATTTTTATACCCTACACCACACTGTGGTACAGGGTATTATAAGTTTGTTTCACGGCAGATGTTTGTAACACCTGAAAATAACACAGCTAGAACCACCTTAAAGTGTACCGATCGACTCAGAATCACTAGCTGAGTCGATTTAACGATGTCCGTCCGTCCGTCTGTCTATGTAAAGTTGTTCGTCGACTACAGGTCGAAATTTCACTCCGATCGTTCTGAAATTTTGCAGTTTAGAGTATTTCGCAGCTGTTAAGATCGCTATTGAATTTGGTTGAAATCGGTTCAGATTTAGATATAGCTCCCATATATATCTTTCGTCCGATTTGGCCCTTTAGTCCTGTAGAAGCTGTATTTTACATCCGATCGTTTTGAAATTTAGAATGGTAAAGTTTCTTGATCCATGAACCAACACTGCCGAATTTGAAGAAAATCGGTTAAGATTTAGCTATAGCTCCCATATATATGTTTCGTCCGATTTGGCCCTTTAGTTCTATAGAAGCTGTATTTTACATCCAATCGTTTTGAAATTTAGAATGGTAGAGTTTATTGATCCATGAACCAACACTACCGAATTTGAAGAAAATCGGTTAAGATTTAGCTATAGGTCCCATATATATGTTTCGTCCGATTTGGCCCTTTAGTCCTGTAGAAGCTGTATTTTACATCCAATCATTCTGAAATTTAGAACGGTAGAGTTTCTTGATCCATGAACCAACACTACCGAATTTGAAGAAAATCGGTTAAGATTTAGCTATAGCTCCCATATATATGTTTCGTCCGATTTGGCCCTTTAGTCCTATAAAAGCCGTATTTAACATCCAATCGTTTTGAAATTTAGAATGGTAGAGTTTCTTGATCCACGAACCAACATTGCCGAATTTGAAGAAAATCGGTTAAGATTTAGCTATAGCTCCCATATATATGTTTCGTTCGATTTTTCTCTTTAGTCCTGAAGAAGCTGTATCTTACATCCAATCATTTTGAAATTTAGAATGGTAGAGTTTCTTGTTCCATGAACCAACACTACCGAATTTGAAGAAAATCGGTTAAGATTTAGCTATAGCTCCCATATATATGTTTCGTCCGGTTTGGCCCTTTAGTTCTATAGAAGCTATATTTTACATCCAATCGAAATTTAGAATGGTAGAGTTTCTTGATCCATGAACCAACATTGCCGAATTTGAAGAAAATCGGTTAAGATTTAGCTGTAGCTCCCATATATATGTTTCGTCTGATTTTGCTCTTTAGTCCTGAAGAAGCTGTATTTTACATCCAATCATTTTGAAATTTAGAGTGGTAGAGTTTCTTGATTTAGCTATAGCTCCCATATATATGTTTCGTCCGGTTTGGCCCTTTAGTTCTATAGAAGCTATATTTTACATCCAATCGAAATTTAGAATGGTAGAGTTTCTTGATCCATGAACCATCACTACAGAATTTGAAGAAAATCGGTTGAGATTAAGCTATAGCTCCCATATATATGTTTCGTCCGATTTTGTTCTTTAGTCCTGAAGAAGCTGTATTTTACATCCAATCGTTTTGAAATTTAGAGTGGTAGAGTTTCTTGATTTAGCTATAGCTCCCATATATATGTTTCGTCCGATTATGCTCTTTAGTTCTATAGAAGCTGTATTTTACATCCAATCATTTTGAAATTTAGAATGGTAGAGTTTCTTGATCCATGAACCAACACTACAGTATTTGAAGAAAATCGGTTGAGATTAAGCTATAGCTCCCATATATATGTTTCGTCCGATTTGGCCCTTTAGTTCTATAGAAGCCGTATTTTACATCCAATTGTTTTGAAATTTAGAATAGTAGAGTTTATTGATCCATGAAGCAACACTACCGAATTTGAAAAAAATCGGTTAAGATTTAGCTATAGCTCCCATATATATGTTTCGTCCGGTTTGGCCCTTTAGTTCTATAGAAGCTATATTTTACATCCAATCGTTTTGAAATTTAGAATGGTAGGGTTTCTTGATCCATGAACCAACATTGCCGAAAGATTTAGCTATAGCTCCCATATATATGTTTCATCCGATTTGGCTCTTTAGATCCAATCGTTTTTATACCCTACACCACACTGTGGTACAGGGTATTATTTAAGTATAAAATGTCCCAAAAGTAAATTTATGTAAACAATTTATACATGAATTACAAAATTTATATATCAGAGTTATTCAATATTACGAGAGTGGTGTAGGGTATTATATAGTCGGCCCCGCCCGACTTTAGCCTTTCCTTACGGTTTTTATTATAAAATTATACTGGCTTTATTGACTATACTTATTTTATGACTGCCCATCAACGTTTTTGAGGACATACGGGCCAATGACTCCGCGGGCCATTTAATTTCAGTGGATGTGGTGTTTGGACAATGTATGTTTTAAGTGGCTTACAGCAGATATTCGTTTATTATGTTTGTGAATGATTTGTTTCGTTCTATTGAAAGTGCTAATGGCTTTCCATTTGCATATGCCGATTATGTGCAAGTTCTTTTTAAGGGTGATGGGGACTAACTTTGGGAATTAACTTTGTCTAATTAAAATAGTTGGTTGACATGTAATTCTCTATCAGTTAACAATTAATGTATATGATAAACGAATAAACTTCGTCGATAGCATCCAATGTCTTGACCTGACTACATATCTATCTATATATATAAAAATGAAACGGTCCATCTGTGTAATGGCATCACGTCAGAACGGCTGGAGCGATTTGGATGATTTTTTTTTTATTCGATTCTAAATTTTCACGAGATGGTTTATATAGAAAAAAAATTAATTGGACAAAGGGGCGTGGTACCTCCCATACAAATCGCAGGTTAAAAATCCGATATTTCTGCTCCTATTATAGGTATAGTGCTGAAATTTTGTTTGTATGCATTTAATGGCAGATTATGTGAATTTTCCAAAAATGGGCGGAATCGGACCCCGCCCATATAAGCCAAATTTTGAAATTGAGATATTTTGCACAATTTGTTAGCGAGAGTGCTGAAATTTTGTGTATATGTAAACGGTGGCAGTCTACGTGATTGGTCCAAAAATGGGCGGGATCGGACCAATGGGCGTGGCCCCGCCCACATAGACAAAATTTTGATATCTTGCACAATTTGCTAGCGGGAGTGCTGCAATGTTGCGTATATGTATCTGGTGGCATTCTACGTAATTGGTGAAAAAATGGGCGGGACCGGACCAATGGGCGTGGCCCCGCCCATATAAGCCAAATTTTGAAATTGAGATATTTTGCACAATTTGTTAGCGAGAGTGCTGGAATTGTGTGTATATGTAAACGGTGGCAGTCTACGTGATTGATCCAAAAACGGGCGGGATCGAACCAATGGGCGTGGCACCGCCCATATAAGCCAAATTTAAAAAATGTGATATCTTGCACAATTTGTTAGCGAGAGACCTGGAATTTTGTGTATATATATCCGTTGGCGATCTACGTGATTGGTCCAAAAATGGGCGAGTTCGGACCAATAGGCGTGGCCCCGCCCACAATGACCAAATTTTGAAATTTTTATATCTTGCACAATTTGCTATCGGGAGTGCTGCAATGTTGTGTATATGTATCTGGTGGCATTCTACGTAATTGGTCAGAAAATGGGCGGGATCGGACCAATGGGCGTGGCCCCGCCCTTATAAGCCAAATTTTGAAATTGATATAACTTGCACAATTTTTTATCTAGAGTGCTGTCATGTTGTAGATATGTATCTGGTGACAGTCCACGTGATTGGTCCATTTCAATTTTTTATCTAGAGTGCTGTCATGTTGTAGATATGTATCTGGTGACAGTCCACGTGATTGGTCCAAAAATTGGCGGGATCTGACCATATAAGCCAAATTTTGAAATTGAATTATCTTGCTCATTTTGTTAGCGAGAGTGTTGAAATTTTGCGTATATGTATCTGGTAGCAGTCTACGTGATTGGCTTTCAAATGGGCGGAATAGGACCAGTGGGCGTGGCCCACTTGCAAGTATTATATAGGAAATACATGAACAAAAATGCTCGGTATGCGATAATTACAGCTGCTCACTCCAATACAATCGTAATATGATAATGTGATGCAATATCAATGAAACAAGAATTTGGAAATTTTATAAGTATACATTTCTATTTTCAGGACTTTCCACTGAATTCGGTATTTTTTCATTCAGTGAATTTATTACTAATACCAGTAAGGAAAGGCAGAAAGTCGGGCGGGGCCGACTATATAATACCCTACACCTCCCTAACAATGCGATAAGGGTCATTGCGATAATAATTTGGAATAATTGGTAAATGTATTTTGAACCGATAATCGCAAAATTAAGCAATATTCGTTCCTAAATTGAGAAAAATCTTTCTGGAGAACTTTGTAATGATCGGAAGTAAAGTACAACTTCTATAGCGCTTTGTAACCAAATCTGGAGGAACATATATATGGATGTTATATATAAATCTGAATCGATTTTCCTAGAATACTCATTCATGTAAAATAGAAACCTGTTTCTGTCGAATTTCGTACTGATCGGATATAAAATACAGTTTCTACAGCGCTTGAATTTCAAATCGGGGGTAACATATATATGGGGACTATATCTAAATCTGAACCGATTTTCTCCGAATTTGGCAGTATTCCTTCATGTAATAACAAACCTCTTTCTGCCGAATTTCGTACTGATCGGATATAAAATACAGTTTCTACAGCGCGAATTTTGACATGGGCAGCGAAGCGCACCGGGCTCAGCTAGTTGATAATAAATTGTCTTTTTCTCTACATGTCAATTCAGTTGTTTTAAAAATTAACTTTATTTTGCGTAAGTTATATAATCTGGAGCTGTTTATTCCATTGAACATTAAAATTATAGTTCTTCATGCAGTAATTATGCCAATTTTTCTTTATTGTTTGGAGGTCTGCTCTGGTACTTCAGGCCTAATTTTAATTTTTAATTTTAAAGAAACTGCGAATTGTTTTCTATCGGGTAATGTGATATATTTATTCTATTAAAATGCATCAGCATGTGTCGGCTTATGTTGTTAGATTTTTGGGTTTTACGTTTGTCAATTTTATAAAGCTTAGAAATTTATGTGTTTTTTACAAGGTGACCTGAATTTTTGTTCGAATTATTCAAATTCGGTAGGTCTGCTACAAATACTTAGGTCAACAATTTCAGGCTAGGGTTACTCGTTCATATAATAACATGCCAATCTCCTTGAAATCTCTTAATTACTCATATCGGAAATCCAAAAAGTAATTGTATCAGACAGATTGTCTGTGATTTATTTTATGTATCTGTCTTCTGTAATTACTTCTTATTTTTCTCGCCAATTCATAAGAAACATGTAGTGAAATAAGTTATTTCTTTTAGAAAATTTTCACCACCTTTGCCAGTTTCTGTGAAAAATGAAACTAGTAACAAGTTGCTTTTATGTTGGGTGTGTATGTAATTAACACTTTCGTTTTTTTCTTGTCTCTTTACTTCGTTATAAAAGTATCGATTGTTGTAATTCTGTTTCATCGTCTTTGAGAGTAGTTTATATTCCCGTTCTTATTCCTTTTCTTTGAATGTTTCTTTATAAGTCCTGCTCTTGCATAATTGAATATGCTAGGTTTGTCTATCTGTAAGATTTTTGTACTGTTTTTTTAATTTTTAAAATGAGAAAAATTTTAAATCATTATTGAATATGTAATCATATAAGATAATTTATTAATAATATTGTATGTATGTATTACACTTTAAGAAGTAATTATAATCATATACAGCTCGGTTTATATTGAAAATAATAAAAATTTAATTAATCGTCCCTAGTAAAAATGGGGCACGTAGGTTCATGGTATAGCCCCCATATAAATTTATTCACACATGCTCTAGAGAACACATTTCTAGCTTAAATTTAAGGATTTATACTTAATATTGGATCTAATTGTCCCTAGTAAAAATTGGGTACATAGGTCCATGATTTGGTATACCCCCATATAAAGGTCCCCATATATATCTCTTCTTGACGCCACACAGCACGCATTTTCAATTGATCTGTCTGAAATTTAAGAATTTATACTTTATATTTGACCTAATCGACCCTAGCAAAAATGGGGCATGTCGGTTCATGTTTTGGTATTGCTCCCATATAAAGGTCCATTCTTCATAGAATTCTTAGCGTTCTAGGTGACCCATATTAAACCCATCATGCGGAAAATGGTGTTTAAAAATATGTTTTTAAAGTATAAGCGCCTTATGAAGTCCACGTGTTTTAACATATGTGCCTGGAATTTAGAAATATACACTATTTAACCTGCAAGTGTTCACAGTAATAATGGTTCACTGTGAATTTGTGGCAAACAAATGCACAGTGATCATAGACAAAGAATCATAGACATAGAAATAAGAGAGAAAAAACGAATGACTATAGAAAGCTTACGAATACCAGAAAAAATACAGAAAAACAAAGAACTTAAAGGAGGATACAAATAACATAAGTGTCAATTACAGCTTTGCAATAAGAGGAACCCATCTGTGATATTAGTTTAAGTTAAGTTAATTTGTGTTATATGTTTAAATATGTATTTTATATGTAACTTACTTAAATTAATGTGAATGTAAGTGAATGTAAATTCTTTTGTTATTCGTGAATTGTAACAATGTTTTTTTATTTAAATAGAAGAAACCGTTGAAAAAGTCAACATAAAATTGACGAAACATGGGTGAAATGGAATAAAATTGAATTTTATTTTAAACATAAAGGTCCAATTAGCTTAACAAAGAAAACATTAAAAAAGTATACGATCTGGCCAATTATTTCACATCAATGTTGGAGTTTACTATACAGCCGGCCACGCCCGACTTTAGTCTTTCCTTACTGGTTTAAATCTAAGCGTTATTAAATACAATAATTCCAAATGATGCGTTTCGAAATTCAAATGATTCGAATTTCAATTGATGTTTTGTGAATCTCAAATAGATTCTTCGAATTTGACCTTTTTATACCCTCACTTTAGAGATGAAGGTATATATTAAACCGGTTTGACCTTCATGTACAAAAAAGTTCTCGGATGCGAGGCGGAATATGAAACCTTATTCCGAGAGAATCGAAAAAAAAAATGTTTTAAACTCTTTCCGAGCCCGCATAACACTGCAACAAATTTTGGGTCATCAAATTTTTCCTGAACGAAACCAATTATAAATGATAAAACACCAATAGTATAAACCAGTAAGGAAAGGCAGAAAGTCAGGCGGGGCCGACTATATAATACCCTACACCTCCCTAACAATGCGATAAAGGTAATTGCGATACTAATTTGGAATAATTGGTAAGTAGGCAGGAACATATTATCTAATTCTGAGCCGATAATCGCTAAATTAAGCAATATTCGTTCCTAAATTAAGAAACATCTTTCCGGAAAATATTAATGATCGGATGTAAAGTACAACTTCTATAGCGCTTTGATGCCAAATCAGGAGGAACATATATATGGAGGTTATATATAAATCTGAACCGATTTTCCCTGAATTCTCATTCATGTAAAAATTCTCTTTTTCTGTAGAATTTCGTACTGATCGGATATAAAATGCAGTCTCTACAGCGCTTACATGTCAAATCGGGGTAACATATATATGGGAGCTATATCTAAATCTGAACCGATTTTCTCCGAATTTGGCAGTATTCCTTCATGTAATAAGAAACCACTTTCTGCCGACTTTCGCACTGATCGGATATAAAATAACATTTTTACAGCGCTTACATGTCAAATCGGGGGTAACGTATATATGGGGGCTATATCTAAATCTGAACCGATTTCTTCCAAATTTAAAGTGTTCATTCATATAATAGGAAACCTCTTTCTGACGAATTTCATACTGATCGGATATAAAATACAGTTTTTACTGCGCTTACATGTCATCATCACATTGTAGTAAAGTGCTATATATATGTAAATTTTATGATTTTTATTCGTTCATTTTAAACAAAAAAGACGAACAAAAGCAAACAGCTCTCCAGCTCATGTGCTTACAGAAATGTAGAATGTAGACAAAGCAAGGCGAGAAAACTGAATAATGTATACTCTCCCTCATCTTTTGAGAAAAATCTGTAATATGAAATTTGGTATGTTACATGTGAGAGGTCGGTACGGATATGAGGAGTTTGACTAATCTTTGTTAGTAAATAACTATTATAAAATTTAGAATGCAGAAATTCAGAACTATACTTCTAGGCTTGAGTGTTCAGTTAGAAAACTCATAATCTTACTAGGCTCGATCTTGCTAAGATGCAGCAAACTACTACTTTTCTGCTCATTTGGATCACCCTATAGTATCTTTGTAGTTTCTCCCACAGTTTCAGAGTCCCACAGAATTTGAGCCATCGCTGGCCGGTGCTTTAACTCATCCTTTTTGACATCGAAAGTTTTCGAATTTTCCGAGTTTACCGCTTGAAGTTCTCTACCCTTTGACGCCAAGTTATTTGCACGGTAATTTCAAAGAAATATAATTTTCGAAGTGCAGCAATAAAATAGTGAAAACTGAATTGGGTTTAAATGGAACTTAACCTGTGAGTGAAAGTTAAGTTAATGGAACGGTACATATCCCTTAATTTATTATCCTTTGAATGTATAAAAGCTGTTATTCATAATAACCTGTACGTACCAAAATGCGGCTAGGCTGTATAAAAAACACAACATTTTTACGGTTTTTGATAGTCAATATCATTATCAGCAGCATCATCGATGGCTCAGTAAAACGTGGATGAACAGTTGACGGCCACGACAAACTGAGGGACTGACTGATGCACTGATTGTATAAACGGATCAGTTTTGTTATATCAATACATTAGGGTGGGTCAAATTTTTTTGTCAAAAATCGTGAAGGAAAACGTAATCCACGGAAATTTCTAAGAAATATTTGCCAAGAAAGCATGTGTCTAACATCAAATCCTACCCCGCACATATCGACATAAATTAGAAGTCTCGCTCACCCTGTTGAAAATGTATAAAAACTGTTCTGAATACTTACGATATTTATAACTTCCTACACGTATAGTATAATTCAAAAAGCTACATTATGATATTTTTTGGAATGTATTGTTTTATTTCATAATCTTTTGAATACAACAATTATAAAGACCACTTCAAATGTATTTAAAAACAAATAAAACTTCACTTTTCAGTAATTAAATGACGCTTGATTTTTAACTAACTTACTTGTGCTGGTATTTAAATATCAAATTTAGTTAACAAGTTAATGGGATTTATTTGAAAAAAAAAAATAAACAAATTAGCAATTAAACGGTTAGCAATTTATTCTACTTTCATCTTAAATTTCGCGGTAAGGTCCGGAACGCTATCTAAACGTAAAACAATCGAGATTTCTTTGATATAACAGCCAGTTTCTATAACTTGACAAACAGCCGATTTGGGTTTCACTAACTAACGAATTCGGTTCGCGTTCGCCGCCCTCAAAAGCGACGAATTCAACAACACTGTGCAGACTTAACGGGATGCATCAAACATCAAAAAAAACATCAACTAACATCAGAACGTCAAGTCGCACGATACTGAAATCCTACAAAAAAGTAATCATTTCAGTGTTGATTTTGGTTTCTCTATCTCACTCAGAACACAAACGTCAGATCGAGTCACTTTGTTATCCCCTCACCTCAGAGAGGAGGGTATATATCATTTGCTACGAACCAAAAGTGTAACACATCGAAGGAGTGACCTAAGGCCCCAAGTAGGTTTGGCGGAAATTCGATTTGGTTCATTTGAGCAATGCCCGTCCGTCAGTCTGTCAGTGTGTGTCTGTCTGCTGGCTGGTGCGCACGATAACTCTCGAAAGTATTAACCGATTGACTTCAAATTTGGTATTCGGGAATACTTTTCTCTATCTCCGGCTAAGTTCGAAGATGTACCATATTGATCCATTCCTTGATAACCTATATACTAGGGATGTAACGAATATTCGCATTCGCATATGCGAACGCGAATTATTCGCATCATTTTAACATGCGCTTTCGCATTCGCAAAAACCATCTGTGGACTATTCGCTTTCGCCAAATTATATTTCAGTATTCGCTTCCATTTGTTAAAAGTGTTAAAACTCTTTATTCCCTTCACACAATTTGAAGATATTACGAGTAATACCAATGAAAACCTCTGCCACTTCTCTTCAAAACAGTTGAAAAATATGTTTGTTCTTGTTGTAACAGGAGGTAAAAATATGGAAAACATTCTTAATACTTGAATATCTTGGAAAAGTATAAATTCAGTTCCTTCGCTTTCGCAAAAATGCATATTTTACTATTCGCATTCGCAAGAAATATATTCCAATATTCGCTTTCGCATTCGCTTTCGCTAAAGTCACTTTCGTTACATCCCTACTATCTACTAATATGTCGAATCTTTTGAAATTCCACATATAAAGGGTTCTCCAACAAGAGGTGTTATTTTGGTATTCAAAGAAAAATATAAATTTTTTGAGATAAATGATCGGATGTTTATTTCATAATAAAGAGGAAGCTATGCCGTATAAATGCAAAACAACATCAGCCACCACGACCACGCTTACAGGACCATATAATTTTCCTGAAATTTTCAATAACCAAATCGCAAAGTGGCCTAAACTCCGGAGAAAAGTGGGCATTATTGACACGGCTCTTTTGGTACCTCCTACAAAAATGGACCATTTTGCACCAAAACGTAACAGTTTAATAACGGTGCATACAAATACTTGACAGTTTGTACAGTGTAAAGGTATTATAGTACCTAGAGTTTAATGAAAAGTGCCCGTTATTGGCACTGCCCTCCCACACACATGGGCCATTTTGTACCAAAAGTTAACAGCTTATAACTTTAACACCAGTGCGTACAAATCAGGGCTGCGGAGTCGAACAAAAATTACTCGACTCCGACTTCCGAAGTTGAACTTAAAAATGATTCGACTCCGGCAGTTAAATAAGACAAACTTCTGAAATTGTATTTCTACTAAGACTGAATTCATTTTATTAAAAATAAGGTACAATATTGTAAAAAAAACAATAAAAAACAAAAACACAGAAGATAAGTAACTAAATACAATAGCTAGACACACCTTAAAATATACCGATTGGCTTATAATCACTAGCTTAGCCAATTTAAACATGTTTGTCCGTGTGTCCGTCCCCCTGTCCATCTTAAGTTATTCGTAAAGTACAGGTCGCAATTTCAGTCCGATCCTGCTGAAATTTGGCAATAATAATTTCACACCAGGGAGAAACCATATTGGAATTGTTAAAAATCGGTTCAGATTTAGATTTTGCCCCCACATATACTTATATATGTTTCCATATGTAACGCTATGGAAGCAATATTTTACATTCAATCATTTTGAAATTTACCACTGTAAAATTTATATATCCAAGAATCCATATTTCCCAATTTTAAGCAATTCAGTTTAAGAAAAGTAATAGTGAAATTTATCACATATAAAATCAGAGCTGCCATAAAACTGCCTGTACAGAAAATGACGACATTATAGCTATTTTGGACATACAAAAATATTTGGTTGAAAGAAAATTTGTTTTCCCAAAAATTTTAAGTGCAAAAGTTCTATCACGTAAATGACACATTTTGCACAATTCATCTCGGTGTCGACCATAATTGTTCGACTCCTACTCCGGCCAAATTTTCCCGACTCCACAGCCTTGATACAAATAGTGGGCGTTACTGGCATCTTTGTTTTCATCATAATATTTTTTATATGGGACTATTATAAGTATTCAGAATATGTATCGACACCTTAATTGTGTTAAGTTTGTCAGCAGTTCATCGTCCTTTTTCAGAAATGTTTAATGTTTGTAAAAATACTTTATAATTGAAATCGTATAATCTTGGATAACTTGGGTATCTAATAAATTACTTGAAGAATAGACAACAAACGATGACTTGAAATATTCTGAAATTTAAAGTGAGTTATTTGCAACAGAAGGAATAGTTCGAAACCAATGAAAATTAAAACATAAGTTCGAAAAAGTCAGCAAAGTTTTGAAAGTACTATTAAATAAAATGTATTTCGAGAAATTTCTAAAAAATAATCTTATTTGTATTTAAAAACATATTTTATTTCAGAATATTAGCTTGCAAATATATTTTGTTGTATTATATTAATATATGCGTTCCAAATAAAATTCACAAATACATTTTATTGAATTTTAAATAAAATTTATTTGCTCAGAAATATGTAATATATATTCGAACCAGTAAGGAAAGACAGAAAGTCGGGCGGGGCCGACTATATAATACCCTACACCTACCTACCAATGCGAAAATGGACATTGCGATAAGAATTTGGCAGTGTTCATACATGTAATAAGCAAACTCTCTGCCGATGTTCGTACTGATCGGATATAATACACGGTTTCTGCAGCGCTGACATGTCAAATCGGGTGTAATATATATAGTGGGACTATGTTTAAATCTGAACCGATTTTCCCCGAATTTGGCAGTGTTCATACATGTAATAAGAAAACTCTCTCTGTTAAATTTCGTACTGATCGGATATAAACCACGATTTCTACAGCGCTTAAATGTTAAATCAGGTGAAACATATATATGGGGGCTATATCTAAATCTGAACCGATTTTCCCCGAATTTGGCAGTGTTTATTTATGTAATAAGAGAACTTTCTCTGCCGAATTTCGTACAGGTCGGATGTAAAATACGGTTTCTACAGCGCTAACATGTAAAATCGGGTGAAACATATATATGGGGACTATATCTAAATCTGAACCGATTTTCCCCGAATTTGGCAGTGTTTATTCATGAAATAAGAAAACTCTCTCTGCCAAATATCGTACTGATCTGATTTAAAATCAGTTCCTACAGCGCTTACATGTCAAATCGGGTGAAACATATATATGGGGGCTATATCTAAATCTGAATGGATTTTCTCCGAATTTGGTAGTGTTCATTCACGTAAGAATAAAACTCTCTCTGCCGAATTTCATAAAGATCGGATGTAAAATGTGGTTTTTACAGCGCTTATATGTCAAATCGGGTGAAATATATATATGGGGACTATATGCAAATCTGAACCGATTTTAAACAATTTCAATAGGGATCGTCCTTGGGCCAAAAAAGAGCGCTATGCTAGATGTCATCACAATCGGACCATAAATACGACCTGCACTTTGATTACAAGAATACATGGACAGAGGGACAGACAGACGGACATGGCTAAATCGACTCAGAAAGTGATTCTGGGTCGATCGGTATAATAAACAATGGGTCTGTCTCTTCTCCTTTTAGGTGTTACAAACAAATGCACAAAGTCATAATACCCTGTACCACAGTGTGGTGTAGGGTATAAATATGGTGTTATATTTAAATATATTAACTTTCTATTAAAACATATAAAAAAGGTGATTATGCCCCGTGTACAAATAATTAAGCATAAAGAAGTAAACTTGCGGCAGCTCGCTAAGATGGAAAAAATAATCATCAGTACACAATGAGAGAGACGTGAGAGAGAGAGAAATGAGAGTCTTTGTTCAGTTCAGGGATGATAAATTAGATTACCGAAATGGCACAATATTTTTTTCAAAAAAGTACTTTTGCTACTAATTTCATGAATACTGTATATTAATGCATGTTTTCAACGATACATCTGATTGTTTTAGGTCTTAAACATATATTTAATAAAAAAAGAGATAAAACATAACAAAAAGTATATATTATTTCATTTGTGCGAAAAAAAAACATAAAATATCAATAAGTTTATATTGTCCCAAAACACGAAAATTTTTTTTATTTTTTAATGATTTTAAGCAGCTCATATCTGCTAAAGCTCAAAATTGTGTAGTAATTAACTCATAATTATTTTTTTCCATTGGAAACATTTTTAATAAAAATGTTATAATGCTATTAGTTTCTCCAGAAATAATATTTTCTGGGCTAAATTTCCTAAGCCAGGTGTACATTTCATCTTCAAAATTTATTTTGTTTGTTTCACAAAACTCTAAATAATTTTTTTTTGCATTTTTTTTAAATTAATTTACGGAATCGTTATCAATATCATTTGTGGATATGTACATTTCGTCTTCGGTTCCACAATATATATTTAAAATTTCTTTCAAATTTAACTTTGAAATCGAACTTCTGTCCAACCTATTTTTATCTAAAATATTCCGAAATTTTTTGCGAAACAATAATTCGAGTATATTTAAAAATATGTGCATTCTGGCATCCTCGGATTGTATTTCTAAATTGACAGTATTTATTAGCTTTAAAATGTATTGAAGAAATAAAAAATGCATTTTGTAGAACTTATTTGTTAATATAGACGATAAAAATGCAACGCCTTCTTTTTTTAAATTAGCTTGAAACTTATTTAATGTAAAATAGTATTGGAGAAGCTCCCACTGCTCAATTATTCGCTCAATAACTGCTTGACGTGAGAGCCATCTTGTTGAGGAATATTTGAAGATTATGTGAACATCAGTTCCAAAATATTCTTGAAATTTTTCGAAGTCTGCTCTTCTGTTGGCGCTTTTGCAAAAATGGTAATTCAATTCTCTCATAAACTTATCTATATTTTTTGGCAATCCAAATTTCGATGCTGCACATGATGCCAAATTTAATATGTGACATATACAGCCACTTAAATATAAATGTGGTATAAGAGCTTTAAATTGTGTTTGCACACCTTTTACAATTAATCTAATAGTCGAACAGTTATCGGTAGTTATGGCAATCATATGATTCGCCGGGATATTATTGTCATCTAAAACTTTCAATGTAGCATCATATATTCGTTTTGCTGTAGAATAATCAATGCTTACCATTCCTAAAAACAGATCATGACATTCATCATCAAAAGTCCTGATGACAACAGCCAAGTTAACAGGGAATAATAATTGTGTTTACAAAACAACTCTATTGACTTTGAATTTTCTGGGGCTGTAACATTGATGACGATTTTTTGGGCCTTCAGCCGGTTTTATACCTTCTTTGATAACGCTGTTCAAATGATTGATAACTCAGAATGGAAGGTTACGCTCAGCAATGAACGCACATAATTTAATCTCAAATTTATTTGCGGACTCGGTTACTGGACATTTTTGTAGCTTTTGAACAAAATGATCAATCTTAGGTGTGTCTTTAGAATGAGATATATTTTTCAGGTGAACTTCTCTAGTCGCATGTCGTTGGATGTGCGTCAGACCACCAGTAATTTTTGTATCGCACACGCCACACCCTTTATTCTGTCCATCTTTTACAAGCCACGGAAATTTTCTAGCATTCCTCTTTGAATGGTACCATGTATGGTTTTCCCTTGCTTGTTCTGTAAATAAATAAACATATGTTATTCACTTCACAGTGAAGTTTCCAAAACAACAAATATTTACCCTGCTTCATTCATCTCCATTGTTTCATACTTTAATTTGCGACCCTTTTAGCTTTTTCAGATATTAATTTTACATTTCTTATTAAACTTTCACAATTCCTGATAGCCGGTAAATTAAATTTAAATTTTGTAAGTCCCCATGTACATGGGGACTTGACTCCAATGACTTCTGCCGAAGTGGAGAGCATTGAGCACTTGCTTTGCGACTGTCCCGCTTTGACTAAACGACGACTGGACATTCTGGGGTCGGCCTTTTTAGGCAGACTAACAGATCTTTCAAGTACTGATATTCGTACTATCGATAAATTTATATATCAAACAGGTTGGTTTCGATGAGGGGCATTTCAGCCCGTGGTAACACTAGGGACCTAAACTGGTCTATGTGAGCTTGTAAAAAAAATACGGCTGCCACCCTAACCTAAACCTAAAAAACATGATACTTTTTTTATGTAACTTATCGACTAATTCTCTTTTGAAAAAGTATTTACGTTCACACACGTACTTTTTTTCAATACTTATACTTATTTTTATTTGTTTTTTTCGGCTTTTCCTGTGTAAATTGTTGTTGTTTCCAAGTGCGAACGAAAAACACAAAACGATGAGTACGACAAGTACGAGTACGGCATACTTTTTTCCCCCCGTTTCCGACTGCCTCTCTCGCCCACAAAACGATAAGTATACTTAATACTTAAAAAATAGTATCATGTAAATGCAGACTAAACAAAGGTGAAGTTGGCTGCAGTTTAGCCATAACATACACCAACCTAATTAAACGCGATGCGTTTACATTTGTGAGATATGACGCAGAATTAAAAATCGCCTGCAGTAATCAGTTTAGGCTTGAATGAATATGTTACCAGATTATAAGATTTACGGAATAAACACAGATTTTTATTTGCGAATGCTAAAAAGTATCAAAAAAAGTACTAAAGTATCAAAATTATCATCCCAGGTTCAGTTCAGCTGATTGGGTGGATTTTGTGGCCGCTGCACAGTGGTCGCACTTGTATGGGATCAGCGGCCAAAAATACTTCCACATAAGATATCAACGTGAAACTTTTGTCACTGCTTAACAGAAACATAAGAACTAATTTGTGATAAAATGAATGTGATTTTACAACTATATAAGCACCCTTTACCACCCCCTCTTCCTCGTGTAAGCAAAACAAATTAAAAACCAGTAAGGAAAGGCAGAAAGTCGGGCGGGGCCGAATATATAATACCCTACACCTCACTAACAATGCGATAAGGGTCATTCATAATAATTTGGAATAATTGGTAAATGGGTAGAAGCATATTATCTAATTCTGAAACGATAATCGCTAAATTAAGCAATATTCGTTCCTAAATTGAGAAACATCTTTCTGGAAAATGTTAATGATCGGAAGAAAAATACAACTTCTATAGCGGATTGATACCACATCAGGAGGAACATATATATGGAGCTTTAATATAAATATGAACCGATCTTCCCTGAATACTTATACATGTAAAAAGACCTCCTTCTGTCGAATTTCGTACTGATCGGATATAAAATACAGTCTCTACAGCGCTTACATGTCAAATCGGGGGTAACATATATATGGGAGCTATATCTAAATCTGAACCGATTTTCTCCGAATTTGGCAGTATACCTTTGAGTAATAAGAAACCTCTTTCTGCCGAATTTCGCACTGATCGGATATAAAATACAGTTTTTACAGCGTTTATAGGTCAAATCGGGGGTAACATATATATGGGTGTTATATCTAAATCTAAACTGAGTTTCTCCGTATTTGGCAGTATTCCTTCATGTAATAATGAACCTCTTTCTGCCGAATTTCGCACTGATCGGATATAAAATAACATTTTTGCAGCGCTTACATGTCAAATCGGGGGTAACGTATATATGGGGCTATATCTAAATCTGAACTGATTTCTTCCAAATTTAACAGTGTTCATCCATATAATAGGAAACCTCTTTCTGACGAATTTCATACTGATCGGATATAAAATACAGTTTTTACAGAGCTTACATGTGAAATCGGGGGTAACATATATATGGGGGCTATATCTAAATCTGAACCGATTTCAACCAAATAGGGATCGTCCTTGGGCAAAATAAAAGATATGTGTAAAGTTTCGTCGAGATCGGACCATAATTGCGACCTGTACTTTGATTACAAGAATACATGCACAGACAGACGGACATAGCTAAATCAACTCAGAAAGTGATTCTAAGTCGATCGGTATAATAAACGATGGGTCTATTTCTTCTCCTTTTGGGTGTTACAAACAAATGCACAAAGTTATAATACCCTGTACCACAGTGTGGTGTAGGGTATAAATAGTGCGCAAAAGTTGTTTGAAAAATTCATAAAATTTTTTAATTAGATGTATGTAGTTTTATAATGATCAATAAAAATATTTGAAAACAACATAAACAAGAAAAGATATGAACAAAGATTTCAATGTTATTCAAGCAAATCAAAAACAGATTTTGATAAAATCGACTTGTGTTTGGATGGTAATTTTCGCTGCCCCGTAATAAATGGATCCGAGCTTAAAAGTAGTCGATTAAACAAATCCGTATTTGTCGAAACGCGTGATGTTTTACGCGTATGCTGCAGGCGGAACATTTTTATATCTTTATTTCAGCAGCTTCCTCCGAGAGCTCTCCAATCGATACCAAAGCATGTTCTATGACGTCAGGAGCGTGAATTAAAATTGTGTGAACTGAGGGTGGAAGATAGTACCATGAATACTTCGTTGTTAGTTCTTGAGCAGTGTCCAGCGCATATGTTCTAAATTTGTCTACATTAATGCTGTACCCTGAGGACATAGCCTGCAATTATGTTGCACATCTCTCAATTAAATCTTTATCAAGCCCCGTTATTTCAGCAGACAAGCTTGCGTTTTTGAAAAATTCTCTTGCAGTGTTTCCGTCATTAGAAGATCTACTCCCTCCACTTTTCGGTTTATCGACAATTAATCCCATTTTTACTCGAAATTGCGATTGCATATTTATTTTTATTTCCTGATATTGAGCTTTTCGTTCTTGGGACCTAATTTGCCAAACTTTTAGTTCAAGTCTGTATAATAAATGAAGAAAATATTCAAAAAATATATGCATGCAGAGGTGATAACCCAAATTCATAGCGATCTTTTAACACTTCTCTTTGCAAACATGTTTTAATATTGTTCATTTCTGTTGGTTTTGCGTTACATATGTAACATTTTGCAGATGAAGTTTGAGTTAAGGCATTGCATACTTTATCATCCACCATTGTAAGTTGCAAAATATGTTGAACATGTATTAATTTTTGAGCTGTATTGAACTGTGTCAAACTATTTTCAAAATTATTATCAACAACTTTCTGTTTATATTCGCTGTGCCCCGAACTACCATCAAAACCCATTATCCTATCAGTGTAAGCTGGTTTTCTGGCTTGTACAAAAATTCATTGATTACATCGCTCTGGAGCTGTACTATTCGGTATGATCCAGTAAACTTTGCAACTCAACTTCAGCGTGAGAATCGCTAATAGTACTTTGTTCCGGGTAACTTTTCTTTTTTTCTTTTAAAATGTTGTCGTAGCTGGGTAATAAATCAGCAGAAATTTTGCTGTTTACGAAGGTTCTTATTAACAAATA
This sequence comes from Eudasyphora cyanicolor, assembly GCA_963930755.1. Lineage (NCBI taxonomy): Eukaryota > Metazoa > Arthropoda > Insecta > Diptera > Muscidae > Eudasyphora > Eudasyphora cyanicolor. The sequence continues at coordinate 205,263,994 of OZ005736.1, read as the reverse complement.
CTGATGCTTTGTTAAATTTGCTTCCATCATAAGCGATATTACCTCATACATTTTAAGTGCCGAAGCCGATGGATTCGTTTCTTGGGTAGCAAAACGTAAGTCATCAGCAGCGGAAACATCAATTTCTGCAAGTTCAGATATTCGCCGTCGCTTTGTTCTTCTGGAAGACTCTGCCAAACTTTTTCTAGGACGTCCACGATCTTGACTTGTGCCAGGTGTGTCTGAATTTTGGGTTAGCAAAATCGATTCCTTTTGCGCAAGCCAATCAGAATGGGTTTTAAAAACATTTAGTTTTGTTCGCTGGCATTTTCGCCAAAACTCTAAAATTTTTTTGCAATTGTAATTCACACAGCTTTCGATTTGAATTGGTTCAGCCATGTAACCCTCATTTTCGATACTATTTTCCAAAACATCACTTACGTTCCTTGCCTTTTCAGCATTTGTACCGCTGCCTGAGCACCAAATGTCAAAAATATACATACGGGCAATTTCACAAGTATATGATGTGCCTATCACAGAAATTATTAAAATAAAAACGTCAAAACAAATAAAAAAATGCACCAAACACAGTACGTTATTTGTATAATAACAACAACAACACAGATACACCAAAATGTAAACAGAACAAACAACACAAAACAACACAGCACAAAACGTCACAGTTGTACAGCCGAACATTGAAGCAAAAACAAAGAGATCGCTTTTGTCTATGGAAGATTACACACACACGGGCACTTGATGGCAGCTGATATGAGCAGTTTATAATCCTTAAATCGTTGATAAATATTAAGAAAAAAATCCCAATGAAGTAATCAGGGGGGAAAACAACTACACTAAAAAAAAAGCGTACTGAAAATCAATGAATTTTTCGTAAAGTTTAAGATTTCGGCAATGATTTCGAGCCAAAGACAATCGCTATAAAAATAAGAAGGTTTTATAGTTAATTTAAAGACGTGAATAGTATTTGTTTTGAGGATGCATTTCATAGAATTAAGAATTTTGGGTAATAAAACTAATTAAGTTTGGTCTTAAAATAAGCACATTTTTGCGTAAATTTAAGTATGGCGCGTGCTTATTTTTAGTAAAATATCATATAATTTAAAACATTATCGTAATAAAATTTAAAATGTTTGTCCTTGATATAAGAATATACTGGTAATTAATTTAAGGCATACATGAATTTAAATACAGTTTTTTTTAATATGTATGGAAAATTCGTTACATTATATAGATTATAATGTTACTCTTTTAAATGAATCATTTTCTTTGAAATCATTTACTATTCATAGAAAATTCAATAACACAACACTTTATCTTTCTAAATAAATATTTTATTTATTTTGGAAAATACAAAAAAAATATAATACATATTACGGATATCTTTGAACATTTTAAAACTTAAAACAATATGTAATTGTATAAAGACAAATCGGCCAACACACTATGAAGTTTGACTTTTATTCGAATATTGTATTGTTATGTATCGATTCTATAGCGGGATTCGTTTCTCTATTTGTTGTCCATGAACAATTTTTATCGGAACCGACCTTAATGATTTTTAACCTAGAATTTAAATAGAAATTATATAAAACAAATATTATATTATTATATCATATAGTTTGGATGCTCACTCATTTCCTGCAATTTGTAAATTTTTATTCCCCACTGCATTTTTCATATATCCAAATAAAATTGAATTGCGCGAACTAAAATAAAAATAATTTGAATAGAAATCAAACAGAATGTTTTATATACGATAAAGTATTAAAATAAATTTTATCATATAACTGTCACAAAATGTTGAAAGATAAGAGATATATTAAAATCTTTGGAATATACTTACTTACACTGAAATATTTAGTCACTCTTCTACGACACACACTCTCATAATAGTTCCATACAAAATTTGCTGTACTAAAAGTTAAAAAAAATATTTATGTAAGATATTATTAATAATAGAAACTGATTGTTTTGAAAGAGGCGAAAGTGACATTTTTCATATAATTGAGTTATCAAAAATAATTTTCTCAAAAAAATCAATCGTGACTTAGATTTTAAAATCTTAAGTTTTGTTAGCAAACAAAACTACAAAAACTTAATTTGAAATGTATTTTCTTTAAACTAAAATACAAAAACTTATTTAAAATTACTTCTGTAAAACAAAAGCTAATGCTGCTTATGACATTCTTAACCCTGGTGTTAGATTAGCAAATCTGTTCGAATCCTAGATTAAGAGTCCATTTGGTCAACATTATATTTTTCATATAAAATGAATATGGAAGACAATATTTTATATTTATTTTTATTCAATACTTCGTGAAAATAAAACAGCTTATTTACAATTAATTTTGAGCAAAAACGCTTATTATTTTGATTTTAGTAAAACAAAAATATCCCTTGGACAAAATTATACATACATATATTACCGTTTATAAAGGAAACGATACAAAAATTAGACCAAATGGGCCTAATCTAACAGCAGGTTTAATTATGAAGTACTAATGAAGCAATTATGAACACGAAATCAAGGAAAAATTTAAACTAAAATTAAAAAAAGGAAAAAATCGTTTTAAATAAATTATATTTGGAAAACTTTTTAACAATAACTTTGTTTGTGTGAAAACACGTATTTTATATGTAAACGTCAGTTCGCAAATATATTTTGTTCTAATACATTAATATATGCGTTCCAAATTAAATTTCTTGATTTTCAAATAAAATATATTTGTTTAGAAATACATAATACTTACAAATATTGTTTCCAAATCTATTTCCTTTCAATTCAAACATTCCCATGTAGGTGTATGCTCACTTATTTTTTCCAAGTTATACATGGCATTCAGCACTGCATTTTTCATATATCCATCACATTTATCTTTAAATATTGCGTGATCTAAAATTAAAATAATTAAATTTTTTTCTGAAAATAAATGAAATAAAATTATCTATAAACAAAAAATATGCAAATAAATTTTATCATATCACAATTGGAAAACGATGAAAACTAAGAGAAATTTTTCAACCGTTCATATATTACGTTGAAATATTTTGTAAAATTTGCCACTCTTCTCACAAAAGACCCATTCTAAAATTGTTTTACTAAAAAATTAAAAATGATAGTTATATGTATAACATATTATTAATAATAAATTTCTATATTGCCACAAATAATTTTACATTTCTGCATTATGCGCTGGTATTTTTAATAAATAAATACTTTCAATTAAAATGTGTTTTGTTCATTTTGTAATTGCCAATAAGATGTTTATTTCAGGATAATAATATTATTTTTCACGTACCTAAACATTTTCCCATTGTCTGTTTCAGTATTACAAAATCTATTACTCACATTTTTGTCATCCATTTGGCACAAATCTCTTCACAGGACTTACAAACAAGATCTCCTTCAAAAACGAATGTACATCGCCATAAATAACATACAGCAAAAATAACTATGACACACGCACTCGCTTATCACAGAGATCGATGGTGACGCCGACGGCATAACCACATGTACACGACGGTTTCATTTGTTGTTGTTGCTATGCATTAGCAAAAATAACTGTTAACAGCCCATATTAAAATTATTTTCGGTGCAATATGCACGTATGTATGCACGTATACTTACATATTCACAGCAATCAAATTTTTTCACAATCCGCGTCCCGAAAACAGGCAACCGTTTCCTTCCATCGCTTGTAAATAACTGACGATTTAAAAGAAAACGAACAGAACTGTTCTCTATTTTCTCTTCTAGCATTCCATAACAATTATTGATTCACACATTTCCAAACAAAACTGATTCTCCGAGCGAGAGAGGAGGGAGAGATTGCATAATTCTCTCGTATGTATTCTTAAAAATAATGACAATAGTCATAAAATTTATTACCAAGACAGCCTTTCCTTTAAGGGGAGCATAGCCTTAAATTTATTACTGAAATAAATCATACTGTTAATTAAGTCCGATTCGGCATTAAAACTATGACATGTCTACGTCGTAGTGTTAATGTAGAAAATCCTTAAAAGTATTGAAATATTACTTAAAATAATGCTGATTGTCACAAAAATAATGATTTTTTTCTTTAATTTAAATGCGTACATTTAAAGAAGCGCGTACACAAAACTAATGATTAGATAGACATTAATTCAAATTCAAAAAACTTTATATTAAGGAAAATTTCGTAAAAAACGTGTAAATTTTCATTATTTTAATGAAAATTGTCATTGAATTGATGCCGAGGTAGCATACTTAAAATAAGAATGTGTCATCATTAGTTTTATTACTATTTTTTTTTTCAGTGTAAGGGCCTGTTTCTGTAACTTATTTTCGTTAGTCTACAGTAAACGATGAAAAAACTCTCAACTATTACTTGAATTCTTAGAAATATTTTGGGTACGAGCTTATAACGTGATTTTCTATAGACACAACGAATTGTACACTCCTGAGACTTATAGATTTCTCGGAATAATTGAGTGATTTTTGATCGTTCGCCGTAGACTAACGAAAATAAGTTACAGAAATAGGTCCTAAAACTTTACCTGAAATTGTATTACGTGGGCTACTGAACACTGACTACGGTACCAAGAAAAAATAAATTTTACAAAAACTTCTGAACACTTTAAGATCATTTAAATTCTTTCAGAATGAAATTAATACCTTTCTTTTCAATATTCATTTTGATTTTTTCCAATATATACTTGATTTGAACACTTTTTATTTTTTTAAGTTTCACTTAACTTTTAAGATGCACACTCTGCAAAAAACAAATAATTGTATGCTCTCTCTTTTGAAGCTATTCTTATAGAGTACAGTTGAAATGAAACAAACACCATACACCCAGCGAAAAACGAAGCACATACGTGCTTAATCTTTGCAAATTCGTTTATGATAATGAACCAACCCCTTATGTTACGAATTCGAGCAAAGCGGTGCATAAATAAAGCATCAAAAATCAACAACGCTTAGTTGCAAAATGAATACCAACCGGGGGATAATTTAAATCAAGTGTTGGGGACAACTATAGAACGTGCGGGGGACAACTAAAGCACTTGCTGGGGACGAATAAAGCACGCGCTGGGATAAATTTTCATTCTAAATCCCCCCTCCACCTCCCATTTAAAACTATTTAAACAGCATTAGCGTTTCAATACATTTATTAATGTTATAAGTAAATAAAACGTGAACACAACAAACATATAATTGCAAATTTGCATATTTATCACTAAGCAAATCACGTCTAAAGAAATGTGCAGCAACACAGTATTACCTCTGTTTTTCCTCGGAATTCAGCTCGTAACCCTTATGGTGGCAGTCTCTTTCGTATCATTCGCCTTTATGTACTGCAAAATTTAATTCCTGTACTCTATAAAAAACATACACACTCATTATTAACTTTTAAAATTGAAATTTTTATAAGCTTAGGTTGTTAAATATTCGTAGGCCGACACCATTTGTATTGATTCTAGAAATTTCTGCAATAGGAAGATGTCACTGGATTTTGCAATCACCTTATCCTTCTCATTCCATAGCCCAGAGAATCATCCACAGGTCAAACAGGTCATTAAATTATATTTCTTCGTCATTAATTTTCATTTTTCACGTCTTTATAAATCCTCGTGGTTTCTTCTTCTAAGAACAGACAATAACAAATCCAATGAACAACACAAAGCCGAACAAATAATCATCAACCTTACGGCGACAACGTTTCGTTGATAATTAATGAACGAATTGGTGGCGATTTTTCATGCACGTTACGTTTATAAATTGGTACCAAACGGTGTTTATTTTGCAACGTCTTTTTTCCCTCAGTGTACTACTTTTGAAATCATGGTTGTCATTCGAGATGGTGATGCCACATTTGGTACCAAAATTTGTTCAGAGGTGTATTTGCTAAGACGCACATACAGTCGGGTAAATCGAATAAGGTATGTGAGAAATATAAATATACACTGCCATATGTACTAATACGAGTATTATGATTTATTTAATTTTGGTATGTCTTGGCTCTTTTTGTATGGGAGGTATTAAAACGGGTGTGGTGATAACTCCCATTTTTAACAGGACTGTAGGGATTTTAAAAACTACACTGTGCAAAAATGGTGAGTATTTATATGCACTGGTATTCACGATATAAATAAGCCGTTAATTTGTTTACAAAATGGTACGTTTGTGTGGGAGGTACCAAAAGGGGCGTGTTAATAACGCCCATTTTTCGACGGATTGTAGGTACTATAAAAACATTACACTGCACAAAATTTTAAGTATTTTTATGCATTAGTTTAAAGTTATAAACTTTTAAGTTTTCGTATAAAATGATACCTTTGTGTGGGATGTACCAAATGGGGCATGTCAATAATGCCCATTTTTCAGTGAACATTGGATACTATAAAACCATTACACTATACAAAATTTCAAGTATTTGTATGCCCTGGTATTAAAGTTATAAACTGTTAACATTGATGCAAAATAGTCTATTTGTGTGGGAGTCCACTTTTCACTGGACTCTAAATAATATAAAAGTATTACACTGTACAAAATATCACGTATTCAAATTAAGTGATATTAAACCAGTAAGGAAAGACAGAAAGTCGGGCGGGGCCGACTATATAATACCCTACACCTACCTACCAATGCGAAAATGGGCATTGCGATAAGAATTTGGCAGTGTTCATAAATGTAATAAGCAAACTCTCTCTGCCGATGTTCGTACTGATCGGATATAAAACACGGTTTCTACAGTGCTTACATATCAAATCGGGTGTAACATATATATTGAGACTATGTTTAAATCTGAACCGATTTTCCCCGAATTTGGCAGTGTTCATACATGTAATAAGAAAACTCTCTCTGTTAAATTTCGTACTGATCGTATATAAAACACGATTTCTACAGCGCTTAAATATTAAATCGGGTGGAACATATATATGGGGGCTATATCTAAATCTGAACCGATTTTCCCCGAATTGCGCAGTGTTTATTCATGTAATAAGAGAACTCTCTCTGCCAAATTTCGTACTGATCTGATTTAAAATACAGTTCATACAGCGCTTACATGTCAAATCGGGTGAAACATATATATGGGGGCTATATCTAAATCCAAATGGATTTTCTCCGAATTAGGTAGTTTTCATTCACGTAATAGTAAAACTCTATCTGCCGAATTTCATAAAGATCGGATGTAAAATGTGGTTTCTACATCGCTTACATGTCAAATCGGGTGAAACATTTATATGGGGACTATATCCAAATCTGAACCGATTTTAACCAATTTCAATAGGGATCGTCCTTGGGCCAAAAAAGAGCACTATGCTAAATTTCATCACAATCGGACCATAAATACGACCTGCGCTTTGATTACAAGAATACATGGACAGACAGACGGACATGTACATCGACTCAGAAAGTGATTCTGAGTCGATCGGTATAATAAACAATGGGTCTATCTCTTCTCCTTTTAGGTGTTAGAAACAAATGCACAAAGTCATAATACCCTGTACCACAGTGTGGTGTAGGGTATACAAAATTCGGTGTAAAATAGTACATTTGTGTGGGAGGTAGCAAGAAGGGAGTGGCTACTTCGCCAATTTTTCTCGAGGTGATAGCGACTAATAAACTCATACTATGTGCGGAATTTCAAAAGATTCAAATGAGTAGTATAGAAGTTTTTAAAGAATCAATATTTCACTAAAAGTTAACCCTTTGTGGGGAGGTGCTAGAAAGAGTGGACCAATATGGCCCATCTTCGAAATTAGCCGGAGATAAAAAAATATTATCGCATACCAAATTTGAAGTCATGCGGTTAGTCCTTTCGAGAGTTATCGTGCGCACCAGCCAACAGATAGACAGCAAGACGAACGGACAGACATTGCTCATTCGACTTAAAATGACCTAAAACGAATATCTGAAGAACATACTTGGGGTCTTAGGTCACTCCTTCGATGTGTTACCCTTTTACAATTAGCAGATGATATATACCCTCGTATCACCAAAGTGAAGGTATGAAAATGTGTACTTTTTTTAGACCGGAAGTTGTGAAATTATTGATCTGGCAATTAAATTATTTTCCAATTTGTAAATTGCTAACTTCATACAGACGAAAGGCCAGGCGAACGAACGAGCGATCCCTAGAGAAACCAAATTCATGATGAAAGTGATTGAATGGTTTCTGTTCGCTGAGACTTTCATTGGATATACAGAAAGAGCGTAAGTGTAATGTTTCTGGAAAGACGCGTTCTACCACATTTTTTCTGATTGTAGTAGAGGTCAAAATCGGACGTATTCCATATATGAATTATTGAAAATCAGTGCTTCAAATAGTGAAATAATTCGCAAGAGCAAAAAAAAAATTTGAGATATTTTTCCCATGGGCAGTTGCTAATTATAGCTAGGTTAGGTTAGAGTCGTATACCACTTCACTTGGAGAGAATCTGGTGCTCGCCCTGTCATATTTAGAAAATGGAAAGGGGAAGAGAACCATAAAAGGAAGGGGTATGGGTAAATTAGAGTTAATGGTTGATCTAGATTGTAGCTCATGTGTCGGACTTATCTGCAAAAATTCCAGTTGAAAGTTCCAGAGAAAATGGAGTAGGTCATAACTCACGAAAAATGAAATGTTGCAAAACTGACTTGACTTTCCCAAAATTTTTTAAATACTTATTTTATTTCTACCCCTTCAGTTTACACCTTTGGTTTCTTGGTAAAAGGTTCTTAGAAATGTCCATAGATTTCATTTTTGCTATACGATTTGGGAGTTTTTTGCATCTATATAATTTGACCCTCCCTATTATACGTACTACATTTGAATAAACATTGTAAATTGATAATTTTGTCGTTTTTTTATATCGACCGAGGTTGCCTTTTTTAACATTTTTAACGAGACCGACAACAAGTACAACGACAATGTCAATTGATGGCATTACAACACAGAGTTCCTGGCAGCATTTTGATTTTTTGATTCTAACCAAAAAATGAATGAAACAAAAATCTGTTCATCATTGTACAACAATAGTAAAAATTTACATGAATTTTTAATCCGAAATTTTAAATTCAATTAATTGTTGATATGATTTCGCCAATGGCATCATTGACAAACGTAATCATCAGCCATCGGTTGGGATAATAGTTGGCAGGACAGACTGCTGCTACTGCAACGTTGGATGGCTGATTGACCCTTCGGACCGGCTGACTGCCTCCCTTGTGACTGGCTCAATTATTCTCATGAATGTGAGAATGTCGTATAAATATTCGATGGTTAAATTGACATTGTCCATGTAATTGATGACATTTTAATACCTTTTGTTAAAATAATGTAAAACAAAACCCCTCCTTCCGCCTTACGACGAAAAACAGTGATTGGGGTTCGTTAGTTTGGGAGTGGAAATGTCATAAATACTGAAATGAAGATTATTGCAAATCAATGTTTGTCTACAGGAGGATTCTGTTGCTTGTACATATTACTTTATTCTCACAATTGGAAAATTGTTGATTTATGACAATTGATTGCGAATTTTTTTTTTGAATGTGGTTTCCACACAGTTGTAGAAATTGGGCACTTAAACTGGCTGTGTTCAAACGTTTGAATTTGTCCATTGCAAAACATTTTGCGATTAGTCTGAAATTTAATTTTAATAACTACGATAAACTTTGTTAAAATATTTTAAAATTAATATATTTATTTTGTACTTCTTGACACCAGAAATCGACGGTAATTCTAAAATTGTTAAAATTCTAAAGGAAAATTCCCACAATTCCTAAAACATATTATTTATTTATTTATATGAATTACAATACAAAGTAAATTTATATTCTAATTTAACGGTCCAGGGAAGCCGGGTTAAAAATACCATATGGCTAGATTTTGCAGCGACAGACCAGAGCCTCTGGTGGGAATCGAACCCACGACCCCCAAACTCATAGGCGAGCACGCTACAACTCGCCTACTGGGGCGCTCTAAATCATATTAGAAATTCCCAGAAACGGAATTTTTAATTTTTTCCCATAACTATTATAATAAAAGCTGGGGGTCAAAATTCATTTTGCTTATTGCCGTGTAACACATTACTTCATATGAAAATGGTAAAGGTTTTCAAATTCTAGCTTTGCGATTGTTAAAAATGTGGCTGACATTTTCGTAAAAAATGGTGTAATTGGGAGAAAAGGCAACACTATTAACAAACATTTTTGACGAAGTTTTCCTAATGACTAATATAATTATGTTATACTTACAATTTATAATTTTACCTATAACTCCATAATACTACATATACCTTTTCGACTTTTGTCTCAATGGGTATATCTGACCGATTTTTTCTACATTAACATCATATAGCAAATTTTGATGTCAATTCAGAAAAGTTTGTGTGAGTTCGGTGTACATTCTCCACTGATATTAACAAAATGCAAGGACAGGCTCAGAAAAGAACGAAAAAATAAATTTTCAAATACAGACAGAAATGTAATAACGCCATAATATATTTAAAAATTAATAAATTGCAATGCAATATTTTGTAGTTTGTGGGTACGAGTATTAAGATCAGAAATTTAAATTAATTCACGTATCCTTTATATTTGCAAAGATCAATCCCACAATTTCCGAAATAAATGAAAAATACCCAAAAATAAGGTATACATATAGTCTTTGTTTTTTCCCCAATATCTACTAAAAAGCAGGGTTCCAAGCGGACCAAAAAGAAAAAAGTTACACTCGCTAAAATAGTTTGTAAACCAGAGGTGGCCAACTTTGAGGTTGAGCTATAGCCCCTTTATAGCCAATATTTAAAACTTAAATTCTCTAATACATCTTCCACAAGCATGCCAAGTTATGGCGATCGGGCAAAAGTGGGATATGGGTAGACATTTTGTTGTAGCCCCGCTACGGTCGGCGCCGCCAATAATCAAGGTTCAATGAATGTCTCTCTAGCAAATTTTGACCTGCACTTTGATCACAAGAATATATGGACAGACAGACATGACTAAATCAAATCAAAAAGGGATAATAAGTCGATCGGTATAATAAGCTATGGGATTACCTGACTTCAAATGTATTTCCAAGCATACTTGTCTAGGGCCTTAAGCTACTCCTTGGTTGTGTTACACATTCCGTCCGTAGCAAATGATCTATACTATCATTACAAAAGCGAGCTTATACAAATGATCTAGTTTTTTTTAACGAATATAATACAATTTGTTTATGTAATGTAAAGAAAATTGCTGTATACGACGAACATTCTGCAGACTCACCTGAAATAAACAGAAAAATATCCAATTAGTAATTTTGTAAAAAATATGTTTGTAATTAATACATTAATTATTTAAATTAATAGTTCGTAAACATGTATATATATATCACGCAACTTCAAAAAATTAATTATAAATATTGAGTAAGTCAGTAGTGAGATAGAGGCAGAAACCGGCATCAAGGTCTTGGAAGACTAAGTTGGCGGGATGCGCTACTACGAAGCCAGCCAAAGCAGATATAAAAAAGATCTTAAAATTGTTGTTATCAATATAATGGAATTTTAATTTTTTAATTCGAAAATCCGACAAAAGATTCTTGAGTAATATAAAATTATATGGATTAATCTTCAGAACCAGACTCAACTCAAACAAACTAATTTATGGACTGAGTAATTCATGGTTCTCTTTATATAAGTTGAATACCATTAAACAAGATTTTTGTCGACCTGTGTTGTTAAAGCTAAGAATTTATTGTTTAGTATCTACAAAATTTTAATAAATAGCTGAACCCGGTCCACTTCGTTGCCCCCAGATTTTAGTTTTCCGATCCCGCACATTTTTGGAACAATCACGTAGACTGTCAGCACATACATGTACAAAAAATTAGATCGCTCTCGCTAACAAATTGTGCAAGTATCTCAATTTCAAAATTTGGTTTATGTGGCGGGACCAGGCCCATTCGTTCGGTTCCGCCCATTTATGGACCAATCACGTCGACTGCCACCAGATACATATGAACAGAATTACATCCCTCTCACTAATAATTTGCGGGGGATATCTAACTTTTAAATTTGTTTTATATGGGCGGGGCCACGCCCATTAGGCTGATCCCGCCCATTCACGTAGACTGCCACCATATACAGATACATATACCCAAAATTACAGCACTCACGCTAAAAAATTGTTCAAGATATCACAATTTCAAAACTTGGCTCTCATGGATGGGACCACGCCCATTAATCCGATCACGCCCATTACTCGACAAATTACGAAGATTGGCATCAAATGTATATACACAAAATTACAGCACTCTGGCTAACAAATTGTTCACGATATCTTAATTTAAAAACTTGGATCACATGGGCGGTTTCACGCCCATTGGTCCGATCCCGCTAATATATACACAAAATTACAGCACTCTCGCTAGCGTATTGTTCAAGATATCTCAATTTCAAAATTTGGCCGGGCCTCGCCCTTTGATCCAATCGCGTCCATTTTTATACTAATCACGTAGACTGCTACCAGATACATATGCACAAAATTACAGCACTCTCACAAACAATTTTTTCAAGATATCTCAGTTGTAAAATTTGGTTTATATGCGTAGGGCCACTCCGATGGGTCCGATCCCGCCATTTTTGGACCAATCAATCAATTAACTCCCAACAGTTACATATACACAAAATTACAGCACGCGCGCTAACAAATTGTTCAATATATCCCAATTTCAACATGTTTCTAAAATGGGCTCCCATTGGTCCGATTCCGCCCATTTTTTGACTAATCACGTAAACTGCCACTAATTGCATACACACAAAACTTCAGCACTCTAGTTAAAAATTATTCTCATTACACTATGCAACAAATGAACACTTTTTGAAAAATACACGAACCTGACTGTATAGCTTCGATTCTACTACCAAATGGTAGTATAACCCTATACTTAGTTTTGCGGGATTGGTGACCAATTTTTTTTTATGGACCTCGAAAGATTCGGAATATCAGTGGACCCCTTGAAAAAAGGTGTCATCGGTTTTTGAGCAACAGCTACTTCAGACTTGGTGATAGCGCTTAACTATATTTGGCAATAATGTAGCTAAGAACACGTTGAACAAAGTCTGTTAACATTTCATGCCAAAAAAATTTTGTTTTCATGCTCTTTTTTTCCAAAAACATAGGATTAAATTTATTTTTTTTCACTTTTTTCGGCATAACTTTAAGGGATCGCTGATTTTTTACTAACAATATTTGGCAATATTGTAGCCACGGTAAATCTGAACAACTTTTATGAACAAATCAATATAATCTGAACGTGTCTAGGCACCTTAAATAGCTCAAAAATCCACATTGTACCACAAAAATGTAAGTATTTCACTGTTATGTAACAAAAATATATTTTTTTGGTATATGGCATGTACAGCAACTTTATAGAAAATATTAATGCCAATATTTTTGTGGAACATTTTAACCCTCTAGCTCCCCCACATAACTATAATTTTTGGCCCCATTTTAACAAATCGTGAAAAACATCCCTTAAAAGGTTGAGGGCGGGGATGAAATGTTCTACAAAAATGTTCGCCATAAAATTTTACTATATGTGTCAGAACACACCAAAACCCAAATCTTAACACAAAAACCCAAAAAATGGTCAAATTCCAGTCAACAACGTTCTTTACTGGTATCTTCATTGCTTCAACCACTAGATCGTACGACTAACATTGATGCACGATCAGGAATTTGACCTTTTTTTGGTGTTTGTGTTATGTTTTGAGCTCTGGTGTGTTCTGACACATATAGTAAAATTTTATGGCGAACATTTTTGTAGAACATTTCATACCCGCCCTCCCCCTTTTAAGGGGTGTTTTTTACGATTTGTTAAAAAGGGGCCAAAAATTACAGTTATGTGGGGGAGCTAGAGGGTTAAGATGTTCCACAAAAATATTGGCATTAATATTTTCTATAAAGTTGCTGTACATGCCATATACCAAAAAAATATATTTTTGTTACATAACAGTGAAATACTTACATTTTTGGGGTACAATGTGGATTTTCGAGCTATTTAAGGTGCCTAGACACGTTCAGATTGTATTGATATGTTCATAAAAGTTGTTCAGATTTACCGTGGCTACAATATTGCCAAATATTGTTAGTACAACATCAGCGATCATTTAAAGTTATGCCAAAAAAAGTGAAAAAAAATAAATTTAATCCCATGTTTTTCGAAAAAAAGTGCAGGAAAACAAAAATTTTTTGGCATGAAATGTTAACAGACTTTGTTCAACGTATTCTTAGCTACATTATTGCCAAATATAGTTAAGCGGTATCACCAAGTCTGAAGTAGCTGTTGCTCAAAAACCGATGACACCTTTTTTCAAGGGGTCCACTGATTTTCCGAAACTTTCGAGGCCCATAAAAAGAAATTGGTCACCAATCTCGCCAAACTGAGTATAGGGTTATACTACCATTTGGCAGTAGAATCGAACCTATACCGTCAGATCCGTGTATTTTTTTCACTGTTGCACAGTGTTATCAAAACATGACTCATATGGGCGGATCCACTCCCACTTGATACAGAGTTCTTAACTTTTGTTACAGTTTGGTGAGGTGGCATCATTTTGTTTAATAATGCTTCTGGAAACACAATTTCCGTTAACAGGGAGCACTACAGAGGCAAGGTAATCCAAGTTTCTAGCCTGTGATTGAAAACATGGGATTGAATGATCTTTGGTTTTAGAAAGATGGCACGCCATGCCACACAGCTCAAGCCACAATCAATCTTTTGAGCGCAAAGTTCGGTAATCGTATCATCAGCCGTCTCGGCGATGTCAATCGGGCACCTCAGAGCAGCGATTTGACACAGTTAGATTTTTTCTTAGGCTTACCGTGGCTTCTTCGCAACGTTTGTTAACAAAGGTTGCCTCATTCACCTTGTGTTAAAAAAATATCAATAAGGGCTTGTCCCTCTCTATTGATGTTAGCAATAATAACACATTAATTCTATGTTTGGATTCCCTCACTAGACGTTGTAATGTGGCAATGTCGGTGCATCGAAGGGCAGAAATACTGACGCCATGTACTCGTACATGCTTCCATTATCTTGCCTCAGCACAGCTGCGTCCGTTATTGACAACTCTGGAGAGAAAAGAAAGCATATGTTTTTATGGCACAAAATAAAAGTCCTTGGACGTGTACCTGTGTTAGGGAAGAAAAGGTTGTATAGCGTCATCCATTTTGAGGTTCCCTACTTTTTTGAAGAAAAAAAAAACACAAAAAATTCAAATTAAATGGGGAATGTTTATTATCATTTGAAAGAACATTCTTTGGCATTTATTTTTGAATGTTATGTCTATCAAATGTTGGCCGCGGCTACGTCTCAGATGGTCCATTCGTTAAGTCAAATTTTCAATGACTCGTTCGAGCATTTCGACTGGTAAATGGCGAATGACACGCGTAAACGTTGTTCAGGCGTAAGTCTTTCCATGATGAAATGCCAAACAATACTTAAACAAAAATAACATGACAGCCTGACACGACTCACACGTGGTCTGTCAAGAAAGGCTATTGAAAAAAGTATCTCTACTTGGATCACCCGTTATAACATTACACTAATTAAACTGTCAATTTGTTGTCAAAACGTTGTTCAGGCGTAATGAAATGCCAAACAATACTTAACAAGAATAACATGACAGCATGACACGACTCACACGAGTCATGCTGGGTATTGAAAAAAGTATCTCTACTTGGATCACCCATTAGTTCACATGGTTTAGTTGTAGTTCATGGTCCAATAATCTTGTTGCTAGTTGTCCGTGGTTCCTAGATCAAGCAATATGAACCCTGCCTTTATTTATTATGTTGGATGCTGTTTCGCTCCGGTGGAGGTTTATCTGGATGGCTTCAATCATAGTCCTTCCAGTAAAAGCTTCTCTTGGGAGTCGTCTAACCTATCTGGTGGCACTCCCTCCTTGTTGTTTTTCACTCCCTCATTACTTTGGTTCCTTCTATCGCTCTTTTATTTTGATCACCATCTACCCCGGGACTTCCCTGCAAATCGTCGGTACTATTGGTAATCTTTGGCACTATCTTACTAGTCTCCTTCAGTTCGCTACCATTGTACATATTTGAACTTGATTCATCTGTACTGCCAGACTCAAAAGTCTGTCCAGATGAAGAAGCACGCCTTACTGTCTAGATCTAGAAGTACCCCATGCCCTTCGCCTTGACAGGATTGATTTGGATTCTGAGGCTATGCCCACCTATAGAAGAATTCTCACTTTTGAATTGTATACATTAGCTTTTCGAGGACACCAGCGTAGCGTTGTGATGCCAGCCTTAGTATTAAAACACCACTCTCGAGCTTGCAGCTCATTACTTCGATTGCTTGTTTATCCTTATATTCGAGGTCATAATCCGCTACCATCGTATAGACCAAAACTTCGAAATTACTTTTTGGGCTTCGGGGATTCTGCAGATGCGCTACTTCAATCAATATTATTGTTTAAAGCATCATCTTTAATGCATGACTTGGTAGATTTGTTCACCGGATTGCGTCACCGGATCAACTTTACCGTCCACGATCAAAAGATACTGACTAGAGACTCCCTTGTGGATGGTTATGTTAAGATTCTCCGAAGTGCTTTCTCTTGGATTAATAATACTGTGCACAAAATGTATCTTCGATGAAAACAACGTACCCCGCATAATTTTAACCCACTAATACGAATGGCATTAACTGTTTTTTCTGTGACACCGAGTTTTCGAGATATTTAGTCACTGTGTAAACAAAGATGTTAGTAAATTCAAACACATTATTAGTTCAAAAAAATTCGGAATATATGTTCCATGTCAAAGAATGGAAGAATGGAGACACTTCAAGAAGTATTTCTCCCAAAACCCCGACAACTCAACCCCTTAAAGGGGGGTTTGAGGGAAATACTTCTTAAAGTAAATGAGAGAATTTTGTTCTTTGACGTGGAACATCTATTTCGAAGCCTTCTATACTAAAATTGTGTTTAAATTTACTAACCTCTTTGCTTACCCATCGGATTTGGGGTGTCCGACAAATTTCACTGAACAAACGTTGTTGTACTCAACAAGACCTACAAGAAAAATAATATCGTGGTTTTGGACTGTCGCATACTGTTCCGTCCCCACACTAGAATTGGACAAAATTAGAAGGAGGTGTCAGAATACAATGAACAATTCTCAGAACAATTCTCTGAAAAATTCACTATGAATTTCAAAATGTTTACAATAACAACAACAACAAATTGTATATAATTGGGAGGAATTACCAAAATTTTCTTTTTAAATAATTTCGACCAAAAATGCACTACATTCACTTTAAGAGTCGATTTAGCCTTGTCCGTCTGTCCATGTATTTTTGTTATCAAAGTGAGCGTCTTAAATATAAATCAATCTTCACGACAATAGGTACTGAGGCATTTCTTAAACTAGGGCCGATCACTATTGAAAATGGTCATGTTTTGATATAGCCCCCATATAGAGATCCCCACAGATGTCACTTCTTGACCCTCTATAGAGCACGTTTTTCAATTGATCTGACTGAAATTTAAGAATTTATACTATATATTGGACCTACTAGTAAAAATGGGGTTCATCGGTTCATGTTCAATTGATCTGACTGAAATTTAAGAATTTATACTTTATATTGCACTGAATCGACCCCAGTGAAAATATAAGGGTCCCTTCCGATTATACTTCTTGGCGTTCTAGGGGACGCATTTTTTAAACTAAGTATAAAACTGAAATTTTAGTCATTTTTTGAAACTTTAAAAATAAAAAATAGTCGGAAAAAAGCGGAGAAGATTTTGATTTTTTTCTGATAGATCAATGTTCAAACTAAATTATTGTGAAAACAAATTTCACCGAATTTTATGATGTTTTTATTTTTTGGCCATTAAAAATTGGTATTTTTCAAATATCAATCTTTAAAAATAAAATAAATAAAAATTAATTAAACATATTTTTTTCAGATTTATAAAAAAATAAAAATTCGTACCACTCCTCAGCTATTCAAAAAATATAAGAATATGCAATTCTGTCTACAAATGTTTTTTTCAACAACACTCGTATTTACCTTAAACTACTTATGAACGAAACTAAAAAATCCATTTATTTTACCTACACTTTGTATTTCACTCAAAGAACCATCTCCATAAAAAAAACTTTTGCGATTTTTTTTAGTAGGACTATTACCTTTAAAATGATACCAACAAAATTTAATTCGAAGCAATTCAGTTTTCTGATTTTTGTCCATGAAACGGAGCAGGCTGTGTCGCACTGTGTTAATATCATAGTAATAAATATTAAGAACACTCGATATCTTCTACATTTCCTTATCGGTCTGTTGTCTTGTTCCTGCCCTGTGCCTCATTAACGAAAACACACTGTTATTACGTTTAAAAAATAATGAATTCGATTTTTGTTTTCTCTGCTTTTGCTTAAATGTTAATTAAAAATTTACTATGCTCATTTAGCTGCTAAGGCTAACGTTTACGCTACATTTTATTTTTTAAATTTGCGATATACATTTTACTTGCAGTATTAAATTTTTGTCCTTTGCCGTTTGTGAAGCTGTTGGAAATCCGAACCCTCTTTCTGCTAATTCATAACACTTTTCAATACCCATTAATACAATAACAAATGACTTCTCTGTCAATGCGTTGACAGAGAAGTCAACGCATTGACAGATGGTGTTGTCTGCTGCTGTTCCGTTGTGTTCCTCGATTATGCTGCAAAATTATATCCTACGTCGGTATTGGTTGTTTAGGGCAAAAAAGTTTCTAAGTATTCCACCACATTACCAAAAGAACCGTAATAACCCCAGCGGTGAACAATCTAGGGGACCAATAAACAAATAATATTTGGGGCTATTCATAATAACGTGTAACTTTTAAGAGCTTTCGGATTTGATTTAAAAAAATACAATTTAGAGAAATTTAAGAAATCTTAATTTGAGTCGATAGAACGGTCTATATAATTTAATGTTTAAAGATGATTTCATGTAAATGTTGATCGCGGCTGCGCCTCAAATGGTTCATACGCTGGGCCCAATTTTGGCATACTCTCTCCGACATATCGGCCGGTATTCACGTAAAAATTCTTCAATATTGGCTTTCATTGCCTCGGCCGCTGTGGTCCCTATAGACATGATCCTTAACATAGCCCCGCAAAAAGTAATCTAGAGGCGTTAAATCGCACAATCTAAGCGGCCAATTGAACAACCCCAAACGTGAAATAAACTGTTCACCGAACTCAAAATTTAATAAAAAATCAATCAAAATTAATAATATTCAATAATCTTCAATTCAATAATAAAGAGTTGTTCATTTGTAAGTCGATTTGTGGTTTAAATATAGACCAAACTGAACTTGTTTGACTGTAATATGTTACACGAAAACAGCTGAGCTGCCAATAACAGTATTGCAAAAAAGAAAGTTTTCAAAAAATCACCCATTATTAGAGCGTATTTGCATTTTGTCATTAGAATATATGCCATTGTACCTACCCTACATTGTTTACCATTCACAGATCGGTCGTGGGCATATATATCAAATATCCTGAAATAACTTCTCATAAAGGAAATTTTCAGAAAGTTGTCAACATTTACATATTTTTCAAGGTGGGATCCGCCCATCCTTGGTGATCAAAATTTACTATTTGATGAACAAATATTGCCATCAGATATACCCACCGATACAAAAGTTATGGGCTCTACTCAATATGCATATTTTATTTAACATTATTTTATGGCCATCATGGCACACCATCAGTTCCAGGTTGCTCCTCACGGCCCTGTGTTGATGAAGCGAAATGCTGTAAAGCACAACAAATGAAATTCAATATTTATACGTAAATGTATGGTTAACTACAGTAGTAAAGCTCGGAGCATATGATACCCCGGCTTCATTAGTGGAAGCAAAATTCGTTTATTACATGCATAACGAAAATTAACTATGAATAAGTGCAAACGACAGTAGTGTGCACTAAAGTAGCAGTGTAGCATATGTCAATTTATGGTTTCGAAATATTGACGCAAAAAGTTTGTTTGGTAATACTATGAAACTCTTAAGCTTTGTATACCTTCACATAGCACAGAGGGAAACACAATCAACTTATTTTTTTATTTCTCATGTGGGCGTGACACGGTCCATATGCTTTGATTTACGAATATTCAATATTAGGAGTATCAAAAGACATGCAATTTATGGTATACATATTAATCTCTCAGCAATATAATACGTGGATCAAAATTATAGGATCTGTTTTAAATGTTATATATGGACATTTCTTGCGTTGCTTATTATTGTAATTAGTCAAATTGTAAAGTTTATCGAGTTTAATATTATAGAATTTTGAAAACATTTTTGTTTGGATAAAAATCGACAAACAGACAGCGTGAGGGACGGCACGCAAAAAACGCGGTTCTTGAGGTATATTGAGTGATTTAAAAATGTCAGCGAAACATCTTATATATGTATATAATAATACCTAACATTGTGTTTGCATATACAGTATATACATAAAAAAAAACAGTACGTTATAGGAACGGTTCCTTCAGAGAACACTAACGTTATTTATTTTTTTAGTGTTACTGTTCGCGAACGGTACAAATATTTAAATTGCAGCATGGCCGGTTAAAAAATGCGCTCTCTAAAGCGTGAATATGTATTATCGAAAGGGACCTTCGTATGGGGGCTATATTAACCTTCGCACGCCCAATGGTATTTATGTACGTGGTAGTCCGAAACCCCCCTGGGTGGGTCTTACAGTTAACCGCATATTTTGTGTGAAAACTGCCATATTTGCACCAAAATTGCATATCTGTGTGAACGAAAATAGAAATAAGCCATAAAAAAAAGCTACTCCCCCTCCCCCTCCCCCACTTCTTCCCTCTATCCTAAGCCTATGCTAATTTACCGATATAAAACACCAAACTTACACAAAGAGAGAGAAAAGGAGAAATGTAGAAATAGAAAACACAAAAAGAACACAAACTCTTCCCCGAGTTTATTTACCTGAAGAACAGTTTTTAGATTCCGACTGTGAAGATGTAGAAGAAGACTTACCTCCAGAGTTGAACTATAATAGTGACTCTGACGGTGTTGATGAGAGCGATGATGCAAATGACAATGATGATGATCACGCCGGTATTTCGAATTTAACCTTTTTCACAAGTAAGGATGGTACAAATTGGTACAAAGAACCCCCATCTTTGCATCGTCGAAGAGCTCATAATATCATTCGCAATTCATCATTGATGGGCCCTCTTACAATAACCAAGAATTTAACTAAAGTCGACACATTCAAATGTATCATGAGTCCAGCCATTATAGATATCATATGTAGACATTCCAATTATAAAGCAGAAGCTTCTTATGCTCAATGGAACGATGCAAATCCTGGAAAAATTCGTGTATGGAAACCGATTACCGATGAAGAGTTTATGGCATTTCTTGGAATTTTAATTGTAACTGGATGTCATATTTCAAACCAAGAACCGATCCAAGAGTTATGGAAAAAAAATCGTTCCCCATTTACAGAGTAACAATGGCGAAAAATAGGTTCAAAGATATTTTAAGTTTTATTCGCTTCGATTCCAGTCGGACCAGAGCTATTCGTTTGCAGACTGACAAGGACGCCCCTATAAAAGACATATTTGACATGTTGAATTTAAATTTGAAGGCTCATTATCGGTCTCTTGAAGGTATTACAGTGGATGAACATTTGTTAGCTTTTAGAGGTCGAACAAGGTTCACCCAGGACATACCATCAAAACCTGCTAAGACGGAATTAAGATCTGGTGGGCGTGCAACTCAGCAACATTTTATCCACTAAATGGGCAAATGTATACCGGTAAGACAGGTAATGTAAGCGATGTCAACCAAGGAGAGCGTGTTGTGAAAGATTTGGTTGCTCCATATAAGGGGTCTGGAAGAAATGTGACGATGGACAACTTTTTTACAACTCTATCGTTGGCCGAGGAACTGATTTCATGGAAATTGACTGTAGTGGGCACTTTGAAGAAAAATAAAAAATATTTGCCCAAAGAATTTAAGCCCTCAAAAACCCGAGATGTTTCTTCAAGTCTCTTCGGGTTTGGAGAAAATGTGACGATGGTGTCTTACGTTCCCGCCAAAAATAGAGCAGTGATTTTATTGTCAACGAAGCATAATGATGCAGCTATAATCGGGCCAACAGAAAAGCCGGAGATTATAACGTATTATAATCAAACAAAGGGCGGTGTAGACACCATGGACAAAATGCTGTCTAAGTACACATGCAAAAGAGGAACTCGTCGTTGGCCTCTTGCCATGTTCTACAACCTGCTTGATACAGCTGTTCTTGCTGCATACATAATATATATGGAAAATAAACCAGAAGGTAGCGTGAAAAATTCTCGTCGCAGACAGTTTCTGCATGAGTTGGGTGAAGACCTGTGTATGCCTCATATAAAAGCTCGTTCAAAAATTCCAAGTTATTGGCAGATTTTCAACCCGGTCAGCAATTGAATGCATTTTGGGTATGTTTGCTCGTTTAGTATAGTTTACTATATAACTCATATTCCTAATCGCAGATGAAGTGCCAGAGCGTGATGCCAGTGGTCGTATAAAGCAGAAAGGTAAATGCTATATGTGTCGGAAGGAGAAGAAATCGAGAAACACAAGACAAACTTGCGTAACATGCAAGAAGCCGGTATATCTTGAACATAGCTACACACAAACCAAATGCGAAAATTGCCATATGGCCACACCTTCTACATCACACAACGTCCATTAATATATATATATTTTTATAATTTTAGATTTATATTTTCATGATCTAAATATATTTATCATTCTTTATTAATCAATGGTTTCCATTATTTTTGATGATGGAAGTAAAATATTTTGTAAAAAAAAGAAATCCCACCCGGGTGGGTTTTGGACTATAGCGTATAAAAAAGGAAAAAATTAAACAAAAACTGTTAAGGGAAAACAAAATTAATGTTTTGTTTTTATAATCTGGAGTAAATAACAAATTTAGTCACTGAGTCCAAAGCGATTTTTGATTTGATAAAAATTCACTGAGTTATGAATGTTTGAAAATCGAAAATCCCACCCAGGTGGGTCTTGGGCATGCGAAGGTTAAAGTATGGGCCGATATGTCTAATTTTAACTAGGCACGATTGAATGGAATACACATTACAAATATTAAAATTTCAGCATGGTCGGTCAAAAAATGCGCTCTCTAGTGCGTAAATATGTCTTATCGGAAGGGACCTTCGTATGGGGGCTATATCAAAGTATGGACCGATATGCCCCATCGTCCCTGGGTTAAGAAATAAAACTGTACCAATTTTCATTAAGATTGCTTCATATTTGAGACCAGTGGTGTCGAATATAAAAAAGAACGGAACGCTAAACGTAGTGATACCGTTAGATTTCTGTTCAAAAGAACAGTATCACTACGACGTAGTGATACTGTTCTATGAACCGCACGTTATCGTAGTTATACCGTTCGTCGTGTTCTAAGAACGGTACGTTAACGTAGTGGTACCGTTCGCGAACAGTAACGCTAAAAAATGTTTAGTGTATTCTGTTCTTTTGTAAGGGTTGCGATACTGTTCCGTTCGCGACAAAGGAACGGTACAGAACGCTAAGGAACCGTTCCTTAGTGTTTTTTTCCGAACTCCTTTCTTAAGTAAGTAATTACACTATGCAAGAAAATTTTTGTCGAAGGGCTGTGCATTACATTTTCTGGTATAATATGGTGTCCTATACACGAAAAAATAGTAAATTTTATTGCTATGGTACATTATTTTAAATTTGGCGCAAAAAACCATAAAAATTAGAAAAAAAATCGCAAAAAATAGTTTGTTTCAATTTTTCAAAGCAAGCATCCTTATGTCTATTTGAAGTAAATCTATTTATAAATGTAGAAATTATAGCACTTTTGGTAGAAATAAGAGAATTTAAACAATTCTGTTTTTATACCACCACTATTGTGAACGAGGATAAATAGCAGATGCTGCGGGACAAAAGTGTAACACATCGATGGAGTGACCTAAGAGACCCCATGAATAATTTGGCTATTTTAAGTCATTTTAGCAATGTCCGGCAGCCTGTCCGTCTCTCTGTCTGGTTGGTGTGCACGATAACTGTCGACAGGATTAACCGATTGACTTCAAATTTGGTATGTGTCAATATTTTTTCTATCTCAGGCTAAGGTCAAAGATGGACTATGTTCGAGTATCTCCCCCACGAAGGGTCAAAATTTAGTGAAATATTGATTATCCCATAACTACTACTATATACTACTAAACTATAATATTAGCTTCTTCGTCAATATCATGGGAGAGTACCAAAAGGGGCGAAATTACCACGCCCCTTTTGGTACCTCCCATACAAATGGACCATTCCTATAAAAATACCAGGGCTGTGGAGTCGGAGTCGACGTTATTTTTACCAATTAGTTTACATATTTTGTATAAATATATTTATGTGCATTAGGGCGGGTTGATTTTTTTAAATCGTATAGCAAAAACTTAAACTACATAAAATTCTAAGAAAATTCTCCGAAAAAACCGTGCACGTAAAATAGAATCAAATCTGCGCCTCTCGACTTGAAAATTTATATGCCCGCCTTTGCCAAAAAAAAAAATAGCCTTTTCCAAAAAGAAATCGAATTTTCTGAATAAAATTGTTTAGTGAGGTAGTCCTTTTGCACATTATATCTTTTCTACATTCAAAATTTTTTTCATTAAAAAAAATATTCACCCAAGTAAAAAATTATTAAAAACAAAATGATAAAATGATTTGTCCACTTTGTGTGGTAGGTACCAAAAGGGGCGTGGCAACTTCGCCCATTTTTCACTGGATTGTAGGTAATATGAAACCATTACACTGTACAAAATGTTAAGTCTTTTTGTGCATAGATATTCAAGTTATAAGCTGTTAACTTTTGGAGCAAAATGGTCCATTTGTGTGGAAGGTACCAAATGGGGCAAGGTAATTTCGCCCATTTTTCTTGAGGTGATAGTGACTAATAAAATAATATTATGTGTAGAATTTCAGAGGATTCAAATAAGTAGTATAGAAGTTATTAAATAATCAATAATTCACTTAATACATATTAACCCTTTGTGGGGGAGGTACTAGAAGGGGTGGGCCAATATGGCCCATCTTCGAACTTAGCCGAAGATAGAAAAAAATATTACCACATACCAAATTTGAAGTATCCAATACCAAATCTTTCGGGAGTTATCGTGCGCCTGGACAGACAGACAGACGGACGGACATTGTTCATTCGACTTAAAACGACCTTAAACGGATATCCGCCAAACATACTTAAAATCTTATGTCACTCCTTCGATGTGTTACATTTTGGCCCGTAGCAAATGATATATACCCTCGTATCACTAAAGTGAGTGTATAATAAAACATAATATATTTCAAAAAAAGAAAATAATTTAAGCGAAAGAAGAGGAAAAAAAATTTCAAGTCGAGAGGCGCGGATTAGGTTTTTATTTTAGACCCAGGGTTTCTTCGGAGAATTTTCTTAGAATTTAATGTAGATTACGTTTTTGCTATACGATTTTTAATTTTTTTTCATCTATACAAATCAACCCACCCTAATTTGCATACATACCAATGGAAATTTTTCATTGGGAAAATAGTTGAATTAGATAATTTTGCAAAGTTCGTCTCGGAGTCGACTCCGACTGCGACTCCGGCTACGACTCCGAGATCAATTTTGTAAAATGTACTAAATCAATTATATTCCGGACCAAGCATATTCATTCATGTATGTCCAGTCATATATTTATACATAATATTAAAAAAATATACAATGTCGTACATATGTATTGGAATGTATAATTTCATGAAAGCTGCAAAAACAACGCCGATTGCGACTCCACAGCCCTGACAAATACGTGACATTTTGTGAAGTGTAATGCTTTTATAGCACCTACAGTCCCGTAAAAAATGGGAGAAGTTGCCACGCCCCTTTTTGTACCTCTCATACAAATGGACAATTTTGAACAAAAAGTTAATGACTTGTAACTTCGAATCCTGCACATACAAACTCTTGAAATGCTTTTATAGAAAATACTGTTCCGTAAAAAATGGGCGAAGTTGCCACACCCCTATTTGTACCGCCTATACAAATGGACAATTTGCAAAAAAGTTAGCGGCTTGTAACTTCGATTCCTGCACATAAAAACACTTGAAATTTTGTACAGTAATGTTTTTATAGTACACATAGTATATTAAAAAATGGGTGTTATTGCCACGCCCCTTTTGGTACCTCCCAAACAAAATTGCCAAAGTAAAAAATATGAAAAATTATTTTTTTAATTTCCCCATTTTTAAAATATTGGTCATAGTTTATACATTTATCCATAGCCTTTTTTCAAATAGGCATTGTTTTCCTCGTTAGGATACCAGCATTAAAAAATGGTACAAACAATTTTTTTCTAATTTTTATGGTTTTTTTGTGCCAGCAAAACGATTTTTTTTGAAAAAGTCATTCATATTTTTTCTAATTGTTTTCACGACAGTAACTAAGCATTCGTTTGTACGCGAAGGTTATGTTTTTAGCATTTCTAGATCTTATAATTTCCCTTAATGTAAGTGGTATCCTTGCTCTATCGAGATTGTAAAAATGGTCCAAATACTAAAGGTAACATCAATGAAAATTTGAAATTTTAGAAAAAACTTATATACAAAAAAATTATCATAATAAATTATCATACAATTATCAGCATACATGAAATAGTATGCCTCAATTAAAAAAAGAATATTTAGGTGTCGGTCACAAATTTTTTTTGCTGCATAGTATTATAAACCATGAAAAAGTAAAATTTCTGAGATATTTAGGTATTTCCGAGGCATTTTTAGAGTTGCCTAGGCTAATGACCATATATGTATATTATATATACATATGTACATATGTCCTTTACAGCTAACTAAAAACAAATCAAAAGCCACAACTACAAAACACTGCACCAATAACTTTGAAATTTGGTTCATTCTTGACACAAATAACCTACCCCATTTTTATATGCACATACATATCGCTCACTTACTTCAAAAGTGACGTAACTCAAAATTAAAAATTGTCAGGATGTGTTGCTTTAAAACCATATAACAAATAAGAAATTTCAGGCACGTTAACCAACTAAGGTATATCTTAATTTTGTGTGCATATTTATGCACTGCTATATATACTGATATTATGAGCTATTTAATTTTGGTATGTCTTGGCTCTTTTTGTATGGGAGGTACTAAAACGGGTGTGGTGATAACTCAAATTTTTAACAGGAGTGTAGGAATTTTAAAAATTTTACACTCATTTTGAGTATTTTCATGCGTTTGAGGTACCTAAAAGGGGCGCCCAATTACGCCCACTTTTCTCTGAACTTTAGGTACTATATTTATAAAATTACACTGTACAAAATTGTATGTCTATGTATGAAGTGCTATTAAAGCTATAAGATAATAAGGTGCTATCGACTAATAAACTAATACTAAGTAGTATAGAAGTTATTAAATAATCAGTATTTCACTAAACCCATAGTGGGCGAACTTAGCCGGAGATAGAAACAATTTTACTGCAAATCGAATTTGAAGTCAATCGGTTCCTCTTTTCGAGAGTTACCAGCCAGCAGGCAGACACACAGACAGACGGACACCATTGCTCAAATAATTTCCACCAAATATACGTGGGGTCTTAGGTCACTCCTTCGATGTGTTACACTTTTGGCTCATACCCAATGATATATGTATATACGAGTACTACACTCTAAGGTGAGGGGATAAAGATAAGTAACAATAAATAAGATTTATATAGAGTGCCGTTTTTTAGGTTTAGGTTTAGGTTAGGGTGGCAGCCGTATTTTTTTTTACAAGCTCACATAGACCAGTTTAGGTCCCTAGTGTTACCACGGGCTGAAATGCCCCTCATCGAAACCAACCTGTTTGATATATAAATTTATCGATAGTACGAATATCAGTACTGGAATGATCTGTTAGGCTGCCTAAAAAGGCCGACCCCAGTATGTCCAGTCGTCGTTTACTCAAAGCGGGACAGTCGCAAAGCAAGTGCTCAATGCTCTCCACTTCTTCCTCATCTCCACAGCTTCGGCAGAAGTCATTGGAGTCAATACCCAATCTTTTGGCGTGTTCGCCGATCAAGCAGTGTCCCGTCACAACCTGTACTAACGTAGACAATCGTTTCCTCTCTAGTGCGAGGAGATATTTTGACCTTCTCAGGTCATACCTTGGCCAGATTTGTCTAGCTACCCTGCAGGTGCCGATTTCTGTCCATCTTTCGTTGGACTGCCTGATTGCCTCTTGCCTAAGCCAAAGCTTGCACGTGGATAGTGGCGCACCAATATATGCAAATTCTTCGAGAATTTGTAATGTCGTCCCTTTCCTAGCAAGTTCATCGGCTTTGCAGTTCCCCGGGATATCCCTATGCCCAGGCACCCATATGAGGTGTATATTAAACTGCTCAGCCATCTCGTTAAGAGATCTGCGGCAGTCGAGGGCTGTTTGTGAATTTAGGGATGTTGCCTCCAGAGAATTGATGGCAGCCTGGCTGTCCGAGTAAATGACAACGCCAGTGTTGGTTACTATGTTCCGACTCAGCCACTTGGCGACTTCCCATATTGCCATTATTTCGGCTTGATAGACACTGCAGGTATCTGGTAGTCTGTGAGCTATATCCAGACTAAGTTCTTCACAGTGTACTCCGAAACCAACCTTTTCATCAAGCTTCGAACCATCCGTGTAAAAGTGGAGATGGTCTCTATTACCTGGTATTCTGCCGACCCATTCATCTCTGGCGGGAATCATAGTGATGTAATTTCTCTCGAAGGTGTACACAGTTGGTATATAGTCCACTCGGTCGGTTACCATAGCACTACACTTTGATATCCTCATGTGACCATAGTTCTTGTACCTCCACATTGATAGGCAGTTTAATCTTATTGCCGCTTTGGTTGCAACTAGAGTGCCGTTGCTTTCGTATTTATTTTCAAGTACATATACAGATTGATGTGTTACCAATTAAAAATGCTTCGATTTGGTCAATATTGAGATTCTTATTTAAAACACATCTCAAATTTTTAGAAAAATTCTCTCCATAAAAAACTTTGTGTGAAAGACGTTAGAAAGGTGGAAAATTTACGCCCATTTTCCACTGGACTGTAGGTACTGTGAAAGCACTACACCGAAACTTTTGACTTTTTGTACAAAATGGTCCCTATGTGATGGATGTACTGAAAAGGCGAGAAATAAAATATTCCTAATGGAAGTGTCGAGATTCCTATAGGAAACGCATGTCCCTATTTCCCTAAATTTGGGCGAAAAAGGTGCACAGGGTATCCCCCAGTATTATATTAAAGTAGTGCTGTTTTATCGCATACGAAGTGCACATATTGCCGGCGCAATTTTGCAGTGAATATCTGCAATGAATACCAAAAACTAACAAACGCAGAGTTTATGGTTTTGCAATCCTAATTGTACAAAATGTAGGCAATGCAATGGAGTTCATATATAATTTCGCATACATTTTCTTTCCACGACTTTAACAGAAGAGACATCATGAAGATTTAATTGGTACTTTAAAATCATTTGAATGCAGCACCAATAAATAAATGCCTAATTATGAACGTTCATGTTCCCAAACGTTCATGTGCCCAAACGAGCAAATCGAACAGTTGCTGTGTTTGGCATTGTTATGCGATGATGGGGCCGGCAAGCGAGACAATTAACTCGATATTAATATCAAATTTCAATGATGAGTAAAAAAAGTTGTGCTTTTGAGTGGGCCTGAATAACGATCTGCCTTTGTGGATTATAGAAAACCTTTCGTAGGATGTAATCGCTGCCTTTAGAATTAAGACACCGTAATATTATTCCTAATCTTATGATGACAGTAAAATTGTGTCGCGTACGAAACAAACCATTAAAGAAAATTAATGTACTATTTATTTAAGCAAAGGATCAAATAAATGATTCTAATGCAAAATAATTTCATTTGATTACAACTGTACAAATTTACTCGTATACAGAGTTTATTTAAGGAAAATAATAAGGGGTGATTTTTTGCTGTTTGGTTTTTGCCAAATCACGCGTGTCGTGTCTCAAAGTCAAAAATGTTCAGTCTGCCTTGCCATTTCATCATGAATAGGCTTAATAAAGAACAATATCATTATTGAGTTTTATTATCCAAATTCAGTTTTAACGATGATAGCGTTAAGGCTATCCGTCTTCGATCGTAGCAATTGGGTTTGTATTATACGATCACCTAAAAGATTTTTCGTTAGGAGCTGAAGCAGTGCGAACTACCACAACATCTCTTTTCTGTTAATGGGACATAGATAAGCTGGAAGAAGATCATGTTTTTTGTAAGAAAATTGTCTTCAGTTACAAAACTCAATTTTGGCCCACTGGGTACGTCACTAAACACAATTGCCGAATTTGGTCCAAAGAGCTGCCAAAAACCCTAAAATAAGCACTGCTGGGGGTGGTTTATGGGCCCGCTGCAAAATTGGACCGTACTTCTCAAAAAAAATGAATGTGCAATTTTTAAACCCTACAAAGAAGCGTTAGGCAATCAATTTGGATTTTGTTAAAATCTCTACAATGCGTCTATATATCCTAAAGTAAAGGATATATCGATGGCTTAATATAAAAAGGGCGTATCTTGATTTTGTTGTTCCTCAATAGGGGCACGAAACTCCGAATAAACACCAAATAGAATCTTGGGCTAGTCTCATGAGGTTTTTACAATAATGGGTGCATTTGATAGATTTCTACCAGAATAAACGGAAACACAATTATGACAAAAATCAAGATACGCCCTTTTTATATTAAGCCATCGATATAATTTGTACACGCAAAGAAAAAAATCGTTTCTGCGAAACGAAATTCTTTTGGTCACAACAAACAATTACTTACGCGAAATAAGTTTCTGTCACAACAAACGATTATATATAATTCCAAAAAATCAAAATTTTAAACCGCTCAAAAAATGCCAACAAAATGTTTTTGAGAAAATGAGGATTATCTGAAGTAATTATCGAATCAAAATGGGGGATTCGATAATTAGGTATGTTTGGCGGAAATTCGATTTGGGTCACTTTAAGTCATTTTAGCATTGTTCGTTTGTCCGTCCATCAGTCTGTGTGTCTGTCTGCTGGCTGGTGCACACGATAACTCTTGAAAGGATAAACCGATTGCCTTCAAATTTTGTATGCTGTAATATTGTTTTCTATCTCCGCTAAGTGTGAAGATGGCCCATATTTGTCCACTCCTTCTTGTACCTACCCCACAAAGGGTTAACATTTATTGAAGTCTTGATTACTTAAAAACTTTAATACTACTTGCTCGAATCTTCTGAAATTCCACACATAGTATTAGTTTGTTAGTCGCTAAAACTCCTTAAGGCATTTTGCATCAAAAGATAACTACTTATAGCTTTAATACCAGTGCATACATATACTTTAAATTTTGTACAGTGTAATGCTTTTATAATACGTAAATTTTTTACATTCAAATTTTTCGAGTGTTTAAATTCCTCCGTTAAACTTAATATTTATAAACTAACGGATTAAACAAGTAAAAAGTTCAGTCGGGTAAACCGACTTATGAATCCCCTCACCTTGAGTCCCAAAAAAAATATTAGTAATTTTTTTTGTTTTAATTAAATTATTATCAATTTAAGTTGCATATAATAACTTTAAAGTATGTACTGGTTTTAACGTTAAAAGCTGTTTACTTTTGGTACAAAATGGTCCATTTGTGTGGGACGTACCAAAAAGTGCGTCCCAATAACAGTGACTTTTCTCTGGACTCTAGGTACTATAAAAGCATTACACTGTACGAAATGTCAAGTATTTGTGTGCACTTGTATTAACGTTATAAGCAGTTAACTTTTGGTACAAAAGAGTTCATTTGTGTGGAAGGTACCAAAATGGGCGTGCCAGTAACGTCAATTTTTTTCTGGGCTCTAGGTACTAGAAAAACATTATACTGTACAAAATTTCAAGTATTTGTATGTACTGGTATTAATGATATATGTTGGTATATTTTGGTACAAAATGGTCCGTTTGTGTGGGAGGTACCAAAAGGATCGTGGCAATAATGCCCAGTTTTCACTATATTTTAGGTACTATTAAACCATTTCACTGTACAAAATTTGAAGTCTTTGTATGCACTGGTAATAAAGATATAAGCTTTTAACTTTTGGTTCAAAATTGTCCATTTGTACGGCAGGTACCAAAAGGGGCGAGGCAACTTCGCCCATTTTTTCTCGAGGTTATAGTGACTACATAACTAGCACTATGTGTAGAATTTCAGAGGATTCAAATAAGTAGTCTGGAAGTTATTAAATAATCAATATTTCACTAAATGTTAACCCTTTGTGGGTAGGTACTAGAAGGAGTGGACCAATATGGCCCATCTTGGAACTTAGAAGAAAATATTACCACATACCAAATTTCAAGTCAATCGGTTAATCATTTCGAGAGTTATCGTGCGCACCAGCCAGCAGACAGACGGACCGACAGACATTGCTCATTCGACTTAAAATGACCCAAAACGGATATCCGCCGAACACACTTAGGGTCTTAGGTCACTCCTTCGATGTGTTATACTTTTGGCTCGTAGCAAATGATATATACCCTCCTCTCTAAGGTGAGGGGATAAAAAGGACAAATCGTCTAATAATAATAAATTAACAGTTGTAGAACATAATGACCTTATAACCGAAAGACAGACAGACAAACACAGAGAAACCGATCCAATGGAACAAGTCGAAAACAACCAAAATAAGACAAATAAATTGGCTATGAAAATTTGTTTGGCCGCTTAAAGAAAACGAAAACGACCAAATTGAAAAACTAATTTGTGGTTGTCATTTTCCACTAAGAAATATACGAACTCTTGTAGTGGAATGGAGTGGAGCCATAGTCGCGACTCACAATCTGTCGTCGTGGCTGGTACAATATTGGTGGGACTAAATTATCATAATGTTCACGGATTGTTACATATTTTTTTCTCGTTTTGTGGTACGTACACAAATGAGTTCAAATTGACATTTTCACAAAAAGAGATAATAATGAAGTGGCAGTATTTTCTTAACTAAATTTGTATTTTATACTTATGCATTTATGAATACTGGGGCTCCACAACAACAACAAGAAAACAAGTGGACCAAATGAGTTATAATCTATGTATGGACTTTAAGTCGGTGACAAAGTCAGCATTCCTATGAAATTGAAATAGATTGCAAACATGTGTCCAATTTGACCGATTACCTCGATTAGTAAAGGGTGTCCCAAGAAGAACGCAATTTTTAAATCTCGCAACATTCGAAGTGTCATTGTTTGACATTTGAATAATTGTTATTGTTTGTTAGTAGAAGGTACGAGGTTAGTAAAAATGGAGCGCTACACGAATGAACAACGCATTCTCATTGTGAAATTGTTTTACCAAAATGGTGAAAGTTTTGCGGCTACAGTTCGCAAATTGCGATCAATTTGGGGTCACAATAATGCTCCAAAAGAGTCAACTGTAAATAGATTAATGGATAAATTTGCCGAAACTGGGTCTGTTAGTGATGTAAAGACAACAACGCGCCATCGACCAGGTCGATCGACCGGTTTTTGGGTGGTTTTTGGGCTGGAGAAATCATTGGACCTTTTTTTTATGAAAATGAGGCAGGTCAAGCGCAAACAGTCAATGGTGTTCGGTATCGTGAAATGATAACCAGTTTTTTCTTGCCTAGAATTGAAGAAATGAATGTGGAGGGCATGTGGTTCCAACAAGACGGCGCCACATGTCATACAGCCAGAGAAACAATTCAATTGCTGCATCAGTCATTTCCCGGTCGTGTTATTTCGCGTTTTGGAGATCAGAATTGGCCGCCTAGATCGTGCGATTTAACACCATTAGATTTTTTTCTTTGGGGTTTTTTGAAGTCGATGGTTTACGCGAATAAGCCGATGACGACTCAAGCCTTAAAAGACGAAATTGGACGCTGCATTAATGAAATACCGCAGCATTCATGCAAAACGGTCATTGAAAATTTCATAAAAAGATCGCGTGAATGCCAGCAAAGCCGCGGCGGCCATCTGCACGATATATTGTTCCATACATAACCTCATTCTGTCTACTTTACGATATAATAAAGTTTCACGATTTTTTCTTAAATATCTGTGTTTTATTTAAAATTAAAAAATTGCGCTCTTCTTGGGACACCCTTTATAAGTTCGGAATGCTGCATAAAGATTAGTTGTTCATGACTGTTACTTGTATTTTGTGTGATTGAATCCCTTAAATGGACCAATGCCACTAGGCAAAAAAAACAAGTAAGGAAAGGCAGAAAGTCGGGCGGGGCCGACTATATAATACCCTACACCTCCGTAACAATGCGATAAGGGTCATTGCCATAATAATTTGGAATAATTGGTAAATGGGTAGAAACATATTACCTAATTCTGAAACGATAATCGCTAAATTAAGCAATATTCGTTCCTAAATTGAGAAACGTCTTTCTGGAAAATTTTAATGATCGGAAGTAAAATACAACTTCTATAGCGGTTTGATACCAAATCAGGAGGAACAATCAATATAAATCTGAACCGATCTTCCCTGAATACTCATTCATGTAAAAAGACCTCCTTCTGTCGAATTTCGTACTGATCGCATACAAAATACAGTCTCTACAGCGCCTACATGTCAAATATCTAAATCTGAACCGATTTCTTCCAAATATAACAGTGTTCATTCATATAATAAGAAACCTCTTTCTGCCGAATTTCATACTGATCGGATATAAAATAACATTTTTACAGCGCTTAAAAGTCAAATCGGGGGTAACGTACAGTGAGTGTCAGCTTAATTGATGCAAGCGAAAATAAAAAAGCAAACTCCAATAACTTTTAAGCCGATTGATATATTAATATAATTTAAAAAACATTTTTTAATTTGCAAAGATTTCTTTAAAATAGGTTATTCATTTATTTTATATTTAGTATCGTTATACGAAAATATTACAGAAACGCAAAAAAACAGTATTTTCAGATTGAGCAGCTTATTTGATGCAACATGAATGTTAGTACAAATTAACAAAATAATTTATTTTTTATTACACTTTAATATTTTGTATGGTAACCCTTTTGATCCATAACGTCCTTCAATCGTTTTGGCATTGATACAACCAGTTTTGTTGTTGTTTCTGCCGTTATTTTGCCCCACTCATCTATCAATGCATTTTTAAACCTTCGTTGCTAGAAATGTTATGTTTTCTTATGTTCGTTTCCAACAATGCCCATAAATTCTCTATTCTGTTTAAGTCTGGTGACTGTACAGGTGGTTCCATTAAATTGAGACAGTTCCATATTAGCCACGACTGCACCATATCAGACTTGTGTTTGGGGTCGCTGTCCTGATAAAATCGGAAATTACGTCGCAGGCCCAGTTTTTCTGCACTGTGAAACAAATTTTATTTAAGAACACTTAGAAACATTGTTTTATCCATGTTTTCTTCTTTTAAAACTAAATTTACCATAATACCATACCATAACACTCCCTCCGCTACGTTTTACAGTTGCACTCAAATTCTTTAATTGCAGCTGCGTAATGGGTTTCCGCCACATGTAAGACCTTCCATCTGAACCAAATATATTAAACTTCGACTTATCGGAGAAAATTACACTTTTCCAGAAATCGATGTTCTTGGAAATATGTTTTTTTGCGAAGGCTAATCTGCTGATTTTATTTTTTTGGTTTATGAACGGCTTCTTGAGTGGCACTCGACCATGAAAGTAATGTAATCGCAATAGACGTCGTATTGTGGAAGCACTACAGTTTTGCCAAGGGAATTTTGAACTTCGTCTGCCAATTTTTGCGCTGATAATTTGGGGTTTTCGTTTATTTTTCGTATAATCCATCGTTCATCACTCGGAGTCAAAATTTTATTAGGTGCATTTCTGCCCTTGTCATTGATTCTATTCTCTTGTAAAAACCTTTCTATAATGTGCTGGACTGTAGATGACGATAAATTTACTATTTTAGCTATTTTGCGTTGAGTTTCCCCTTTTTGGAAGTGGTGAATGACAAATTCCCGCTGTACAATTGTTGTGCGTCGGCCCATTTTTAAAAAATGTGTGTCATTACCCTTGCATGTACGCGAACACACTAAAACTGAGCAAAATGTATCACAACGTTTCATTACAATATAAACTAAAAACATGTCCGATCGATTTCGAGTCATAACAGCATTAATACTGTTAAAACTTCTCTGCATCAAATAAGCTGCTCAGTTGTAAAAGTATCACTTTTTTGTTTTTGCTATTGTTTTCGCAAAAGCACGCAACATATGAAAGTAATGAAACCTCTATATTAGAGTAAAACATACATTCTACAAAATCTCATTTTTATTTTTTGTAAAATCTTATTTGTTTTTTAAGGAAGTGGATTTTAATATTTAATTGAGGCTTGCATCAAATAAGCTGACACTCACTGTATATATGGGGGCTATATCTAAATCTGAACCGATTTTCTCCAAATTTAGCAGTATTCCTTTATGTAATAAGAAACCTCTTTCTGCCAAATTTTGCACTGATCGGATATAAAATACAGTTTTTACAGCGCTTACATGTCAAATCGGGGGTAACATATATATGGGGGCTATATCTGAATCTGAACCGATTTTCTCCGAATTTAGCAGTATTCCTTCATGTAATAAGAAACCTCTCTTTGCCGAATTTCGCACTGATCGGATATAAAATAACATTTTTACAGCGCTTATATGTCAAATCGGGGGTAATGTATATATGGGGGCTATGTCTAAATCTGAACCGAATACTTCCAAATTTAACGAAGTTCATTCATGTAATAAGAAACCTTTTCCTGCCGAATTTCGTACTGATCGGGTATAAAATAAAGTTTTTACAGCGCTTACATGTCAAATCGGGGCTAACATATATATGGGGGCTATATCTAAATCTGAACCGATTTTAACCAAATTCAATAGGGATCGTCCTTGGGCCAAAAGTAAGATATGTGTAAAGTTTCATCGAGATCGGACCATAATTGCGACCTGTACTTTGATTACAAGAATACATGCACAGACAGACGGACAGACGGACATAGCTAAATCAACTCAGAAAGTGATTCTAAGTCGATCGGTATAATAAACGATGGGTCTATTTCTTCTCCTTTTGGGTGTTACAAACAAATGCACAAATCCCCTGTACCACAGTGTGGTGTAGGGTATAAAATTATTAGTACATTTATTTCTTTTTGATTTGATTAAAATATAATCAAATATGGTTTTGGTTTGTAGTTCTTAATAACAATAAGTTACTGCTTCCATAAGTATTTTGGCTGATTTGAGTTAAAGACATGTCTGCATGTCGGTTCTGATTCAGATGTTCTTCCCTTACATATATTTCTGCCGATTTTACATATAGGCGCATTTTACATCTGATTATTGTTACGTTTAGGTTAGAGTGGCATCTGGTTAATAGTACAAATATCGGTACCGAAAAGATGTGTCGGACTTGCTAAAAAGGCTGACCTCATTAAATCCAGACGTTGTTTACATAATGCGGGTCAGTAACAAACAGGTGCTTAACGCTTCCTGCGTTCATCGATTGTCTGCAAAAAACTTCACAGCCGTGTGAAGTTTTCGTCTTTCAACATAATCGTCGGTACATTGTAAGATGTGCGAAGTTAATGCATCTGACAATGGCTCCATTGTACAGTGGCCCCAAATACAGCATTCTTTGGTCAAAAGTCTTAAACGTTCTTTAGAGTTTCTAGCAAAACTAAATAAATATTTGGTGTTTTTTTAAATGCACTTTTTTTATAAAAAAGAATAAATCTTTAAGGGAGTCTATAAAGCGATAAAATAGTAAGTAGTACTGAATGGTACACATACATTATTATTGTGTTTGGTCTGTTCCTATTTTTATCTTCTAGAACTTTTTTGTATAATAGGAAAAATGAAAAATTGTGTACCTTGGATTCACTGCGAATATTGCAATATTGTCGTTGTGACAGATAATTGTATTTTCATCGTGGCCACATAACCTTATGAATGGACTGTCAATGGTATACTTTGAGGCTACTGCCAAATCTAAATCTCCCTGCTTTCGTGCCGATATTGATGCTGCTCTAACTCCTCGGCTAGTGCCCTTTTACTTCGGTCCAGTCTTTTTTTTTTAAATAATTCAGTGATGGGCGTCCAATGACCCGTTTAATATTATTCGAACATGTTTTTTTCGATGTCGTATCTTTCTACACGCTGAAAAATAATCGCTTCTGTAGTATATAGTCCCAAACATATTCTGCTTGAAATATACAAATGTTGAGGAAATATACAAATGTTATGTAATATTTGACACATACAAATATTATATGTTTGGGAGGATATTATTCTAAACAAAACTATGTTCTCATCATAATATGTTTTTATTTATAACTAAGATTTTCGAAACAAGGATTAATTTATATTTAAGTATTTTAGTAATGTGTCATGTATAGTCTTTCGTAACTATAAATTGCATTGATGCACGCTAAAAAAATCGATTCTGTAGTATAAATGTATATATATATGTTTAGGGTACCCTAGAAGATGATGTTCCAAGCAAGATAATGTTCCAAGCAAATCCTTGTTTCCGTCCTAATATATTCTTATTTGGGCTATTATATAAACAATGATACTTGCATTAAAAATTTCTGAAAATATATTTTCAACATTTTTGAATGCAAAGTCCAGTTTTAAGAAATTGTTAATGTTCCCAAAAGTTGTTTGTAGTATTTTATGTAATTTGATATAAGTTTAATCGAATAATCTTGAAATACTATAAATTGCTTGATGAATTGACAACAAGTGACGACTTGGAATGTTTAGAAATTAAAAATTGGTCCTTTGAACAAAAGTCAATGCGACATATGCCATTTTGAATTGTAAGACATATTTATATGTCTTACAAGTATATTACGCTTGAAATATACAAATGTTTAGGGTACACTCGAAATATATTATATTTGGCACACACAAATATTATGTTTTTGGGAAGATATTGTTCTATACAAATCTTTGCTTCCGTCCAAAAATTTTTTATTTGGAAGTATTATTTACGAATCAAATATTCAGTTAAATTTATGTGTTTGGCAAATTTTTCAACACCTTAATTTTAAGACGAGTTTTCTGTTTTTCAGTAAAGCGACGTTAATTTTTTCAAAAATTTTAAATGTTCGTAAAATTCGTTTATAATTGAAATGGTATAATCTTTTATACTGATACATTGCTTGATGGGTTGACAACAAATGACGATTTGGAATAAATATAAATTAAAAACAAGTAAGAAAGTTTCAGTCGGATTTTCAATTTGAATTAATCTGTCAATTTGTGTGGGAGGTACAAACAAAGGAATCTATGAACAGTAGATACTTCAAATATATTGCCCTGCACCGAATTGTTAGCTCTTATGTTTAAATTATATAGAAGTTATTAAATAATGCATCAAATTTTAACCCTTTGTAAGGGGGGCAGCCTGAGATAGAAAACAAGTAAAAGCGTTAAGTTCGACCATGCCGAATCTTATATACCCTCCACCATGGATAGCATGTGACCTCACAAAATAACTCAATCCTAAAGAAAAAAAAACAACAAAAAATATAGTAGAATACTGTGAGAACAGTAGGAATCACAACAAGTTAGATGCTATATATGGGAGCTATATCTAAATATGGACCGATATCGGCCATTTTCAATCCCAAGTTACCTGCAGCTATAAGAAGTATCTTTTCCAAATTTCAGCCACCTAGCTCAAGTATTATAGATTGTAGCGTGATTACAACAGACGGACATGGACAAATCGTCTTAGAATTTTACGACGATTAAGAATATATTTACTTTATGGGGTCTCAGATCAATATTTAGAGGTGTTACAAACGGAGTGACAAAATGAATATACCCCCCATCCTATGGTGGAGGGTATAAAAATATTATCACATACCAACTTTGAAGTCAATCGGTTAATCCTTTCGAGAGTTATCGTGCTTTTTTCTTGAAGGATACTGAATTAAACTGAGTATTATTATACTTTAAAAAAAACGTGTACTTGTCGACCATAACCGTACAATAACACTGCGAGAGAGAGTGTACGGTTATGAGAAATTTCGCTGTTTATGTAATATATGCATAAAGATACCTCCATTCTAAAACATGCTAAGTCGACTTAGTATGTTTTTAGGGAGATAGCATTTTTAACTTACAAATATTCCGAATCTTTATCTGTCAACCCAATCAAAAGTTGTTCACAAAACAGTGCAGGTCATTCGATTTCCATTACAAAGGAATTCCACACAAATTTTAAAAAAATCCTAAAACTTCGATGGCCTCTCCTGAAAATCTACCTTTTTGCACTTAGCATAGTTTAGAACGGAGGCATCGATATGTGTTTTAATACAGGGCCTGTTTCTGTAATTTATGTTCGTTCGTCTATGGCGAACGATCAAAAATCTCTCAACTATTACTTGAGTTCTATAAAGCGCAGTTTAAAAATACACACAACGAATTACAAACTCTTTTGACTTTTGGATTTCTCGGAATAATTGAGAGATTTTTGGTCGTTCGCCGTAGACGAACGAAAATAGGTTACAGAAACAGGTCATTAATAGAATATATCACCACTGTTATTATTGCTGTTTTCAATATGAGGAGCAGAGTAAAAAATTTTCACAATTATTTACGCTGTCTTTATTTACACCTAAAATTGTGCATTGAAAAACAAACAACAAATGCTCCATGAATCCATTAAATGTCGGTTTTAATTAAAAACATTTATCTAATAGCACTACAGCTATAACCATAGCCATAATAAATAAAAAATAAAATATGAAATTTGTTATGTGAAGTATAAAACTGCAAATGACATGAGGGACCAACAAAAAAAAAAAAAATGTGTGGACATCAAATATTAATTCAGGTACACTGAAGGACATAAATATTCACATAGTAACATCAAATTTACTGTCAGACCATATATGTATTTAGAAAATATTGTTAAGATAGCCGAAGAAATTTAATTCAACGGAAAATGTCACTATTTTGCATTTGAAGCGCACGATGACTCTCGAATGGAGTAACGGATTGACTTGAAATTTGTTATGAGAAAATATTTTTTCTATCAGACTAAAATCAAGAAGATGTGCCATATTGGTCCAGTCCTTTTAAATTTTGTTAAATATTGATTCTCTAATGACTTCTATACTACACGGAAGAAGAAAACTAACGTCACCACCATCAGTAAAACAATTACATTTTTTCGGGCAGTGCCAACTATATGATTGTTAATCTATGCGGGACTATATCTAAATCTGGTTCGCTTTTATTAAATCTATTCAGTTAGTTGTTCTGAGTCGATCGGTATTTTTTAACGTGGGTCTAGCCTTAGTATTTTTACTGCCACAAAACAAACTTATAAAAAATACACTGTACCACATTGTGGTGTAGGGTATACAGATAAATTTTGAGAATACATCGCCAGTAGACGTATGAAGTATACCGAATCTAAAATAATTAAGTGTTTGTAAATTTAATTTATAATTACCATTTTATGATCTCAATGAAACTATGCTTGAAACTGTCATGTATAACGATAAATTGCATCGAACGAACCTTACAACTCGCAGCTTTCATTCATGAATTTTCTATAAAAATTAGTAGTATTTATTCGTGGGCCAAGATACTTCTTTCTACCACATTTCAAACGAATAAATGGGCATTATTGCCACGCCCATTTTCGTCCCTTTAGCACAATATGATATTTTTTATATGTTTGAATCAAAAACAAGTAAAAGCGTTAAGTTCGGCCATGCCGAATCTTACACGCCCTCCACCATGGATTGCATTCATTTTCAGTACTGGAAAAATCTTTGGATATGGAGCAAATCATGAAACGATCCTTTTTGTTTGAGTAAATTATTAAAAACACGAACGTTGCAATTTTTAAGCCGCAAATCCTTTAGCCAAACTCTTCACCAGTAAAATGTGGTATTTGTGGCTTAAAATAGCTTCTTTGAGCGCTACACGGGGAGCACAACAAAATAATATTTTAATTGCATACATTCTATTGCGATGAATTCTTGCCAAAATAGAATATGAACTGCAAAGTTTAGACAAATTTCTTAGAAAATATGATGTTTATGACTTAAATTAGCCTTTTTGGGAGAGACTATAGGTGGACTATAACAAAATATAAATTGACTAGCTTACCCGGTGCGCTTCGTAGCCCCCATCTTTTATCTATTTTCTGTTTAGGGTACTGTAAAATAGCTATACCTCTTTCTTTCAAAATTACATGATTATTACATATGGTGCAAAATGAAGAATATTTGATTACTTTTATATATAAAATACGAACCCTCGTTTCATTTCTAGTTTATGTTCCAAGAGTTACCCTGACATCATTTTACAATATTTATCCCTTTTCCCACAGTACCTCTGGACGTTGAAAAACTATTTTTTTGTTCATACGTTAGCAACTTTCCCCTTGTTTATGTTCAAATACCTACATTCACACCCTGGTACAATATAAAACCATGTTTGTCCCACTGTGTCTATAAAGGTACGAATTTAAAAATCTAAAGTAAGTACCTCCATTGTACCACATTTGACCTTTAGTGTGTCATATCTAACCACTTTGCACGATTGTACAATATTTTAAAATGATAATTGATATTTCAAGATCCAAATTCGCAAGCTTAGGCCGTATTTTAACATTTTTGTCCCCTATCTGTGCCATTTATTTAACTTTTTCCCCATGGTTTAAGTAGAAGAACCTATTTGGAAAAAACAATTTCTTAGCTTTGGTTTATGCTCTAAGAGCTACATTTGCACTCATGGACCACATTCAACACCTTTTGTACCACTGTTCCATATTTTATACATATCTGGGACTATTTTGTTCCCTTTTTTCCCCACTTACCACATTTAACCATTTTACCGTATTTAACATCTTTGCTTCACCGCACCATATTTAACCCTTTTTGCTCCACTAAACCATATTTAACACATTTTTTCCCCTCTGTAACATGTTGAAAAATTTTTTGCTTGTCCCAACTGCAACATAATTTTAACCTTTTTGCACCACAGTGCTACATAATTGCAGTGCATCATAATTTTAACCTTTCTGCACCACAGTGCTACTAAAAGCATACATTGAAAAAAAAAAACAAAAACATTATTATTTCATATTTAACTTACCCTCTCTCCATGCATCCATATTTTTACCCACTGTACTAAATGTTGCTTTGTGACCCACTGTGCTATATTTAACCTTTTGGGTCCACTGAATCAAATTTAACACCTCTTTGTCCTACTTTATTTTGTCCACAATATTTAACCATTTTTGCCCCACTGTATCATAGTAAATACATTTTTGCCCCACTGTACCATTTTTAACCCATTTGTCCCACTTTACCATATACATATAACTATTTTTACCCCACTGTACCATAGTTAACCCTTTTTGCACAACTGTGCCCCATTCATCTCTTTATCTCACTGTACAAAATGTTTACCCACTGTACCATATTTAAAAAATTTTTGTCTCACTGTACCGTACTCGTATTTAAAATGTGTCTCCACGCTAGCGTACTTAAACCTTTTTCCCCGTCTGTAACATATTTAATCATATTTTCTCCACTCCACTATTTAACCATTTTTGACCACAGTGCTCCCAAAACCATATAAACTCTTCATATCTCATGTTTAAGTTCCAATTTTGGCAGATTGTTCCCTTTTTTCACCATGCTCCATAATAACACGACATAACCCGTCGTGTCCCACTGTGCCCCTAAAGTTATAATTACTAAAAATCACTTCCAATCTCTAGTTTATGTTGCAAAAGTTACCCTGGAACCATTGATCCATGTTTGACATTTTTAAGCCACTGTACCATATTTTACACTTTTTGACCCACTGTGCCCCGAAAACTACGAATACTAAAAAAAACTTAATACCCCGATCAGTTGTCATAAAGGCACCCTCGCTTCAATTTTCACCATTCTAATATTAGGCTTTAAATTTGGCGGTGGTACCATATTCATGTATACCTTACTGTCCCACTGTGCCTCTAAATTTAAAAAAAAAATCACTCCTTGTTCTTGTTTACGTCCCAAGAGCTACTCTCACACCAAATTTCACGATTCTAGGTCTTACCATTTGGATTTGGCTGTTGTACCACATTTTTCCCTTTTTACCCCACTGTGTACGTAAATGTTCGAATTTCGAAAAATCCTGCCAATTTCAGAGTCTACCTCATAAGAGCTACCCTCACACCAAATTTCACGATTCTAGCTCTTGCCATTTGAATTTGGCTGTTGTACTACATTTATCCCATTTTTCCCTTTTTACCCCACTGTGTGCGTAAATGTTCGAATTACGAAAAATCCTTCCAATTTCAGAGTCTACCTCATATGGGGCTACCATCACACAATATTTCACGATTCTAGCTCTTGCCATTTGGATTTGGCTGATGTACCACATTTATCACTTTTTACCCCACTGTGTGCGTAAATGTTCGAATTTCGAAAAATCCTGCCAATTTCTGAGTATACCTCCAAAGGGCTACCCTCATACCAAATTTCAAGATTCTAGCTCATTTCGTTTAGATTTGGCGGTGGTACCATATTTATCCCTTTTTGCCCCATTGTGC
This sequence comes from Eudasyphora cyanicolor, assembly GCA_963930755.1. Taxonomy (NCBI): domain Eukaryota; kingdom Metazoa; phylum Arthropoda; class Insecta; order Diptera; family Muscidae; genus Eudasyphora; species Eudasyphora cyanicolor. The sequence goes on along the minus strand of OZ005736.1, from coordinate 205,219,283 downwards.
GGCTAATAGTACGAATTTCGAAAAATCCCGCCTTATTGCTCGTCTACGTCCCAAGGACTACCCTCCCACCAAATTTCATGATTCTAGCTTCAGCCGTTTGGCCTGGGCGATGATCAGTCAGTCAATCAGTCAGTCAGTCACGCAACAATTTTATATATATAGATTTAAACAATTTTTACTACAATGAATTCTTGTTTTATTTAAATACAAACTGCAAAGATTCAGTTAAAATACTTAGAAAATATGGTATTTATAGCTTAAATACGTATATTTCGGAGCGACCTCTATATGCAACAATAATACAAACTGCAAAGTTTCTGCTAAATTGCTTTAAAAATGTGGTATCTATGGCTCAAAACCCGTATTTTGGAGTGACCTATATGGGGGAGCTATATTAAAACATTGGCCCATTTGCAATCCCAAACAATAAGAAATATTTATACCAAATTTGATCAACCTAGTTCTATTATTACGGACTGTAGCGTGATTACAACAGATGGACGGACATGGCTAAATCGTCTTAGAATTTTACGACGATTATGAATATATATACTTTATGGGATCTCAGATCAATATTTAGAGGTGTTACAAACGGAGTGATAAAATGAATATTCCCCCCATCCTATGGTGGAGGGTATAAAAATACTTTTGGAACACAAATTTTTAATGTTATATATTTCTGCCTAAATAAATTTTATGTGAAAATAAAAAAAATATTTGGAACGCATATATTAATATATAACAAACAAATATATTTGCAAACTGATATTCTCCAAAAAATATGTGTTTATAAACAAACCAAATCATTATTTAAGAATTTCTCCAAATATATTTTATTTAAAAACTAATTTCGAGACGTTGCAGATTTTTCGAATTTAATTTTATAATTTATAATGACATAAGTGGCAATAACATTTTTTTTAAAGCACTAATTTTTAATTTCTATTTATTCCAAGTAATCATTTGTTGTCAACTAATATTTCACAATGTACAATTAAGCAAGATTGTACGATTTCAATTATAAAGGTATTTTACCAACTTTTAAAATTTCGTAAAAAATTACCGTTGAATTACTGAACAACATAAAACTTGTCTTAAAATTATGGTATTGATATATTTTCTGATTACTTAAATGCAAATAAATATTTATTTCGTAAATAATAGCCCCCCAAAAAATTAGAACGGAACAAAGGTTTGTTTAGAAAAACATCTACCTAAATATCTAATTTTTGTGTGAGGCAAATATAATATATTTAGAGTGTACCCTTAAAATTTGTATATTTCAAGCAGAATATGTTTGGGACAATATACTGCAGAAGCGATTTTTTCAGCGTGTACAAACATACTATTCAGTACAGTGGAAAATCTTTGAAATATCTACTGTTCAGAGCAAAATAGGCGAATTCGTCAAACCGCTTCTGGTACCTCCCACACAAATTGACAGATTCATTCGAACACAACATTCCCATAACTTCTGCAGGACTCATCCAGATATTTTCATATTCCATATCGTTAGCTGCGCATGAAAATATGCTAAGTCCAGCTTTACAAATTGTTCAGTAGGAAGAAAAAGCTTTCTAACTTTTTCTGTTTTTAATATTTTTGAATTCTGCAAAATGAAGGAATCTTCTTTCTTTCTCCGCTTAAGTACCAATAATCGCCTGATTAAATTAAAATACACGAGTCAAGTAATTTGATGTTTTTGGACTTAGCATATTTGATTTTTATGATTTTAATTTTTTTGTGGACCTACCATATTTTCTTGTAATTTTAATTTTTTAAATATTAAAGAGTTGTTTTGTTTTCCATTTCTATTTATTTAAAAGATACCATAAGAGAAAAGACAATAACATTCCACTAGGTTATGTTAGGTTGGCAGCCGTATTTTTTTATACAAGCTCACAGTTTAGGGACCAGTTTAGGTCCCTAGTGTTACCACGGGCTGAAATGCCCCTCATTGAAAGCAACCTGTTTGATATACAAATTTATCGATAGTACGAATATCGGTACAGGAAAGATCTGTTAGGCTGCCTAGAAAGGCCGACCCCAGTATGTCCAGTCGTCGTTAACTCACAGCGGGGCAGTCGCATAACAACTGCTCAATGCTCTCCACTTATTCCTCATCTCCACAGCATCTGCAGAAGTCATTGGAGTCAATACCAACTCTTTTGGCGTGTTCGCCGATCAAGCAGTGTCCCGTCAGAACTGATACTAACGTAGACAATCTTTGCCTCTCTAGTGCGAGGAGATATTTTGATCTTCTCAGGTCATACCTTGGCCATATTTGTCTAGCTACCCTGCAGGTGCCGATTTCTGTCCATCTTTCGTTGGACTGCCTGATTGCCTCTTGCCTAAGCCAAAGCTTGCACGTGGATAGTGGCGCACCAATATATGCAAATTCTTCGAGAATTTGTAATGTCGTCCCTTTCCTAGCAAGTTCATCGGCTTTGCAGTTCCCCGGGATATCCCTATGCCCAGGCACCCATATGAGGTGTATGTTAAACTGCTCAGCCATCTCGTTAAGAGATCTGCGGCAGTCGAGGGCTGTTTGTGAATTTAGGGATGTTGCCTCCAGAGAATTGATGGCAGCCTGGCTGTCCGAGTAAATGACAACGCCAGTGTTGGTTACTTTATTGAGACTCAGCCACTTGGCTACTTCCCATATTGCCATTATTTCGGCTTGATATACACTGCAGGTATCTGGTAGTCTGTGAGCTATATCCAAATTAAGCTCTGCACAGTGTACTCCGAAGCCAACCTTTTCATCAAGCTTCGAACCATCCGTGTAAAAGTGGAGATGGTTTCTATTACCTGGTTTTCTTCCAACCCATTCATCTCTGGCGGGAATCATAGTGATGTAATTTCTCTCGAAGGTGTACACCGTTTGGTATATAGTCCACTCGGGCGGTTACCATAGCACTACACTTTGATATCCTCATGTGACCGTAGTTTTTGTACCTCCACATTGATATGCAGTTTAATCTTATTGCCGCTTTGGTTGCAACTTCTCTCGCCACTATATTAATCGGCAGTATATGGAGTAGGGCTTGTAGAGACTCGGTCGCTGTAGTCCGTAAGGCTTCGCTTATGCTCAGGCAGGCTGTTCTCTGAACCTTTGTTAGTAGGTTGATGATGGTTAGTTTGTCAGTTGCCGTCCACCATACCATAATGCCGTATAGAAGTATAGGACGAACTACTGCTATATATATCCAGTGGACGATTCTAGGAGAGAGGCCCCACCGCGACCCTACAGCCTTTTTGCAGGAATATAAGGCGACGTTGGCCTTCCTTACACGTTCCAATACGTTAAGTCTAAATAACAGTTTTCTATCTAGAATGATTCCTAAAAATGTTGGACTTTCAGAAAAGACTAGATCTGTTCCATTTATCCTAGGTGGAGGTTCCACATGTGGGACTTTATTCATCCTAGTAAAGAGAACCAATTCTGTCTTGTTTGGGTTTACGCCCAAACCGCTGCTTCTGGCCCGTCTAGCCAATTTGTTCAGAGCCACCTGTAGAATGTCTCGGAGGACGTTTTCGAATTTGCCGCTAGGTTCTAAATTAGTGGAGACAGTACTCCTCCTTGAGGGGTCCCTCTGTTTACAAACCTTGTTAGAGTTGTGGACCCAAGACATGCTGTTATGCGTCTTCTGTTGAGCAGACTTTGAATTAGTCTAATCAAACTAGAGTTAGACTACGACGTAGTGATACTGTTCTATGAACCGTACGTTAACGTAGTGATACCGTTCGTCGTGTCCTAGGAACGGTACGTTCTCGTAGTGGTACCGTTCGCGAACAGTAACACTAAAAAAATAAATAGCGTTAGTGTTCTCTGAAGGAACAGTTCCTAACGTACTGTTTTTTTCTGAACACTGATTTGCATATTGTCTATTGGACTTAGCAAATGTGCATACAACTGCAAAACCAAGGGAAAAACAACATAACGGTATTTTCTTTTCTGTAGATGATGTATTTTTGATTGTGCTATCATTCTATAACAAAATCTCAATTTTTTATAAAAATTGACTTAGCATATTTGTATGCATAGCTAACGATATAATATTTCCAATGACTGACTAAAGGCTGACAATGAATGATACAATGCTTGTTTAATATACTTCTGTTAAGAAATTACACGCTCAAAAAAATCGCTTCTGTAGTATATTGTCAATAATCTGACTTGTATCAAACACATATTTTATTTGAGAAAATTTTTTTACAAATATATTTTATTGATTTTCAAATAAAATTTATTTGCTCAGAAATATATAATACTATCTGACCCGGCGAACTTCGTTCCGCCAAAATTCGTTAATGTAAAGAAAATAATAATACGAACAGGCTCATGTTGCTTCCTGTAAGTGGTTCAATTAAAATTTTTTGTATTGTAATGTTGATGTACATCTTTTTTTTAAATGCTATCAAAAGTATAAACTAAAACACAATCGTGGAAATCGAAAGATCTGTTCTCGAGTTATGAGGTTGTGTTCGCCATACCACGCATCTTTGTCCAATCCTAAATTTTCCGAAATAGTGTCCTTCCTTTGCAGTGTTGCCATTTTGGGCATTTCGGACCAAATTTGGACAGAAAAAATTAAAAATGTGTAGTTTGGGCAGATTTTTTCCGCCAGGAAAAATCAAGGAATATTTTTGGTCGTGCAAAATTCCTTTGCAACATATGGTTGGTTTAGCAACAGGTGGAGAGAATGCAATGTCTCGTGTAGTTGGAGGAATCTTTTGAAAAAAACAGAATTATTTTACATAAAATGTTCGATGTAAGCAATGCACGGTGGCTTTCGCTCAATGGTTTTTTTTTCAAGAATTGTTGAGCAATGGGATTGTTTAAAATTGTATTTAATTTCGTGTTACTATGAAGTACAAAGAATTTGTTCTGGTGGGATTGAAGAAGAAATCCATCCGGTCCATTTTTTGATATAGCCCCATATATATCATTTTCGGTCTTGTTTTTTATTTGGGCAGTTTTTGGGAAAATATTGGGCCGAAAAATAATTTTCGAGCGGCAAAGCTGTTCCTGTGGCCAATATGAATTCATCAAGCCCAAAATCGTGAAAAACAAAATATCCGTTCTCGAGTAATGAGATTGTGTTCCCTGTGACACGCCCATTTGACCAATCCTAAAGATTCCTCAATAGTTTCCTTCCGTGGACCAATAAGAACCCATCAAGCCCAAAATCATAAAATCGAAAGATGTCGTTCTAGAGTTATGAGGTTGTGATGACCGTGTCGCTTCGCATTGAACAATCATAATTGTCTTCCATGGTGTCCCCCCCGGACCACCGCTTTGTCATTCCCTGAGGCCAATACGAATCCATCAAGGCCAAAATCGCAAAATCGAACAATCCATTATTGAGCTATGAGGTGTTTGACCAACTCAAAGTTTTCCTACATATGTAGAGTCCTTCATTGGGCCAATACGAATACACCAAGCCCAAAATCGTGAAAATTCGAACGATACATACTCGCGATATGAGGTTATGCTTTCCGCGCAACCCAGATCCATTCTCCAATCATGAGGTTGTGTTGGCTCCGACCAATCTAAATTTTTCTCATAGTATCGGACGGTACATTTTCGTTGTATTGTACATCATATTTACAAAGATTTAGGTTTGTTTCTTATGAAAGGCTTCTGAAAAGATAAATATATAACACTCACGTTTTTGATAGCGCGAGAGCTGACCACTGGCCAAAATACGATTCCGTGAAAAGTTCAGCGTTTATACAACACTCGGGTCTATCCATATGCAAAATTTCAGCTTTGTAGGTCCTTTAGGAGACTCAGCGGCCAGGTGGTCATAAAATAAATCACTCGGCGTAAAAGCACATCCGTTGGAGACCCGTATATGTATACCCGTATGAATGAACATCAGTTTGTAGGCACATAGTACTTAAAAGACTTTAAAAGTACTGAAAGAGTGGAAATTGCTTTGGTCACTGCAGTCACATTGAATGGATGTTTTCGATTCCCCTTTGAGATATGTATGTACATTTACATTTTTAGATTCTTGGCTCTTAAATAACTTTTAAAACTACTGAAATAACGAAAAAATGTGGTTTATGCTACACTGATCACAGACAGAGAATTCAAAATAATTTTTCGCGTTTATATTTGTCGTGTATAGTACTTCATATTTAGCTTTTGATCTTATGAGATGCTTCTGATCGACCAACACAATACTCAAGTTTTTGATAGCGCTAGAACTGACCACAGGGCAAAAAATTACTACCCGAAAAGTCAGTTGTTTATACAACTCTCTGGTCTATGGTTGTGCAAAATTTTAGTGGTCAGTGCCACCTGTTGAGAATTTTGCGACTTTTATTTTTCCTAAACCTTCGCGTAGCAATTACGAACAAATCTGCAGAAGGAAGTATCCAATTTCCGAACAAACCTCGATTTATTTTTATATATATAGATTTAAAAATCTGTGCTCCAAATGTATTTTCTTTCGGTTCAAACATATCAAAAAAGTCGATTTTGCCCCGTGTAGTGATAATCACTTTTCCCCTAACATTAAACGTTGGTATAAAAAATATATAGATTAATTATTTTATTTTTTTAGTTATGTGAACACTTATGTCGTGCTCTGTATATGTAAAAATTGTGTAAACTATGGCGTCTGTTTATTTCGTCCGCCGATGACATTTGAGCTTACATGGAATGCCGTAAAACTTTTTATATGTTTTTAGAGAAAAAACCTGGAACTGGAAATGTTATTTCGACCGGGAGTTATGGAATTTTTTAATTCAATTATAATAGCATGCAAAAAGCATGAAATGACAAAGTGCAAAGTTTCCAATCAAAGCTATTTTATACATTTCAATGTATAAAAAGTCAAAAACACAATGTTGACCTGGTGATGTGGGTTCATTGTGAACAAACAAAAAATATTCATTCTTTGAACCGTACAAAAAATGTTCGTTATTTACTTCCAATCTATTAATGGTATTATAGACATGTAGTGAACCTCTAAACAAATAAAATTAGTCACATTTAAAAAAGACATTATTCTAGATCTAACTGCATCTATTTCTACATCAATAACATTAACTTCATATAAAGTGTTTAAATCCATGCACATTCTACGAATGGGCTCTGCCGAAGCATAATTTGTACGTTGAATATCAATATGTAATAATTGGTAATATCTGGAAAGTCTATATGGTACATTGAATCCAATCATAGACAGAATAAAATTAGAGGGCACATCATCATTTATAACTTTTAGCACCATGGTGGTGTTCAGCATAATACGTCTACTCTTAAGAGTAGGCAGCTCAACCAGCTACACGAAGGAAAAAACAGGAAACGTTATATGTTTGGGATCAAAATTTAAATAAAATATACTTTGGTGCAAATATTTTATATTTACATACCTGAAAAAATATTTGAATATCTCTCTTATCAATGTTATTTTTTTCGGAGTTTTGGTGCAAATTATCTTTAAAAACGGGGAAATTTTTAAATCGGCTACTGAATTTGTTTTCCTACCTGTAGGAAAAAAGTTATTTTTCTTAAAGAAAATATACTACAGAAGCGATTTTTTTCTTAGGGTAGTATAGGGTGGAAGACTAAAATCACTATTCCAATGAAGATGTCTTAAAGAGAATAATAAAAATTGTTTTTGAACCGATTCAATCTTAACAACGTAAGTCCCGTATTGGGGGTCCCACACTACAGACCCATATTCTAGAATAGGTCTAACTAGGGATGTATACAACTGCCTAGTTACATATGATTATTGAAATTAAGTTTAGGAAATAATCAACAGTATCTAAATTGGAACCATGAAGAATAAACCTAGTTGGATTCGCCCTCGACCTAGAGAAACACATATGTTTACATTTCTTAAGTTTATGGTCCATGCAATTTATATCACATTAATTTCCAAAACTAACCAAATCATTTTGAAGGAGCATTGAATCTTCAGATGTTTTATAAGAATAAAATATCTTAACATCATCTGCATACATCAGTAAATTAGAACTAGAAATTGAATATGGCAAATCGTTGATGAATAGCAGAAACAGATTGGCACCAATATGGCTACCTTGGGGAACCCCAGATGGAATCAAAATCGGATCGGAACAGGATCTACCGAATTTCACAATCTGAATACGACTATCAAGATATGACGATACCCAACGCAATAAGTTGTTACTAAAACCAATAAGATTAAGAGTTTATGATTGACTCTATCGAAAGCTTTACTAAAATCTGTATAAATCACGTCTGTTTGATTACCAAGAACAAACTCGTTTATAACCTGAGAAGAAAATTGCACTAAATTTGTCACAGTTGAAAGACTTTTACGAAATCCATGTAGGGATGGACTTAGAATAGACGATACTTTATGAGATAAAATCTCAGTAAACATTTTCTCAAAAAGTTTTGGAATTATACTTAATTTTGCGATTCCACTTTAATTCCCCACATTAGTGAGGCTTCCAGATTTAAGAAGAGGGGTAAAGTATAATGTTCTCCAAATGGATGAGAAAAAGCCATATTTTAATGAAATATTGATTAGCAATGTAAGCGGAACAGCAAGACTTTGAGCACAATATTTGAGAATTATACTAGGTACTCCATCCAAACTCGAAAATACAAATGGGACCAAACTCGAAAATACAAATGGGAAATCAAAATAAGGCATGCTCAACTGATTCAACGAAGGAGTATTGTAAGGGTAGGAGACGTCTACACCATTTTCAACAGTAATTGAGAAGTTTCCCATTGTAATTGAGAAAATTTCACTTGAAATTGAGATTTTACATTTGAAATTGACAAAATTTCAATTGAAATTGAGATTATACATTTGAAATCGACTAAATTTCAATTGAAATTGAGATTTTCCATTTGAAATTGGCTAAATTTCATTTGAAATTGATATTTTCCATTTGGAATTGACTAAATTTCAATTGACATTGAGATTTTCTATTTGAAATTGTCTAAATTTCATTTGGAATTAGGATACTTCCACTTTAAATTGAGAAAATTCCATTTTCAATTAGGATATTTCCATTTGAAATTCAGAAAATTCTGTTTGAAATTAGGATATTTCTATTTGAAATTGAGAAATTATGAAAATAACTTTGATTTTGAAATACATGTTTAAAGCTGGAGTTGAAGGATAAATGCGCTATTTTCTTGATAAATAGGACCCGTGGAATCGTTAACCGTTTGTTACCGGGTTCCCGCTTGGGACCAGTGGTAACTTCCTCGCGTAGTCCAAATGTCCCTTTGATAGGTGTAATAGGAATATTCGGAGTCATACAATTGGATCGGCGTAGAGGGTCATCCACTGCAGCATCTACAAACAAATGGGCTATATATTATTTATATAAACTTGAAATGGTTGCACGTTTTTTAGTTGATTTATAATAATTATTCGTATCACAAGAACTTTATTATAATTTCTCAATTATAAATAAAAAGTTCTCAATTTAAAAACAAAATATCCTAATTCCAAACGGAATTTTCTCAATTTAAAATGGAAATAGCATAACTTATAATGAAATTTAGACAATTTTAAATGGAAAATCTCAATTACAAATGAAATTTTGTCAATTTCAAATGGAAAATCTCAATTTCAATTGACATTTAGTCAATTTCAAATGGAAAATCTCAATTTCAAATGAAATGTTGCCAATTTTAAATGGAAAATCTCAATTTCAATTGAAATTAAGTCGATTTCAAATGTAAAATCTCAATTTCAATTGAAATTTTGTCGATTTCAAATGTAAAATCTCAATTTCAAGTGAAATTTTCTCAATTACTTTTGAAAATGGTGTAGTTGTCTCTGTTCATGAGAATAGGTTGATGTAAAAAATTTTGAAAAACCATTGGCGATTGATTGGTCACCACAGAATTCCTCACTATCCATTCTAACCATATTATATTTATGCAAACTTCGAAACCCTGAAACTCACTTCACTTATACAGATTGGCGCATGCTGGGTATACAGCAAGCTATCTGCAAAGGACCTCCACAGGGACAGGGTAGAGGTGAACAGACGTTCACAGAGAAAGAGGCAATAGTGTCACACATTTATTGCACTTTTTGATATTGGCTTCAAACGCTCAGAATCACAGTTTTCTTTTGTAATTGAAAAACGTCGCACCTTAAGATTTCCCTTCGTTCCATAGCCGGAACAAACATCAGAGAAAACGTAATCCTTCAACAGGTGTAAATATTACTCGCCCCCAAAGAAAGCAAATCCATCAACAATTTACGATGATACTTCAGAATAGCAATAGAAACTTAATAGCTTTTCTCTGTCTCTGTGTGACAAACAGAAAACTTTGTTTACCCGGAAGTCGCTGCAACACAATTTTTTCACAACGACTCTCCAACGAACAGCAACAATGAAGATACAAAAGAAAAATTTCTAATAATTCGAAAAATTTCTAAATTTGAATACCCCACATAGAACTTCGCTATGCTTCTAAAAAACATTTCCGACAGACACATGATGATTGCAAATAAGCACGTTTAATACGTTGACACCTTTTGTCACTGGGCAGCATTATGTCTTTTAATGGAGGAATAGAAGCCGCCTTGGACAAAAGGCTAAACAAGGCTAGAAGCGCTTTTGGTCGACTCCGAAAAACATGTAGAAGTAAGTATATATTTAATGAGTGTGTAAAATCAACGCTATTATATGGCAGTGAAAAATGTCTATTTATTGACGCGGTAAAATGAAAACTGCAACATTTCATAAATAAATGCATCCGCAATATTTGTGGTATTTTTTGGCCAAGAACTGTTACCAACGAAGAGTAATGGAGCATAACTAAGGAAGAATCGGTATATACGCAAATAAAAAGCAGAAGGTGGAGATGGATTGGTCATACCTTGAGAAAGCCACAAGATTCAATTACGTGGATGGCCCTGGAGTGGAATCCACAAGGAAGCAGAAGACCGGGAAGGCACAAAAATATATTGAAGACGAACCTTCATGAAAGATCTTGCCAAGATAAATATATCGTGGGAGTCCATTAAAATGAAAATCTATGACAGAACTTATTATAAATGTATTGTTGATGCCCTATGTTCCCACGAGGAATAAAAAAAGGAAAAAAATAGTTATGACACAAAGTTTTAACGAGATCAGTTAAAATCATTTAAACATTAAAAAATCACTTTTGGTTAATTCATCAAAACAATTTGACGTTACGCAAAATTATACGATTGACATTTTAATCGAGTTTCTTTTATTATTTGAAAGTATAAATAATTAAGAGAAAGTATTAATAATCAAAACGAAGTATAGTACAACAACATCGGTCAAGTATTTCAGGAGTTACAAGCGATTGAATGAACAACCCTTTTGGAGGTTACCCTAAACATATGTATGTTTCAAGTAGAATATATTTAGTACCGTATACTACAGAAGCGATTTTTGGACGCTCGATTTTTTTAATGCATCCCATTTTTACTTGATTTAAGAACAAATGGAAATTAATGAATTTAAATTTATATTGAAGTACGACTTCATCTAAAGATACGAATTTTTTTCTTAAATTAGGTATGTAATTGTTCTTACCGACAGACGGACATGGTTAAATCGTCTTAGAATTTTACGACGATTAACAATATATATATACTTTATGGGGTCTCAGATCAATATTTAGTGGTGTTACAAACGGGGTGACAAAATGAATATACCCCCATCCTATGGTGGAGGGTATAAAAACTTAATTACAAGTATCTGGCACAACTAAGTCCAAGTCCTATTACTCGTACCATAACAATTTATTTCAGTTTTTCTTGTTAGCTGGCTGTTGGTTGCATGTTGATGTTGATGAAGATTTTGATGATGACGATTTTAATAATGATTATTATCATCAGCATCATTCTAATGTTCGGTATAACCCATATCACATAAAAAGAAATACATAGTTTTTATTCCAATGAATCGTACATTCATATCTTGAAAGAAGTTGTCAACGAAATGTCTTATTTTGGAAGATGTTGCCTTCTGTTTTCCTTCCACTTCATTTCTTTTTGTTTTTTGCTGCTTGTCATCATGTTTTTATTTTGCGAATACACAATGTTTTATGAGATTGGCATTGTAATACATAAATTACAAATTTCAAATCCGAAGAATGAGTACATGAAGGCCGAAATAAAATTACCATAGGCAACCTATGTGGTTTTCTTAATTTTAAATGAGTGCTCAACGAAATTTTCGCATTTAAATTGAAAATTTTAATTTAGTACACAATATTTTCCAAAGAGCGAGCAGTCTATTATACTTGTATTATTTACAAGCCTATAGAGGCGTATAGTTTTACTTCGCAATAAATAAAGGGTTTTCCAACAAGAGGTGTTAATTTGGTATTCAAAGAAAAATGCCATTTTTTGAGATAAATAATCGGATGTTTATTTCATAATAAAGAGGAAGGTATGCCGTTAATAATGAAAAACAACATCAGCCAAATGGCCACCACGACCACGCTTACAGGACCATATCCTTTTCATGAAATTTTCCATAACCAAATCGCAAAGTGGCTGCCCTATGTCCTCTATAGCCTCGCGAATTCTATCTTTAAGGTCTTGAATCGACGCTGGGCTGTTGGCGTAGACCTTAAATATCACGTGGCCCCAAAGGAAGTAGTCGCAAGGTGTTAAATCGCAAGATCTCGGTGCCCAATTGTGATCACATCTGCGAGAGATAACACGGTCCGGAAACTTTTCCCGTAACAGAGCAATGGTTTCGTTGCTTGTGTGGCACGTAGCGCCGTCTTGTTGAAAGTAAACGTTGTCCAGATCAATACCATCCATTCCGACCATAAAAAATCATTAATCATCTCTCGATAGCGCAATCCATTCACCGTAACTGTTGATCCAACCTCATTTTCGAAAAAGTAAGGTCCAATGACCCCGCCGGACCATAAACCGCACCAAACAGTCACACGTTGAGAATGGAGAGGCTTTTCAACAATAACTCTTGGGTTTTCCGAGCCCCAGATGCGACAATTTAGCTTGTTGAGGTAGCCACCGAGGTGGAAGTGGGCCTCATCAGTCAAGATGATTTTTCGAATTTTAATAATTTCAATGCGCTGTTGAATCGTGTATCGTTCCATTTTTATACCCTCACTTTAGTGTGACGAGGGTATATATCATTTGCTACGGAAAAAAGTGTAACACGTCGAAGGAGTGACCTAAGACCCCAAGTATGTTCGGAGGAAATCCGTTTTGGGTCATTTTAAGTCGAATGAGCAATGTCCGTCTGTCTGTCTGTCTGTCTGTCTGTCTGTCTGCTGGCTGGTGCGCACGATAACTCTCGAAAGGAGTAACCGATTGACCTCAAATTTGGTATGTGGTAATATTTTTTTCTATCTCCGGCTAAGTTCGAAGATGGGCCATATCGGTCCACTCCTTCTAGTACCTCCCCCACAAAGGGTTAAAATGTTGTGACATATTGATTCTTTAATAACTGCTATACTACTTATTCGAATCTTTTGAAATTCCACACATAGTATTAGCTTATTAGTCGCTATCAACTCGAGAAAAATGGGCGAAGTCGCCACGTCCCTTTTGGTACCTCCCACACAAATGCACCATTTTGCACCAAAAGTTAACAGCTTATAACATTAATAACAGTGTATAAAAATACTTGAAATTTTGTACAGCATTATGCTTTTATATTGCCTACAGTCCAGGGAAAAATGGGTGTTGTTGTCACGCCCCTTTTGGTACCTCCCACACAAAGGTACCTTCTTGCACCAAAAGTTAACAGCTTATAACATTAAAACCAGTGTATAAAAATACTTGAAATTTTGTAATATAATGTTTTTATAGTGTCTATAGCCCTGTGAAAAATGGGCGTTATTGCCACGCCCCTCTTTGTACCTCCCACACAAAATGCCCAAATCATACCACAATTTAATGTCTCATAACGTTTATACCAGTGCACATAAATGCTTATAAGTCGGCACAGTGCAATGAATTTAAAGTATCTAATGTTCAGCAAAAAAAAAGTGTATTTGATAAACCCCTTCTGGTACCTCCCACACAAATTGACAGAATAATTCGAGTAATATTCAATATTACATTACTCACAAAGTGAGGGTATACCTTAGTCGGTTTACCCGACTGAAACTTTCTTACTTGTTAGTAATGGCGTAGTTTCTACTTGTCAAATGTCAAAGAATAAAAGCTTCAAAGTGACAGCTACCGAAATACCGGGTGATTCAAAATAACATCTCTTGTTCCAAAACCCTGTATTTAATTCAAACAAAACAGTGTTATTGCTTTTTATTTAGCTTGAAAATTAAAAACAATCATTGTTAATGAGCTACGACATTTACGTGTGAATAAAATTTTTGGTACCAAATTGTCCATTTGTGTGGGAGGTACCAAAAGAGGTGTTGCAACTTCGCTAATTTTTCTCGAGTTAAGGGCGACAACTTCCAATAACTTCTGTCTCAGCGGGTATATCTGATGACAATATTTTTGCATTCAATAGAAAATGTGGTTGTCTATCCAGAAAAGATAATGCAAAAAGGAATCGGTATATAATCGGCTCTAATATATACCGATTCATAGGAAAGGATCAGGAAAAAAATTACAGAAACTTTGTTAACCATAAAATCTTTAAAAAATAATATATTTAAATTTATTTGCAGTTCGTACGTATTGATACCAGAAATCGTGGCTAATTCTCACATTATATTATATTTGTAAAGGTAAACCCACAATTCTCAAAATAAATTCGAAAATTACCAAAAACGGTATTCATTAGTTTTTCTTAAAATGTATTATATTAAAAGGTGGGCCATTTACAATTTTAAATTTGAACTACCGATTATTTTGACTTGTAATTTGAGCCCTTTGGATTATTTTCTGTGGGGAGCCATTAAGAATAAATATTACGCAAAGCATCCAGAGACAATTGAAGCGTTAAAACATGAAATGGAAGTTGCCATTGAAGAAAAACAATCGAAAATATACTAAAAAATTTGGTTGATCGGATACGGTACTGCCAAGCCAGTCGTGGTAGTCATATGAATGGTATTGTGTTCCATTATTAAATGACAAAGTTCAACCTTTCCAATAAAACTAGACATTTGAAAAAACTATCAGTACTTTTTTATAGCCGATTTAAATTACAATTTTAAATAACCCACCCATTATCTTCAAAACTACTGCATCGATCGTTTTAAACACTATTTCTGTACATAATTTACGAGATAACGTTGGAGAGTTTTTTCCCTGGATGTTTTTAAGGCACTGGATGCACTTTTTTCTCCTATTCAATATCTATAACTTTGCTTCAGATACAAATAAGATATTCCGTACGGTATACCGAGACATAATCGTGATAAAATATAGAAAATGTGCTAAAAATCCACCTTGAGCAAAAAAATTCGTATTACCATTAAATTATTAATTGACCCAACTTGACTAAACGAATGATGCAAAAGTTTTTATTTTTGGGGCTACTTTCTCGTTCATTTCTCAGAATTGAGCCCCAAATCGATGAGCTGAAAAATGCTGTACAGTGTATACTATCGGTCATGAATAAAATAAGATCATTCCGAAGAAAATCGATGAATAAATTAAAAAAGTTAAAGCTAATTCATAATCATAGAGTATTCGGTTATGTAGCGTAGAAGTTAATATGCCTTTGGTATTATGTTATTAACATTTACCAATCCTGAACCAATTCGGATAGGTGGTTCTTGATTTATTCTAAAATATATGGTTCAAAATCTCTATTTTGAATATTAAGGTTTATCGCAGTAAATCCAAACATTAAAAAAAACTCTAGCTACTGCAAGGCCTGCCGCGGCAGCCATATGAATGAAGTGGTGTTCCATCATTAATCGGAATGTTGAGGCATTTCAATAAAGGAAAATCTTTGAAAAATATTTATACGTCCGTTTTTTGGGCTAAAAATTTAACAATATGTTCAATTTGGAGTCATCTGTGTTTTAGAATTATGTTCAACGTTATAAATGGCGGAGTGGTCAAGTTATTTGCAAAATTCAAATTTCCAGAGCGATTTGACTGAAATTTAAAATGTATTTGTGGTTTGTTTTGATAATAGTTTGTATGTAAGATTCTAACCGCTAGATGACGCTGTAGTGGACTTATGGTCAATATACATTTTACTGATTGATTTTTGTATTCAGTTTTGAATGAAATATCAATGAATAACAAACCAATACATCCCAAACAGAACGCCTGCTGGGTCAGCTAGTAAAGTATATATTCTTAATCGTCTTAAAATTCTATGATTAGACACGTCCGTCTGTTGTAATCACGGTACAATCTATAATACTTGATCTAGGTGGCTCAAATTTGGTACAGATTCTTATTGCTGTAGGTAACTTGGGATAGATAATGGACAATATCGGTTCATATTTTGATATAGCGCGCATATATGTAGCATCAGTCCGATTTGACTCCTTAACGCCATATAGACCACAAATGTCAACTGATCGGGCTAATAAGTGGTAACTGGGGTTTATTTATACCCGGAAACGAGCAACGATACCCATAGGTCCATGTCTTGATATAGCACCCATACAAAGGTCCCCTAGATTTTACCTCTTAACGCAAAAAAATCCACAAATTTCAACGAATCGGTCTGAAATTTGGTAATATGAGCTTATTTGTGCCCGAAACCATTCACAAGCTATCAATGGTGGTGGGTATATAAGAATGGGCATGGCCGGAAGATGGGAAAGACAATAATGATCGAAGGAGGTGTCTGTATTATTGAATAACTCTGAAATATAAATTTTGTAATTTATGTATAAATTGTTTACATAAATTTACTCCTGAGACATTTTATACTTAAATAATACCCTGTACCACAGTGTAGTGTAGGGTATAAAAACGATTGGATGTAAAACACAGCTTCTACAGGTTTAAAGAGCCAAATCGGATGAAACATATATATGGGAGCTAGAACTAAATCTTAACCGATTTTCTTCAAATTCGGCAATGTTAGTCCATGGATCAAGAAACTCTACCATTCGGACAAAACATATATATGGGAGATATAGCTAAATCTTTACCGATTTTCTTCAAATTCGGTAGTGTTGGTTCATGGATCAAGAAACTCTACCATTCTAAATTTCAAAATGATTGGATGTAAAATACAGCTTCTACAGGACTAAAGAGCAAAATCGGACGAAACATATATATGGGAGCTATAGCTAAATCTTAACCGATTTTCTTAAAATTCGGCAATGTTGGTTCATGGATCAAGAAACTCTAACATTCTAAATTTCAAAACGATTGGATGTAAAATACATACAGCTTCTGTAGGACTAAAGGTCCAAATCGGATAAAAGATATATATGGGAGCTATATCTACATCTGAACCGATTTCAACCAAATTCAATAGGGATCTTTACGGCTGCGAAATACTCTAAACTGCAAAATTTCAGAACGATCGGAGTGAAATTGCGACCTGTAGTCGACGAACAACTTTACATGGACAGACGGACGGACGGACAGACATGGTTAAATCGACTCAGCTAGTGATTCTGAGTCGATCGGTATACTTTAAGGTACCACAGTACCACAGTGTGGTGTAGGTTATAAAAACTACTGAAAACGCATTGGATGGTCAGTTGGCTTCAACTCCTGAACCAATTGGACTTTGTATGGCGTCATACCAAGGTCTTTATGCACAATGCGTCTCAATGATGTCTCCGAAATGTTCAATTGTTGAGAACGACGGTGAATTGATGTTGATGGCGCTTCACGCACACTTTCTGCCACAGCAGCAATATTCTCGGGTGTACGCACTGTTTTTGGCTTTTCACGCTTTGGTTTATCGATGAGGATGCCAGTTTCTTTCACTTTTTTCACAAGATAACGAACATACGGAGCTGACGGTGCTTCTCTTCTTCCAAAATCCGTACGCATTACCATGATTTTCAAAGTAATGTCGCAATATACACATATTCGTTCAGCGGAAGGATAGAACTAGTTATCTGTCAAATCAGACATGAGGTAAGTGTTACCATTCACGAGCTCATGTCTGCGGCTTAGAGCCGCCGCCGACTTGTTTTCCTTCATCCGAAGCCGCCGCCGATTTCAGCGGCTTAACTCGGCTAAAAATCAGCCGCCGAAAAGAGTGACTCACATCGACTACAACACAGCCGCAGAAAAAATGTTTTGCGACACGCGAATTTTTTTCTTCAATTAAACCATGAAAAATGAGAAAGAAACAAAGTACCAATTACATCATGCAGATTCCTCGGCAATTTTTTCCAACCAAGTGCCAAAGTTTGTTGGAGAGAGAGGCAGGCGGAAAGAGCTCTCTCCTACAAACGTTGACACTTGCTTGGAAAAAAGTGCCGAGTGTGAATAAGGACATACGGCGTCTATCAACAAGTGGTACCGTTATTTTTCACATTTTTCATTGGAAACGCAAATTTTTTAACAAAGCAAGAAAATGAAGCAGAAATCTATTAAAAGCTTTTTTTCGAATACGGATTTTTTTTTTCAATTGGAAAAAATTTAATCTGTAAAGATTTTCATTTAATTTGATAATATTTTCTTTTAATAGTTAAATTGTTTCATTAGTTTCTTGAAAGCATTCGCTTAATTTGAAAATGGTTTAACTTAATGAGAAAATGGTATGTACTACTCAAATTGAATTTGTTGATTCAGCTTAATATGTTCGTGGGAATGCTACTTATGTATAGAGCCGCCGATACGTCAAAGTTGAGTCGTCAAAGCCGACAAGACTCCGTCGCCGACCAATAATTTCATCCACAAGCCGCGCCGATAATTTTGGGTCGGCTTCTTTGCCAGCTTGGAAGATATGGGTATGTTGTGTTTGACTGAATCTGTCGTTTTGTGTAATATCCCTCTAGCTCACTGGCGGATCACGATAAAGCCAAAATATTTTTGGGATATTCACTAAGCAAAACAAGCTTTTATTTAAGATGCGGGTAACCGCAAAATATTTTTTTGGCCCGACCCACTGTGAAGTTGTTATAAGAATGTGGTACTTGCATTTTAAAGTATTTTATTATTTGTATTTGTACTTTTTATTTGTTAAAAATATAAGCGCATTTCTATCAACCGTTTGGTTGATACAGCGCCGACCGCTTTAAATTACATATGGGCGTTTCTCCAATGTCGAATGCGACATTCGTACGCATTCAAAGTGAAAAAAACATATGCCAAAACATTATTTCCTTTTGACAAAAGGCGAAACTTATAGCTCTTGATTAGCACTATAATTGGTGCTAGGATTATTTTAGCCAACTGTTTGTTTTCAATATAATTACAAAAAACCAAGACATTCGCACGCGACAAAAACAGAAGTCGTTTTCAAACCAATCAAACACTGGTTTCAGCGAAACCTGAATGAATATTTTAATGCGACAAATTATACCCTACACCACACTGTGGTACAGGGTATTATAAGTTTGTTTAACGGCAGATGTTTGTAACACCTGAAAATAACACAGCTAGACCCACCTTAAAGTATACCGATCGACTCAGAATCACTAGGTGAGTCGATTTAATAATGTCTGTCCATGTAAAGTTGTTCGTCGACTACAGCAATTTCACTCCGATCGTTCTGAAATTTTGCAGTTTAGAGTATTTCGCAGCTGTAAAGATCCCTATTGAATTTGGTTGAAATCGGTTCAGATTTATATATAGCTCCCATATATATCTTTTATCCGATTTGGACCTTTAGTCCTATAGAAGCTGTATGTATATTACATCCAATCGTTTTGAAATTTAGAATGGTAGAGTTTCTTGATCCATGAACCAACATTGCCGAATTTGAAGAAAATCGGTTAAGATTTGGCTATAGCTCCCATATATATGTTTCGTCCGATTTGGCCCTTTAGTTCTATAGTAGCTGTATTTTACATCCAATCGTTTTGAAATTAAAATGGAAGAGTTTCTTGATCCATGGACTAACATTGCAGAATTTGAAGAAAATCGGTTAAGATTTAGCTATAGTCCCCATATATATGTTTCATGCGATTTGGCTCTTTAGTCCTGTAGAAGCTGTATTTTACATCCAATCGTTTTTATTATTATACACCACATTGTGGTACAGGGTATTATATAAGTATAAAATGTCTCAAAAGTACGCGACATGTCGCATGAGACATTATAGTCCATCGTTCTTTATACCCTCACTTTGGTGTGACGAGGGTATATATCATTTCCTACGAAAAAAAGTGTAACACATCGAAGGAGTGATCTAAGACCCTAAGTATGTTCGGCGGATATTCGTTTTGGTCTGTCTGCTGGCTGGTGCGCACGATAACTCTCGAAACAAGTAACCGATTGACTTGAAATTTGGTATGTGGTAATATAATTTTCTATCTCCGGCTATGTATGTTCGGCGGATATTCGTTTTGGTCTGTCTGCTGGCTGGTGCGCACGATAACTCTCGAAAGAAGTAACCGATTGACTTGAAATTTGGTATGTGGTAATATAATTTTCTATCTCCGGCTAAGTTCGAAGATGGGCCATATTGGTCCACTGCTTATAGTACCTGCCCACAAAATGTTAAAATGATGTGAAATTTTGAATCTTTAATAGCTGCTATACTACTTATTCGAATCTTCTGAAGTTCCACACATAGTATTAGTTTATTAGTCGCTATCAAAATGGGCCAAATTGCTACGCCCCTTTTGGTACCTCCCACAAAAATGCACCATTTTGCACCAAAACTTAACAGCTTATAACATTAATACTTGAAATTTTGTACAGTGTAATGTTTTTATAGTGTCTATAGCCCTGTGACAAATGGACGTTATTGCCACTCCCCTTTTTGTACCTCCCTCACAAAGGTACCATTTTTCACAAAATGTTAAGAGCTTACAGCGTGAATACCAATGCACGAAAATGCAATAACATTTTACACAGTGTAACGCTTTTGAAGTGCCTACAGCCCTGTAAAAAATAGGCGTTATCACCACGCCCCTTGTTGTACCTCCCACACAAAATGGCCAAATCATACCAAAATTTAATATCTCATAATTTTAATATACCAGTGCACATAAACGCTTATAATTCGGCACAGTGCAATGTATTTAGAGTATCTACTATTCAGCGAAAAATAGGTGTATTTGTTAAAAACCTTCTGGTACCTCCCACACAAATTGACATAATAATTTGATTAATATTTCATTTTGCATTACTCACAAAGTGAGGGTATACCTTAGTCGGTTTACCCGACTGAAACTTTCTTACTTGTTTTATGTTTATTTTTTTACTTTTTATACAACTAGACATCCAAAGGTTGATTATAAATGATTTTTAATATATTCAGTATATTTATTTTCACAACAAAAATTATTTTTCTTATATCCCTTAAATATAAATCAAGATTTAAAAGAGAGACCATTAATCAGAAAATAACATGCAATACAAATGCTTAAAACATAAATTTTGCAATTATTCCAATTTGCACTCAAATATTTTAAAATGTGTTATGAATAAATGTAGTTTTTGGGAAAATTAGTTAAATTTGACAGATTCCTTATAAAAAATAGCAAAACAACATACTTTTATAGACTTTCAATTTTTTTGGCTGCGGTTGACCTCTCGTTGGAAATGCCCATATACAGTACATGGAACTTTGGCAGTTTCCAGACCATTTTTCTGTGAATTAAAGTTATAACCGAAGATGTGGCCGTATATAATGATACTCGTATCATTGCCATATCAAAGTACCAACTGAACGCTCCCACCCCTCGTTGTCTTGGGAGACACTAAACATGTTCTTTAATAGAAAAACTTATTTAATAGTAAAGTTTATGGTCCAACATACGACGATGACGGCGTCAGCGAAGAAGATCCATCCCATGTTCGCCAATCATCAGCCCAATGTCCACTTTGTGATCCCTTTCTTATGGCCCTCTTTACAATGTTAAAGTATTGAAAGCTGTTGTAGGAAATATTGCTGTCGCTGGCTTAGTTACGATGTGTTTGTTTTTCATTTTCTCGCTCGTCCTTCATTGTCGTCTCCGTAGTCGGAGTTGTCGCTGCTGTTGTTTTGAAATCATTATAGTTACAATGATGCAAACTTACTGCTGCTGCATTTTGTATGAACACGGAAAAAAAACTTCATTTTTTTCTTCCATGTACATACAATGTTACTACAATACTTCTGTGATATATTACATTGATTCAAGTAATGCTTGGCATCAATTTGAAGTACATTTGACCACTCCAGCCTTCCAGGCAAAAAACACAAAAATTGCACTTTTAATGCTGAAAAGGTTATTTTTATACCCTCCACCATAAGGGGTACATTAATTTTGTCACTCCGTTTGTAACACCTCTAAATATTTATCTGAGAAACCATAAAGTATATATATTGTTAATTGTCGTAAAATTCTAAGACGATTTAGCTGTTGTAATCCCGCTACAGTCCGTAATAACAGAGCTAAGTTGATAAAATTTAGAAAGAAAGGTCGGTAGAAATGTTTCTTATAGTTGCAGGTTGTTTGGGATAGCAAATGAGCCATATCGGTCAATGTTTTGATATAGCTCCCCTGTAGAGGTCGCTCCAAAATACGGTTTTTGATCCATATTAGATACCACATTTTTAAAGCAATTTAGCAGAAACTTTGCAGGTTGTATTCTATTTTGACAAGAATTCATCACAGCAAAAATGTTACAAATCGGTTCATATTTTGTTACAGTCACCCTATTGAGGTCGCTCCAAAATATACGTAGTTAAGCCATAAATACCACATTTTGGAAGCATTTTAACTGAATCTTGCTACTTTTGGCAATACGCACAGTGGCGCCCGTAGAGCAAACGAGGTAACAAAAATCAAAATTTTCATGTGCGCCCAGTGTTGCCAGATGAATTCGGCCCAAAATCGTCAAAATGGGGAGAGAAATCGTCTAAAAATTGTCATTACATAAATCTACTATTTACCTACAGATTTTAAGACATTTAGGCTAAGAGTGCGCTTCAGATACAGACTTGTATTAATAATTACTTTCAGGACGTGATATTGATAACCTTTCTCACTAGGTATTTCATATTTAAAATAACATTTAACTTAACGTTTAAAATGTATTTTTGATAAGGATAATAACGTATTTCATAAGTTACATATCCCGTTATTCCGTCATAAGTTTGTTATTAAATTTAATTTATTGCAATGTAAATGTGAGAACATATAAAGAATTTAAGGGGGCTTATATTCAAAAACGGCTACCATTAAGAAGAGCGAAAAACCTGTTTAAATTCTACATGGCTTTGCAAAACAGTCGTTTTTGTTTGAACATTAAATATTTTTTTAAACAACAAACATTAATATTTTCAAGTTGTTCAACTTCTGCATATTATGGACACCTAATTAATATTATATTTTTGGGAATCTGCATTCAAAAACTAAATTAAATGTGAATTCTGAAACATAGCATTTGATGCAAATGATTCAAACACAGATTTTAATTCAGCAGGTCAACATTTAACTAAAAAGTTGAAAATAAAACAAAAAGCGGTCAAATTTGCGTCTTTTGACTTTGTTATTATTCGTAAAAATTACAAGAATAAAATAGTCAAATGAACGCCATAGAAGAATAATAGAAGAGTATATCGAGAAACTTACGTTTTCGAAATAATAGATATACGCTTTTGAATAAAAACCATCGATGCAGTTAATATTGATTGTCGTAAAATTCTGAGACAATGAAACCGTCTCAGAATGAACAATTTGAACAAATCACATTACAGTCCACAACATTATATATTTATATGTGTCTTAAAATTAGCAGACCCATTTTGTTATATCTGTGTATTGAAAATGCAACGGTTCCACCCGGTGGGCAATTGACATCTAACGATATTTTACCGAGAATCGTTTCAAGAGATAATGAATCTCATAAGTCCATATTTTCAATAGGGCTACAATTGTTATCATTTCCGATTCACCTAGATCATAGATCCCAGTTCTAACAAAGCCCTTAATCTACTTAAAAATTTTAATTTTTCTCTACCGATTTTGCATTCCTAAGATATCCTGTAATATCATAGCATGCGATCAATATACGAGATTCAGCCCGGCCCATAAGGCAGGGCTGTGGAGTCGGAGTCTGGGAAATTTGCCCGGAGTCGGAGTCAAAAAATGATGGTGGACTCCAACTCCAAGATAAATTGTGCAAAATGTACCAATGTGATAGAACTTTTGCTCTCAAAAATAAATTCTACCCTACTAAATTAAACAAGTAAGAAAGTTTCAGTCGGGTAAACCGACTAAGGTATACCCTCACTTTGTGAGTAATGTAATATTGAATATTCCACGAATTATTCTGCCAGTTTGTGTGGGAGGTACCAGAACGGGTTTAACAAATACACCAATTTTTCGCTGAACAGTAGATACGTTAAATACATTGCACTGTGCCGAATTATAAGCGCTTATGCGCACTGGTATATTAACGTTATTAGATATTAAATTGTGGTATTATTTGGACGTTTTAATAAAATTTATTCTATCTCCGGCTAAATTCGAAGATGGGCCTTATTAGTCCACTCCTTCTAGTACCTCCCCCACAAAGTGTTAATATTCAGTGAATTATTGATTATTTCATTACTTCTATACTACTTATTTGAATCCTCTGAAATTCTACACATAATATTAATTTATTAGTCACTATCACCTCGAGCAAAATGGGCGAAGTTGCCGCGCCCCTTTTGGTACCTCCCACACAAATGGACCATTTTGCACCAAATGTGATCTGCTTATAATAGTAATATCACTTCAAGCAAATACTTGCAATTTTGTTCAGTGTAATGTTTTTATAGTACCTATAGTCCAGTGAAAAACGGGCGTAATTGGCACGTCCCTTTTGGTACCTCCCACACAAATGTACTATTTTGCAGCAAAAGTTAACAGCTTATAACTTGCATAACTGTGCATACAAAGACTTGACATTTTTACAGTGTAATGGTTTTATAGTATCTACAATCCAGTGAAAAATGGGCGATGTTGCCACGTTCCTTTTGGCACCTCCCACGCAAATGGACCATTTTGCACCAAAATTTAACAGCTTAAAACTTTAATACCAGTGCATACAAATACTGGAAATTTTGTACAGTGTAATGCTTTTATAGTGCCTACAGACCAGTGAAAAACGGAGGTTATTGCCAAGGCCGTTTTGGAACCTCCCAAACAAATGTACCATTTTATAAAAAAAGTTAAGAGATTATAGCGTGAGTACCAATGCACGAAAATACAAAAAAAAAATGCACAGTGTAATATTTTTAAAATACATATATGCCTATGAAAAATGGGCGTTATAAACACGCTCCTTTTGGTACCTCTCACACAAAATGGCCACATCATACCAAAATTGAATAGAACATAACATTATTATAACAGAGTACATAAACGCGTACAATATATTTGAAATATCTACTGTTTAGGGAAAAATATTAGAATTTGTTAAACCCCTCTGGTGCCTCCCTTACAAATTGGCATATTAATTCGTGTAATATTTTATATTACAGTATTCGAAAAGTGAGGGTATACCTTTGTCGGTTTACCCGACTGAAACTTTCTTAATTGTTTTTATTTCTGCTGACTTAGTTTCTGTATGAAGGTGATCATATCTCAAACTTGTATGTTTTTATACCCTCCACCATATGATGGGGGGTATATTCATTTTGTCACTCCGTTTGTAACACCTCTATATATTGATCTGAGACCTCATAAGGTATATACGAGGTATGTTCAAAAAATATCGAATTTTTAATTTCCGCGGGCTACGTGTATTTGATTTTTTAGTGTGATAGTAAAGTCTATATTTTTGTAGCGTTATGTTGATACTCATGTCCCTTACTTATGCTGACAAGGTCGGCCATTTTGAATGTTTAGTTAATTTTTGACAGCTGTTGTGCTTGGATGTGTTTTAACTTGTCTTCGAATTTTATCTATTTCAGAAAATGGATCAAAGAATCTGCATAAAATTTTGTGTGAAAAAAAAAATAAAGTGCGCTGACGCATTCCGAATGTTGACTGTGGCATATGGTGAAGCTACCTTTGACCACAGCAACGTTTATCGGTGGTACAAAATGTTCTTAAAGGGCCGAGAAGATGCGAAGGACGAACAGCGTGCCGGACGCTCGGTTTTCACAGTTTTCTTTGATTACAGGGGCATGGTGCATTATGAGTTCTTGCCACAGTGTAATACGGTCAATAAAGAATATTACCTGCAAGTTATGCGCAAATTGCGCGAAGCAATCCGCCTAAAAGGCCTGGATTTGTGTAAGAAAAACAACTGGCTTTTGCACCATGATAACGCCCCTGCACTCACATCGTTGCTTGTGCGCGAATATTAGAATTTAACCAGTATAAAAACGATTGGATCTAAAGAGCAAAATCGGACGAAACATATATATAGGAGCTATAGCTAAATCTTAACCGATTTTCTTCAAATTCGGCAATGTTGGTTCATGGATCAAGAAACTCTACCATTCTAAATTTCAAAACGATTGGATGCAAAATACAGCTTCTATAGGACTAAAGGGCCAAATCGGACGAAAGATATATATGGGAGCTATATCTAAATCTGAACCGATTTCAACCAAATTCAATAGCGATCTTAACAGCTGCGAAATACTCTAAACTGCAAAATTTCAGAACGATCGGAGGGAAATTGCGACCTGTAGTCGACGAACACATGGACAGACGGACGGACGGACAGACATCGACTCATCTAGTGATTCTGAGTCGATCGGTATACTTTAAGGTGGGTCTAGCTGTGTTATTTTCAGGTGTTACAAACATCTGCCGTGAAACAAACTTATAAATAATAGATGGGAGCAGTAGGAATCACAACAAGTTAGATGCTATATATGGGAGCTATATCTAAATATGGACCGATGTCGCCCATTTTCAGTCCCAAATTACCTGCAGCTATAAGAAGTATCTATACCAAATTTCAGCCAACCAGCTCAAGTATTATAGATTGTAGCGTGATTACAACAGACGGACAGCCGGACGGACGTACAAACGGACATAGCTAAATCGTCTAAGAATTTTAGGACGATTAAGAATATATATACTTTATGGGGTCTCAGATCAATATTTAGAGGTGTTACAAACGGAGTGACAAAATTAATATACCCCCCATCCTATGGTGGAGGGTATACAAACTAATACTGTGTGTGGAGTTGTGGAATGTTATCGTAAGTAACGGGTTTTCCAATAAGAGTGATATGATTTCGTAGAAAAATAACACACTTATTCTTAAGGAAATTCAAAAGTTTTTTATTTAATGTGAAGCACAATCGATACAATTAAGTTCTAAATAAAACGTCATTCAATTGGCCTCCACGACTTCTTCTGCAGCTTTCTTCCAAACTTTTCTCGCAACAATTCAATTGTGTCATTTGCTGTGTGTCACGTAGCCACAATCGGTTAATGGTAAAAAGATAGCTCTTAGCGATAGCTAAAATATTGCTCATGGGTGTCAAGGTCTTAGGTCGACTGGAAAGTGTTTTTTTGTATTTTAAAAAAAAGCGTACTTAGCATCATTTTCAAATGAGCTCCTTAACGGTACGTCGGATCGGGAATCGGCCAATGACAAAAAGATAGATCTTAACGAAAGCTAAAATATTGCTCATGGGTGTCAAGGTCGACTGGAAAGTGTCTTTTTTTTGATTTAAAAGAAATGGACGTAGCGGACGAAACGTCACTTCAAAATCATACCATTCCTATTTGAAAACGCTTTAGTATATATGTTATTTAAGAATCTATATTTCACTAGATTTTAACCCTTTGTGGGGTAGGTACTTGAAGGATTGGACCAATATGGACCATCTTCCAACTTATCCTGGATAGAAAAATAAGTAGTCCACATACCAAATTTATAGTCGCATACCAATTTGATTCAATCAGCTAGACCAGAGCTTCTCAAATGGTAGTCCGCGGCCCACTGGGGGCCGTGACGCATTGATGAAAATAATGCACGTTACATTTTTTGATCGAAAAAATCGACATGGGGATTTTTATACCCTCCACCATAGGATGGGTGGTATATTCATTTTGTCACTCCGTCTGTAACACCTCTAAATATTGATCTGAGACCCCATAAAGTATATATGTATGTATATTCTTAATCGTCGTTAAATTCTAATGGGCGATATCGGTCCATATTTAGATATAGCTCCCATATGTAGCATCTAACTTGTTATTGTGTTATTTTCTTTAGGTTTGGGTTATTTTGTGAGGTCACATGCTATCCATGGTGGAGGGTATATAAGGGAGTAGCGTCATATCGCCCAATGTCATATCGCCCAAAACCATGTATGTCATATAGCCCAAAAAACACCAATGTTAGTTGTTGTTGTAAAAAAATGTTTTTTGGGCAATATGACATAGACATTGGGCGATATGTCATTATGAATAGTAGATAATTTCTTATTTTGTATTTCGCCCAAAAAAAAGTTATGTCATAACGCCCGAAATATACAAACCAATTTATTCTGAAATGTCCATCACGCTAATCAAAGAAAAATGTCACGAATATTTTTCGACGATTTGAACGCGGATTAAACAGAGCGTGCGAGACCGGCCTTCGGTCGGGTTTAAAGATTTTTTCCTCTGGGGTATGTCCAAAGACGGCTACGCGGACCAAACTGAGTATGCGTAACCGGCCTTCGGAAATGTCATATCGCCCAAAAAAAACTTTGGGCTTTATGACATTGCGTTTGGGCGATATGACATTTCCAGGTAACAATTTTGGGCGAAATGACATTCATGATTTTGGGCGATATGACATTGGGCGATATGACGCTACGCCTATATAAGATTCGGCATGGCCGAACTTAGCGCTTATGCTTGTTTGTCATAAAACATTTCACCAACATAACAAAAAAATGGAAAAACGAAATTTGAAATTCACTTCTTTTAAGAGGCAAATACTTGACACTTTGTAGATCCTTGTTCAAAATAATTCGTCTAAAATCGAAAAAATTTTTAAATTATTTTTTGTATTAGTACTTAATGGTTATTTACATTTTTTCCAAAATTTGTGGTTATCTGGGGGTGCACGGAGCGTTCATGGTCTTGGAAGTGGTCCGTGACGCGAAACTTGGTAAGAAGCTCTGAGCTAGACAGACGGATGGACGGACCTTGCTCAAATGACTTAAAATGACCTAATACAGAATTTCGCCAAATATACCAGATTAATTTGTATACCCTCCATCATCACAAAAACCTAAAATTTCAACAAATTGGCAGAAATTTGGTATAATGATTTCACTTTTACCCCAAACCATTTACATGCGATCCTTGGTATAGCCTCCACCGAGATTAGACATGGCCAAAGTTAATCCCTCCTTTCTTGTGTTCTTTCCTTCTGTGATACTAATTTACCACAAATTTAAACAAAATTACAACTGCGGTTTTTTTTTTGTCTACGCTTCACAACTCATTTGTATTCATGATATTGATTGGAATTTATTATTCCATTTGAATTTACATAATTTCAGTTAGTATTCAAATGTTGCATTTAATTTGTTTGTTTTTGTCCTTCTCTCCCTCTATTTGTCGACAAATGTCAGTTCGTTTTTGGTGCACATTTTGTTAATTTGAATTCGGGGGATTTTTATTGAGATCTAACGATTAAAGAAAACATTTCTACAAAAAACACCCGTAACCTTTAAATTTTGTTTAAAATTTTCTGAAATTTATTCCTAGAAAAATTCAAATTTCCGCAAAGTACTTTAAAGTACAACATGAACAAAAAATCTACAGCAGTGGTGGTTGTAATAACAACAAGGAAAATCTTAATAGTTTTGCAAATTTGAATTACAACGAATTTCCACAATAAAACCAGCTGTGGCAACTCAACGAACGTCGCTTGCCACAGCCACCAGTCATTGCTACCTACTGCTCCTCCTCCACTCGAATGGGGTGTGTCTGGGCGTGTTGATAACAACTCTCAACTAAAAATTCGTTTGGATGACATATCTTTTGAATCATTTCCATTAAAAATTCATAGTGCCTTTTTCGACTATGAACATAAATAAGTTTATTTTTGAAAAACAACATTAAACATAACAGCAAATAAATTATATTTGGATATAAATAAATATGACTTTTTGAAGGCAATAATTGGCTGTCAAAATAAACATTGAAAATTAACATAGAGGATGAAAGGTTGTTAGCACCGAATATATGCATATACTGTTATAGCCTGGTACAAACTATGTAACACAGTTAAAAAACAACTAACAAAATTTGTGCCGGGTAAACCGAATAAGGTATACCCTCACTTTGTGAGTAATCTAATGGTGATTTCGTTCCTGAAATATAATGTCACCACATCATGTTGCGACGTTTTGCATGCGCACAATCAAACAAAAATCGAGCGGTGAGTTAAACCCATACCTACATTATTGAGCAGCCATTTAGGTTTGGTTCTGAAGTCTGCTTTTTGACGGTGCAACACTCCATACCGTGGACTGGGCTGAGTGTGGAAAATGCGATATTTTCGCATTTGCGGAGTGTAATAATTTTACAAACGAAATAAAAACCCGTTCATACGGCTGCACCATTTTTACAAACGAACTAAGTATTCAGAAAATATATCAACACCTTAATTTTAAGACAATTTTTTTTTCAGTAATTCAAAGGTAATTTATTCCGGAACACTCAGATATTCGTAAAATTCCTTTATAAGTATAATTGAAATGAGTTGACAACAAATGATAACTTGGCATAAATAGAAATTAAACAATTACTGCTTTAAACAAATATTATTGTTACTTATACCGGGTTTTCCAATATGGACATAACAATTTCGTATCTTTATGTCAACGCACCCTCAAACACTTTAATGATCTTTCAGTGTCAAAACGTTAGTCGAAGTCAACATATTCATCATGGTAAAGTTCACTTACGTGCAACGTTTGGAAATCATTAAAAATTACTACCGAAAATCTAAGTAGGTGTTCGCAACTTTAAGAGCGCTTAGTCCAATTTTCGGCCGTAATAGTTGTCCCACCTTCTGCATGCTGTAGTAGATAAATTTGAATCCTAATTTTCACTTTTGGATGTTCCGGCGCCAAAGAGACGCCGCACCGCTCGAAGCGACGAAAATATCGCAGCCGTAAGTGTAGCCGTTCAAAATGAGCCAAATCAATCGTTTTCAGGAATTGGGCATCATTCAAACCACACTGTGGCGTATTTTGCGAAAAGATCTTGGCTTTCATCCTTATAAGATCAAACTGACTCAATAACTAATGCCACGTGATCATTTGATACGCCGATACTTCTCCGATTGGGCTCAGGCAAAGTTTCACGAAAATCCAGAATTTCATTGAAAAATCATCTTCAGCAATGAAGCTCATTTCTGGCAGAGTGGTTTTGTCATTAAACAAAATATGCGTTATTGGACAGCAACAAACCCACACGTGCTTTAAGAGACACCATTTTTTTCATGCAGGATGTGTATGTATTTGGGACTTATTTTTTCGTCGATGAAAACAATCGTCATGTTACCGTCAATGAAGAGCGCTATCGTGCCATGTTAGAAAATTATTTTTGGCCAGAATTAGATGAGCTTGACATCGCCGATATGTGGTTTCAACAAGACGGTGCCACTAGCCACACAGCACGCGATACAATATATTTACCGAAAGGCAAATTTGGTGAATGTCTCGAGAAATGGTCCGATCGCCATCGTTGCCATCGTTCCGGTCGAAATGTGTGCAAGTGTGCTGGACGGGCTCGTGGTGGTCGCATGACCGAAATCGAATTTCATTCTTAAAAATGAATTTCTAATCTATCATCCCGTGATAGATGACATAACTTCTCGCCCAATCTATCCGCCCGTGATAGACAACATAACTCCACGCCCAATCTATCCGCCCGTGATAGATGATTTAATTCCTCGCCCAATCTATCAGCCCGTGATAGATGATATAATTCCTGGCCCAATCAAGCTTAGAATAAAGGATGTTGAAAAATCTGTCAAAGAACTAAAATTAAGGAAATCGCCCGGAGGAGATGGTATAACAGCGAAAATGATTAAAGAACTTCCTTTTTCAGCCTTGAAAATTATTTTTATTCAATGCAATTCTCCGTATAGGTTACTTCCCCCTATCTTGGAAGAGGTCTGAAATCGTAATGATACCGAAACCAGGCAAAGATCCAACTCAAGTCAAATCCTATCGCCCTAAGCTTACTATCAATACCTTCAAAAATGTTTGAGTCCATTCTCATGAAGAAAATCACACCTCATATAATTTCTCACAATATAATACCTGACCATCAATTTGGTTATAGAAAAAGTCATAATACTATAGAACAGGTACACCGTAACCTGCATCAAAAGAGCTTTTGAGAATAATTAATACTGTTCGGCGTTATTCATAGATATTTCCCAAGCATTTGACAAAGTCTGGCACGAAGGACTTTTGTACAAAATATGCAACCTCCTGCCAATCAACACGCATAAACTGTTCAGGAGTTATTTGACTAACCGGTCTTTTCAAGTTAAATCAAGTGGCATTTTTTTTAGCCCTAAGAAAATAAATGCCGTTGTCCCACAGGGGAGCATTCTTGGCCCTATACTGTACGTTATTTTTACGGCAGATATGCCCATAACCAACTGTACGCACACGTCTACTTTTGCGGACGATACTGCTTTCGTCAGTACTCACAAAAACCCTTCAGTTGCGACCGATCAACTGCCGTCTCATGTCCGAATCCTAGAAGAATGGTTACAAAGATGGAGAATAATGGTGAATGCCTGAAAGTGTACTCATGTTACTTTTACCCTGCGAAGGGATACAAGTCCTCCAATTTCTATTTTCAATTCACAGATTCCCCAAAAGGATCATGTAAAATATCTTGGAATTCATTTAGATCGGCGTTTGACTTGGTCGCGCCACATAGACTCTAAAGTAACTCAAATAAAACTCAAAACTAATCAACTTCAGTGGCTTATCAGCCAAAGATCTGCCCTAGATCCAGAGTATAAAGTTCTTTTATACAAAACGGTATTGAAGTCCATTTGGACATATGGTATCCAGCTCTGGGGTACAGCGTGCGCTTCAACTGTATGCAAATTACAAAGAAGACAATCGAATATTCT
This sequence comes from Eudasyphora cyanicolor, assembly GCA_963930755.1. Taxonomy (NCBI): domain Eukaryota; kingdom Metazoa; phylum Arthropoda; class Insecta; order Diptera; family Muscidae; genus Eudasyphora; species Eudasyphora cyanicolor. The sequence continues at coordinate 205,186,188 of OZ005736.1, read as the reverse complement.
TCTTTTAATTACAGGTCTCAACATGCCAACAGTGAAAGAGGAAATTGAAAAATATTGCCGGTGTTACGTGGGCAAACTATTCAATCATCCAAACATCCTGAGAACTACTAAATTTTGAAGGTCATAACCGCCTTAGAAGAAGAGATACGCTGGACATGATTTAAATTAAAACTAATCAACAACAAAAATGAAATTATAAATTCTTAAATTTGAAATGTTAACCTTTTGTTAAAGTAAAAAATCAATATTGGAAAATTATTTGAAAAAATTATCCATTCCCGAATAAGTGACTTTGTAACCGACAATAATGTAATAGCAAAAGAGCAATTCGGCTTTAAAAAGGGACACAGCTGCATTCAACAGGTTAACCGCATTAAAAATATTGTATTGCTAAATAAGAGGAAAAGGCTATCCACCGGCCTGATATTACTAGATGTGGAAAAAGCGTTCGATACTGTTTGGCATAATGGCCTATTTTACAAAATGTTACAATAAAATTTTCCTAAATATCTTTGTAAAATAATATTAGAATTCCTTGAAGAGAGAAAATACTTAGTTTGTGTAAATGGGACCCATTCTTCGCCAAAAACAACTACTGCAGGATTACCCCAAGGGTCGGTACTTTCGCCGTTACTGTACTCCTTTTACACCTCAGATTTCTCACCCCCCCCCCAAATGTAAGTACGGCATACTATGCGAACGACACAGCCCTGATTACCTCGAGTAAACTTACCTCAGCTCAGACGCAAGCAATCATATTTCCATTCAATAAATCCCCTAAAAGAATACCAAATCGGAACCTGAAGTTCGGTGACGAGGAAATACCAATTCGTAATGACGTAAAATATCTAGGAGTTTTTCTGGACAAAAAACTAAATTTTAGTAAACATATCGACGAGACGTCTAAGAAATGCTCAAAAGTTTTGAAAGCTCTTTGGCCACTAATATGTTATCGCTCCTCTCTTAACGTAAAAAACAAAAACCTCATCTTTAAAGCAGTAATCAGACCATCTTTAACTTTCGCTTGTCCTTTATGGTATAAGGCTGCTAAGACACATATTAAAAAGCTTCAAATTATCCAAAATAAATGCCTCAAAATCATCAATAACCTACGTTGGAGATACCCCACGGACCTTCTCCACAGCAGAAGCGGTTACGAGAAAATCCATGATTTTATGTACAGGCTTAGTCAAAACTATTATAACGCTAACGCACAGTCTACTTATCCACTGATAAGGGCTTGTAGAGAAATTTCATTTTAATTGTAAAGATACACAACAATTACCAAATTGAAAACTATATGTATAAAATCGTTTACACCCATGTAATCTATTCCTATACATTTCTGTTTTCTAATAATATTTGAAATCATTTATATTCGAATGAAGGTTTTTCCCTATTTTTCCTTCAAACCTATTATATATGTAAAATCCATAAAAATATTATAAAAATAATGATCTCATTTGTTGTAATATCGGAGTATAAAATCTCAAACTATGTAAATATGTAAATATAAACAAAAAGTAATAAAGATGAATTTATAAATTGAAAATTGAAAGTAAAAAATCGTGTAAAGTCTCAATGGTTTATTCGCAATGGCAACAACCCAGAGAATAGTATTTTAGGTTAAGATTTGTCCACTTATTGTTATTTTCATTGTATAATAATGAAAAATTCAATAAAAAATGTAATGAATTGGAAAAAAAAGTAAAAGCGTTAAGTTCGGCCATGCCGAATCTTATATACCCTCCACCATGGATAGCATGTGACCACACAAAATAACTGAAACCTAAAGAAAATAACACAGAAAAACACAAAAAAGATGTAGTAGATGAGAACAGTAGGAAAAATGTATTAGATGAGAACAGTAGGATTAACAACAAGTTACATGCTATATATGGGAGCTATATCTAAATATGGACCATTTTCAATCCCAAGCTACCTGCAGCTATACGAAGTATCTATACCAAATTTAAGCCACCTAGCTCAAGTATTATAGATTGTAGCGTGATTACAACAGACGGACGGACGGACGGCTAAATCGTCTTAGAATTTTATGACGATTAAGAATATATATACTTTATGGGGTCTCAGATCAATATTTAGAGGTGTTACAAACGGAGTGACAAAATGAATATACCCCCCATCCTATGGTGGAGGGTATAAAAATGAAATATTTGCACTACACCTGGAATAAATTTGAACTCTATATCTTAAACGTTCGTGTTTTAATAATACATACAATTTTTACGTCCTTAATGGAAAACCCTTTATAATTTTAAATTGTAAGGAATAACTCTAAATCAATGAAAAGTTAAAATAAAATATATATATTTTGAGAAATTCCTAATTAATCATTTCATTTGATATAAAGACATATTTTATTTGAGAATATTAGATTGCAAATATATTTTGTTGTAATATACAGGGTTCTCCAATAAGAGTGATATTAGTTCTTTGAAAAAAAACACTTTTATTTTTAAAGAATTTCAAAAGTTTTTTTTATTTAATTTGAAGTACAATCGATACAATTAAGTTTTAAATAAAACGTCATTCAAATAGCCTCCACGACTTCTTCTGCAGGAACGAATTCGAGGAACCCAATTTTCGAGCACATTTTCCACTAAACCAAGTCGTATGTCATGAATGGCACGTTCAATATTGACTTGTAAAGCTTGAAGAGAGTCTGGTATATTTCGAAAGACCAATGACTTAAATAACCCCACAAGAAATAGTCTAATGGTGTTAAATCACATTTTCTTGGAGGCCATTCAATATCACAACTTCTTGAAATAATCGAATGTCCAAACTTTTCTCGCAACAATTCAATTGTTTCATTTGTTTTCAATTATTTTGAATCGGTCAATGGCAAACGAATAGCTCTTAACGAGAGCTAAAATATTGATCATGGGGTTCAAGGTCGAAGGTCGACTGGAAAGTGTTTTTTTTTTAATTTTAAAAAAATGGACTTAGCGCACGAAAAGTTGCAATTGGAGAACGATTATTTTGATAATAAAACTGAATAATTTATAAACGTTGTTCTTGCGTATATCTCTCCATGGTGAAATTGTAAAAACTACTGAATACAATGAAACACAAATGACAGATCATGACATATTACAAATGGCCGAAAAGTCACTTCAAAATCATATCATCCCTAATGGCAAACCCGTTATCACTCTTTCAAAAATTGGCTCATGGGCGGGGTCACGTCCATTGATCAATTCAAACATATATTAAATTGCAAGTAGAGACCTTAGAAGAGATCTTTGATTCACTAGGCTTGTTATCAGCCATATCTTTAGATCCTCGTGTATTACTTGTATAGCGTGATCCATTTCGAGGTTTTTTTAAAGAAAAAAACACAGAAAATTCAAATTGAATGGGGAATGTTTATTATCATTTGAAAGAACATTCTTTGGCATTTATTTTTTGAAGATTATGTCTATCAATTGTTGGTCGCGGCTACGTCTCAGATAATCCATCCGTTGAGTCAAATTTCCGATGGCTCGTTCGAGCATTTCGACTGGTAACTGGCGAATGACATGCGTGATGTTGTGCTCCAAGGCCTGAATCGAAGCGGGTTTGTCTGCATAAACTTTAGAATTTACATATCCCCACAGGAAAAAGTCTAACGGTGTGATATCACACGATCTTGGTGGCCGGCCCAAACCGCGAAATTATCTGCTTCTCTCAATAAATCCATTGATTGATACGATGTGTGGGAAGTGGCGCCATCTTGTTGAAACCAAATGTCGCCGAGATCACGATCTTCAATTTCTGGCATCAAATAGTCGGTTATCATTGCACGATAACGGTCGCCATTGACGGTTACGTTCTTACCGGCATCATTTTTGAAGAATTATGGCCCGATGATTCCACCGGCCCACAAACCACACCAAACCGTTGTTTTTTCTGGATGAAGTGGCAGCTCTTGAATCTATTCAGGTTGCTCTTCGTCCCAAATGCGGCAATTTTGCTTGTTTACATACCCATTGAGTCAGAAATGGGCCTCATCGCTGAACAAAATTTGGCTCGAAAACGTCGGATCTTCTTGGAAGTTTTCAAGAGCCCATAGAGCGAAGCGATGTCGCTTGGGAAGGTCGGGCGGCTTCAGTTCTTGCACAAGCTGTATTTTGTATGCTTTCAATTTAAGATCTCGACGTAAAATGCACCAAGTCGTTCCATACGTCAGTCCGAATTGCTGCGAACGGCGCCGAATCGACTCTCCACGGTCTTTGTGTACACTCTCAGCTACGGCTGCTACATTTTCTTCACAGCGTGCTGGACGTGGTCGAATATTATCCAATAATGAATGCTGGGTCTCAAGATGGGTGATGGTGTTGCGAATAGTGCGCTCAGTAGGCCGATTATGTTGACCATAAGTTGAGCGAAGTGCACGAAACACATTCCTCACAGAACGTGAATTTTCGTAACAAAGTTGAACGATTTGTAAACGTTGTTCAGCCTTTCCATGATGAAATGCCAAAAAATACTTAACAAAAATAACATAACAGCATGACACGACTCACACGTGATCTGTCAAAAAAAGGCTATTGAAAAAAGTATCTCTACTTGGATCACCCGTTAGTAGTCTTCGTCGTTTTCGTTGTAGCTGCATCGTTATTAGTTCTAGTATTCTTAGTTGTGTTGGTTTGTTCTTGTTGTTGTAGTTGTAGTAAGACGAGTGTTGGGGTAGGGTAGGAATCACGTCATAGTCCCCAAAAAGACTGAGTCGTTGCTGATCAACAAGGCTCCGTACAAATACAGTCGATTACCCCTGACTGCAATGCATACACCGATGGGTACGAGTTCGCATTACACCCCAGTTTTAAATTCCGAAATTTAAATATGCGTACCAAGTACACGAATAAAATTTCATCATTATCGTTTAAAAAATGCGCCCTTTGTAGCATGAATATATCTCGAAAGGGACCTTTGTATGGGGGCCATATCAAAATATAGAACGATATACCCATTTTAAATAGGGATCGTCCCTAAGTTAAGAAGTGCGTCTGTACCTATTTTCATTATGATTGCTTCATACTTGCGACTTTTGGGGTTCGGTATAAAAAAGAACAGAACGTTAAACGTTGTAGAGCAGATAAAACGATTTCGCGTCTCCCAAGTAGGTGTAATAGAACTAACCTTATTTACGATTTGTCTTCTTAAGTGGTTTCAGTCCGACTTTATCTTTCGTATAGTTATTATTTGTTGTTGCATAGTGTGATAAATGTTAAAACTAAATTTATTTGAGATTTTGAGCTACAACAATTCGGCGCAACCAAATAGCCGTCATCCCCAAAGACTGAATTAACAAATATTCAACCTTCAGCCGTGACAAAGCAAATGGGAACCTCTTTTTTCCCGGTGGTCATGCAATATACAAAACATAAAATCATATACCAGACAAAAACAATAAGCCTAATGTTCACGTTGTAACTTTATTTTGTCCACTATAAACAAAGGTAATAGGAGCAGCAGCATCAGCAAAATAGGTCGACAACGGCTACACCCATTAAAATGGAAAACACCGAAATCTCCATAAATTGTTATTAGTTTTAGTTGCAATGGTGTAGTTTTATTTCTCAAACACAACTGCCGAAATGTAATGACTCTATTGTCGAGATCGAAGGACCAAAACATGCACATGAGAAAAGGCCAGAGACATGCAGTGTGGGTATCAGCAGCAGCTTCTACTGTTGCCGCCCCATTAACCAAAGCTGAACTGTTCCGTAGGCCAACAAACGTCGTCAACGTAAAATTGGGCAATCAATAATACAGCAACATCAAAGGGTAGAGTTGCCAAGAGTAAAGTGGAATATGCGGGTGTTAGGGGGATGGATATTTACCAGAGAATATTTAAATAAACAGACAAACCAAAAACGTTTGTGGGATTTGTTCTAAGCGACAATTATAGTCGCGATTATTTGTTGGATAGATATCAGAAGGACCAATTAGTTTAGTCGCAACGTTGCACAGTGGGAGAAATAAACAAGTAAAAGCGTTTAGTTCGGTCATGCCGAATCTTATATACCCTCCACTGTGGATCGCACGTGAATGGTTACGGGTACTAATAAACTTATTATACCCAACTTCAACCCAATTCGTTGAAATTTGAGGTTTTTGTGGCGTCAAGAAGTAAAATCTAGAGGGACCTTTGTATGGGGGCTATATCAAAACATGGGTATAAATAAACCCCATTTACCAACTTTCAGCCCGACCACTTGACCTTTGTGGTCTCTATGAGGTTAAGAATTCAAATCGGGCAGATGCCATATATGGGGGCTATATCAAAAATTGGACCGATTTTGCCCATTTGCAATCTTAACATACCTGCAGATATAAGAAGTATATGTACCAAGTTTCAGCCACCTAACTCAAGTATTACAGATTGTAGCGTGATTACAACAGTCGGACGGACGTAATCGTCTTAGAATTTTACGACGGTTAATAATATATATCGTCATCAGAAACGAAAAAGGCCATAATAACAAGAAAAATGGAAACTCAGTTTTTGACAGATTTCGGTAGCCTGCATCAAAATACACATCCTGACAAATTTTTAGCGGCGTAATATTAAAAATGGCAAATTTATTAACGAAATTCAAAAAGGCCTAAAAACACATTATTCCTTTTTTTCATAGTTAAACAAGTAAAAGCGTTAAGTTCGGCGATGCCGAATCTTATATACCCTCCACCATGGATAGCATGCGACCTCACAAAATAACTCAAACCAAATATAGTTGCTATATATGGGAGCTATATCTAAATATGGACCGATATCGCCCATTTGCAATCCCAAACAACCTGCAACTATAAGAAATATTTATACCAAATTTTATCAACCTAGCTTTATTATTACGGACTGTAGCGTGATTACAACAGACGGACGGACGGACATGGCTAAATCGTCTCAGAATTTTACGAGGATTAAGAATATATATACTTTATGGGGTCTCAGATCAATATTTAGAGGTGTTACAAACGGAGTGACAAAATGACTATACCCCCATCCGACACTGAAAAAATATTTGTCATAAAATCAAAGAATTGCTCCAAAGACGTCATTAGTCTTCAAAGTAAGTACATTTTGTACTTAAAATTAAGAAAATGTACTTAAAATTAAGTAAATTACTTAATATTAATGAAATTATCTATATTTTAAGTGCAAAATGTACTTATTTTAAAAACTAATGACGTCTTTGCAAAATGTACTTATTTTAAAAACTAATGACGTCTTTGGAGCAATTCTTTAATTATATGACAAATTTTTTGTCAGTGTATGGTGGAGTGTATAAAAATACTATTTCACGCAATTTTCACAAACAAGTTATAAATAATGTTTGTGTGATTTTATATATGCATCATTATGTTTAGATATTATGCTGAAAACTACGTGTTTCTAACGGCAACACTTTTCATTTTATTTAGTTGTTTGCTTCTCCTGTAAAATGTTCAAACATGATGATAGACCCTTTTTCGTTTCTGATGACGGTATACTTTATGGGGCTCAGATCAATATTTAGTGGTGTTACAAACGGAGTGACAAAATTGATATACCCCCACCCTGTGGTGGAGGGTATAAAAAAGGGACATATGTAATTCCGACGTTTCTTAAAAAGACAACCGATTGCGACAAAGGTTTTTAATTTGGGTCCATGTATCCCATGATGGGCCGAGGTAGAGTGCCTCAAATTGCGTCACCTAGGATATACAAAATGATTGCACACAGTCATATAGTTCAATAGATATCTGCAATTGAAAATTGAATTTTTCCCACACCCTGCCCAGCTTGTTAATTTCAGAGCAGAATACATACCGATTTCTTTCACATAGTTCTTCTGCATTGACAACAAGAAATGATATGAAAAAATGCAATATAACATAACCACTAAGGCAAAAGTTATGGCCATTTGAATTTATGTTTTCAAAAATGTGAGTTCTTGTCATTTATTTTCGAAAAAAATATATTTCGTTAAAAATTTATAGAAAACAAGTAAAAGCGTTAAGTTCGGCCATGCCGAATCTTATATACCCTCCACCATGGATAGCATGTGAACTCACAAAATAACTCAAACCTAAAGAAAATAACACCGAAAACACACAAAAAATAGTAGATGAGTTGTAGGAATCACAACAAGTTAGATGCTATATATGGGAGCTATATCTAAATGTGGACCGATTCGCCCATTTTCAATCTCAAGTTACCTGCAGCTATAAGAAGTATCTATACCAAATTTCAGCCACCTAACTCAAGTATTATAGATTGTAGCGTGATTACAACCGACGGACGGACGGACATGGCTAAATCGTCTTAGAATTTTAAGAAGATTAAGAATATATTTACTTTATCGGATCTCAGATCAATATTTAGAGGTGTTACAAACGGAGTGACAGAATGAATATACCCCCCATCCTATGGTGGTGGGTATAAAAATGTAGTATATATAAAAATTTGTTTAGTTGGTATTTAGTACTTACAATGAAAATATATGAAAGAATTAAGATGCAAACCAAGTCGTACCTGAAATGAAAATACATATTTTTTTTAAGAATTTATATTCAAGAAATATTGCTCTTAAAACGGTAAGATTTTGAGATTTATAGTATATTATTTGCTACGGCCAAAAATACCACACATCAAAAGTGTGACATATGACCCTAAGTTTCTTCGTCGGATATCCGTTTTAGGCATTTTTAATAATTTCAGCGATGTCAGCCCGAATAGCTCAATAGTGAATGACTCATAACGTTAATAACTGTGCAATGTTTTTGACGTATCTACTGTTCTGCGCTTAATAGCCTTAATCGTCAAGCCACTTATGGTACACCCACACAAATTGTCAGATTCATTTGAACACAACATTCCCATAAGTTCTGCAGCAATCATCCAAATGCTTTCATATTTTGTACTTTAGACAACATTTCCAATGTCTAAAGATTAACAAAGAATGTACATTTTATCAAGTCGATAGCGACAGAAATGGAATAACAAACGGATGGGAATTAAGCCTGAGAAAGAAAGAAAAATTGTCACATACCAAATTTGCAGTTAATCCGTTACACTTTTCGAGAGTTATCGTGCGCACCAGCCAGACAGACAAATAAACGGACTTTATTCACGAAACCTAAAGTTTTAGGTTACTCCTTGTTTTACGCTTCCTTCATAATACAGATATTAGCGCACACAAAATATTAAGTCCATCGGTCAGTCTTTTCGAGAGTGATCGTGTTAGACAGACAGAAGGACTGACATAAAATATCGTAAAATTGATTTATATTTAGGGTCTTGGGGGATTTCTTCAATGTGTTACACTTTTGACCCCTAGGTTAGGTTACGATGACAGACGGTTTTACCAGCGCCGATCTGCCAACTTCCAATCAGAGTTGACACTAACGTAGACAGGCGTTTCCTCTCTCGGCGTTGACCTCTTAGGTCGTATTTTACTCAGCGTATTTGCTGGGTACCAGAACACCACGGAGTGATTGGAAATGAACGGGCAAACAGCTTGGCGTCAAAGGGCAGAGTGATTTCGAGTGATAAACTTGGAAAATTGGAAACCTTTCGAAGCCACGAAAAATGAGTTGAAGCACTCAGTGATGGCTCACAAAACTGTGTGGAATAGCGCAACAGTAGGAGCAACTGCAAAGATACTGTGGGGTGACCTAAATGAAAAGAAAACAAGAAGTCTTCTGAAACTAAACAAGATCGATATTAGTAAGATGATGAGTGTTCTAACGGGACACTCAAGCTTACGAGCACATCTGCATCGCATAGGACTAGCAGGAAACGACGAATGCAGGGCATGCAGGGAAAACATCGAAACGATGGAACATTTTCTGTGTCACTGCCCGGCTTTCAAACATGCACGATCCCAACATTTTAGGTCCGACAAATTACCAGACTTGACTCATCTCAGAGGATATGACTGGAAGATACTGAGAAAATTCGTGTCTAGTACCGATTTCTGTAACTAGTGAGGTATAAAAAGATCATAAATAAGGAGCGCACACCAGGCCATGCACATGAGACGTTTAAACGTCTCCTCTCTTCAACCTAACCTAACCTAGGTCGTATTTTGGCCAGATTTGTTTAGCTGCACTACAAATATCGATTTCTGTCCATCTCTCATGGGACTGCGTTAGTGCCTCTTGCCTAAGCCAAAGCTTGCATGTCCACATGCAAGGAGCACCAATGTAAGTATATGCAAATCCTTTCCTAGCAAGTTCATCACCCTACATTTCCCGGGATATATACAGGTCTCATATGGGGTTTATGTTAAACTGCTGCTGAAGTTTAGAGAGACAGACTATTGAGGCAGTTTGTTGAGAGATCTGCGGCAGTCGTTGTCATAATTTCGGCTTGATAGACACAGGAGGTATCTGATAGTCTGCGAGCTATATCAAGATTGAGTTCCTTACAGTGTACTCCGAAGCCAACCTTATTATTGAGCTATGAACCATCTGAATAGAAATGAGGAGGGTTTCTGTTTCATAGTATTTTACCAACTCATTCCTCGATCGGATGCCATAGCACTACATTATGATATCCTCATTTGACCGTAGTTCTTATACCACCACTTTGATAGGCACTTGCCTGTAGATGGAGTAGGACTTGTAGTTCTTATAGCTACGCGTTTGCATAGGCAGGCAGTCTTCCCAATCTTTGTTAACTGGTTGGTAATGGATCGTTTATCAGTTACCGTCCAACAAGCCACAATACCGTACAACAGTATTGGACGAACTACTGCAGTACATATATCCAATGGAACATTTTAGGAATATAATGCGACGTTGGCTTTCCTTATATTGTCCCCTCAATAAAACAATAAAGTATATGCATATACATCATTATTTTTTTTATTGCATTATAAGAATCTACATAATCGATTCTATAGCTGGTAAAATTTTGGTGGAATTCTACTTCCACAAAGTGGGTCAAAAGTTAAATTAAAAAAATACTGTTTACATGTAGTATGAAACCGTGATCCCATTTATATACAATTAACGCACTTTTAGACTAATAGAATATCATCTGTGTAGCGTGATTATTTCATCACATATTAAAATGACAAGAAATTGAAAACATCGATTCTCTTCTAAAATATACATATTTATCTTCCAAGAAGTGTGATGAATGTGATGTGATTTTCTCGAAACTACAATGAAATTATACACTATTCTTTTATTGAGAGGACGATATGTTCCAGTAAATTAAGTCTGAATATCAAATTCCTATCTAGAATTATTACAAGATATTTTGCACTTTCAGAAAAGATCAGATTTCTTCCCTTTATCCGAAGAGGGCCCACATGTGAGACTTTATTCTTTTTAGTAAACAGAACAAATTCTGACTTGTTTGGGTTAACGTCTAAGCCAGGCAGACAGATGGACATAGCTAAAATTACATAAAATGCCCTAAAAAGGAATTCGGCCGGTCACTCCTTCGAAGTGTTTTAATTTTGGTGTTGATCGGTCATTCTTTTCCAGAGTGATCGCGCGAGACAGACAGATGGACAGACGGAGCTCAAATGACTTCAAATGTCCTAAAACGGATTTTTAGGTGTTTTGACCCTTAACCAATAATGTTATGTTAAAAATAGATCTCATTTTCTTACAAATGTGGCTTTAGCATTGAAGTTTGATATTTTGGTAGAATTACACAGTGCGACAAAATAAACTCAAGTTGAGAAGCAAATGACGCGATACTATTTTTCCTGTAGGTCTTGTCGAGTAAAACAGGAATCGGATTTACGGGTAAAAAACCGATTTTCTTGCCATTTTCCACTTGAACGCCTATAACTTTGTTAGTTATTAACCGATTTTCAATCTCTGAAAGAATTTGAAAAGAAGAGAGTTAGACCTTTCGAACGATGTATATTTTGTTTATTTGCTGTAGGAATATAGGTTTATTTGTCCTGCAAACAATTTTTTTTCATTTTTGTCTGTCATTTTCTAGTTTAGGCAATGTTTTTACCAATTATATTGTGAGATAGCCGAACGATTAATTCATTTACATATATAGTATATTTTATAAGGAAAAAAATGCAACCAGTCTTTTAAAAATCCATTTACAATTGACTGAGTTATTAAAGTTTCATTAAAGGTCTAATTTTCTTCCTTCCAAATTCTTTTAGAGATTGGAAATCTGTTAATAATTAACAAAGTTATAGGCGTTCAAGTGAAAAAAGTCAAGAAAATCGTTTTTTTACCCGTAAATCTGGATTTTGGGGGTGTCCGGCAAATTTCGTAGAACAAAACGTTGTTCTACTCGCCAAGACCTACAAGAAAAATAGTATCGCGGTTTTTGGTTTTTGGACTGTCGCACTGTGTTATCTATGGATTTATACATAGTTTGGTATCCCTGACATTATTCGAGCGGCCCAGCAACTCCCCATCAGACGTCTTTCAAATTAAAGTGGTTGGCAGTGGCAATTTCATGCTGGTTTCTTTGTCTTTGTTTATTTTCTAACTCTCGATTTCGTTATTTTTTGTTTTGTTTTTAGAAAATGTATCATTAGTATTGTGTCTGAATGCAGGGGCAGAGCAGGAGCTACAAAAAAAAGTTGGTTTACCAATGTTGTCGGTTGGGTTTCTAACTGTTATGAGTTACTGATTGTAGCCGGGTATTGGAAAACGAAGTGGCAAGTTGGCTACATGTCCAGGCCAAGGCAAAAGCTAAAACGTTAAAAGTAGCAACGAAGACAACCAACAATACAATTTGCATAAAATCCAAATTTTTTGAAACTGTTACTTTGGTTGTGAGCAGCGTTAGCACAACTATGGCTGACGGACAATTATGATGGACAGACAGGATATGTATCGCCACATTAAGGAACGAAAGAAAATCACTCACTTGCTCACTGCCTTTGTTTGTTGAATTTCAGGTTATCTTTTATTGTTTTGGTACTTATTTGAATTTTCTACTGTGACACCCTTTGTCTGTGTATCTGTTCGTCCGTCCGTCAACCATAAAACATAAGAGCAACACAAAGTGTTAGAAATGAATTAATTAAATTGTATCGTTTTTGTACAAATGCATGTAATTTTGTTGTGTACAATTCATTTAATGTCACAGCATTCCATCCATTGCTGGTCGCCTGGTCGGGATATATGGCTGTGTTGCATGCTTCGCATTTTGCTTGTGTCATTTATTAATTGCTTTTAAATTGTCCCAAAGTTTTGCATTAATAAATTGTTAGCACTTTTACATAGTTGACAATAGGACAAAGTTGCTACGAATGAAGCGGGTGTTAACTTGGGAGGAAACTCATGATTTGTCGCTTTATTTCTTGTTAGTTGGTAGAAGTTTTTGATTACACAGCAAAATGTGAATATGAAAAATTAGTATAAAAACGTTGGAGTTGCCTTTTTTGTGTGGTATTTTCAGAAGGCGCTTTTTTAGATTTAGGTAAGGGTTATATACCAGCTCACATAGATTAGTTTAGGTCCCTTGTGTTACCACGGGCTGAAATGGCCCTCATCGAAACCAACCTGTTTGGTACACAAGTTATCGATAATACGAATATCGGTACTGGAGAGATCTGTTAGAGTGCATAGAAAGGCCGATCACAGTATGTCCAGTCGTCGTTTACTCAGAGCGGGACAGTCGCGTAGCAAGTGCTCAATGCTCTCCACTTCTTTCTCATCTCCACTGCTTCTGCAGAAGTCATTGTAGTCAATACCCAATCTTCTGGCGTGTTCGCCAATCAGGCAGTTTCCGTCAGAACTGATTCGTAGAACGTAGACGATCATTTCTCTAAGCTTGCATGTGGATAGTGGCGCACCAATATACTCAAATTCAAATTCCTCGGCTTTGCAGGTCCCCGGGATATCACTATGCACAGGTACCCATATGAGAACTGCTCAGCCATCTCGCTAAGAGATCTGCGGCCGTCGCGGACTGTTTTGTGAATTATTGAACGTGGCCTCCAGAGAACAGATGACAGCCTGGATGTACGAGTAAATGACAACACCAGTGTTGGTTACTATGTTGCGACTCAGCGACTTCCCACATTGCTATTATTTGGGCATGATAGATACTGCAGGTATCTGGTAGTCTAAGTTCTTTGCAATATACTCCGTAGCCATTTTTTTTATCAAACTTCGAACCATCCGAATAGAAGTGGAGATGGTTTCTATTACCTGATATTCTGGCAACCCATTCATCTCTGGCTGGTATCATTGTGATGTCGTTCCTCTAGAAGGTGTACACCGTGGGTATATAGTCCACTCGTCGGCTACCATAGCACTACACTTTGATATACTCACATGACCGTAGTTCTTAATGGCGCTCTAGTTGCAACTTCTCTCCCCACAATATTAATCGACAATGTATGGAGTAGTCTTGTAGAGACTCAGTCGCTATAGTCCTTAAAGCTCCGCTTATGCATAGGCATGCAGCTAGGTTAGGTTAGGGTGGCAGTCGTATTTTTTATACAAGCTCACATAGACAAGTTTAGGTCCCTAGTGTTACCACGGGCTGAAATTCCCCTCATCGAAACCAACCTGTTTTATATACAAATTTGTCGAAAGTACGAATATCGGTACTGGAAAGATCTGTTAGGCTGCCTAGAAAAGCCGACCCCAGTAAGTCCAGTCGTCGTTTACTCAGAGCGGGGCAGTCGCATAGCAAGTGCTCAATGCTCTTCACTTCTTCCTCTTCTCCACAGCTTCGGCAGAAGTCATTAGAGTCAATACCCAATCTTTTGGCGTGTTCGCCGATCAAGCAGTGTCCCGTCAGAACTGATACTAACGTAGACAATCTTTGTCTCTCTAGTGCGATGAGATATTTTGATCTTTTCAGGTCATACCTTGGCCAGATTTGTCTAGCTACTCTGCAGGTGCCGATTTCTGTCCATCATTCGTTGGACTGCCTGATTGCCTCTTGCCTAAGCCAAAGCTTGCACGTGGATATTGGCGCACCAATATATGCAAATTCTTCGAGAATTTGTAATGTCGTCCCTTTCATAGCAAGTTCATCGGCTTTGCAGTTCCCCGGGATATCCCTATGATATTATCCCCTGTGCAGTGGATAATATCTTATGCAACATTGCGGTATCAGAGACCTTTTCCACTTTCCTTCTTTCATATTTTGAGTTTCCCTTCATAGGCACCCTAGTCATTAGTGACCCCAGTATATTTGGCCTTATTTAATAGCTTGTTGCAGATTTTTTCAAAGCCTTTAACTGAGAAGTCCACCATTGTGGTTTTCCGCTGCCCTTGTATCTTGGTTTTGTACAGCCTTCTTTAAGGGAACTATTGAAGGATGTGGTGATATACTGGACCAGATTATCGAGACCGGCTTTGTCATTCGGTTCGTACGGAAGTTTAAAGTTGGGGACTTTTTTTGAAATTCTTCTCATACAGTTGCCACTTTGTCTTGGCATTTGGCATTATGGCAAATTTACCCTTAAATAACATTGCAGTACGTAAAACAACACTTATTATGATTTCCTTTAAATGGATTTCCACTAATCTATTTGGGAAAATGGCTCTAAAAACATGTGACTGAAATCTGTTTGTATATGGACATATATATACGTATGTATACTCGTATATATGAGAGTATGTAAAATTTCAAAATTCTCACATTAATATTGAATAGTTTCAATTCGATTATTTTGGTGAAATCGGAAAAACAATAAAGTCATTAAAAAATATGCATATGTTCCATTGTAATAGGCAAACAAAAATAGAAAAAAAAAATATGTACATATAAACAACAATAAACCCAATTTAAACAGAATAAAGTTATTGTGTTTAGTAGAAAAAATACAGAGGAAAAAAAAACAAAACTAAAAATAAATTTTAACAAAAAAAAGGCTATGCTAAAATTTTGCTGAAAGGATAGAAAATACAGGAGGGGAGAGAGAAGTCCTCTATTATTTCACGGATGGGGAAAAAGCGATATTGTTCGTGCAACATAAAACCTTTGACTTATGCCACTCCATTCCACTCCGAATAAAACACACACCACAAAAGTACAATTCGTGGTTCCACAGTGGGTTGGGGCGGCGACACAATTGATGCTAGTCGGCACTGATGAAAAGTTTTTTTCCTTCAGAGCTGCTACGCTTGTCTCTTTATGGATAATTGTTAACCCAAAACCCGCAACCCGAAACTACAATAATCTTTAAAAGTGTTCCTTCAGAGCTGCTACGCTTGTCTCTTTATGGATAATTGTTAACCCAAAACTCGCAACCCGAAACTACAATAATCTTTAAAAGTGCATAAGCAACTCTGATATGCACGGAGATCTTGAGCTTGTTTGGCAGCCACAAAAAGCGGTAAATATTTGTTTATATCGAGTTAAACAAAAAACACCAAACAAAGCTACTCATATCACCACCAATAACAACAAAAAATAGAAAAAACAGAAATACAAAAAAAATAAAATAATAACATATAGTGTATGGAATTTAAAGTTTTATGCAAATATTTATTGAATGAATAAAAAATACGTTGCCATACACTGCGAAGCAGCAGCAACAATTCACAGTGGGCGAACAGTGACAAAAATGAGTGTTTTATAATGAAAAAGCAAAACCCGACGTTAGTTTCGTGCATTCCACGGTACAATAAAGAAAATTAGAAAATATATAATACTAGCTGGACCCGGTCCACTTCGCTGCCCGAACTTTCTTTTTAGTGAAATAGGAAGATATCATGTGTTTCGTATAGGAATCTCGACAACCAGAAATATATCAGTCGCTCGTATTGTATGCAAAATAACATTCTTGAAATATGCATGTTCTACGTACACACTCGTTGTACATACATACCCGTATATACATATGTTTCTATATTTAGAAACATATGTTGTTTCACAGATTTTATCACAGAATTAAATTGTATAAATTCCAAAAATCAAGCCAATTTGTGCAATTGCTGTCCAGATGTTATGAATTTAATAATAATGTCTGGGCCTCGACCACAGATTCAATATCGCAAATATTTTTTTGATCCAATCACTTACATTTCAAGGCAATGTGTGCACTGGTTGTCCGTATATGTATTTGCTTTTCAATAATAAGCTCACAATTACGGGACCACGCCGCACAGTGTATTATGAGCGGCAAAAACTCCCAATTTTCATGAGGCCCAATCTCAAAATGTTTGATTCCAATCTGTAAAGAACATTCCAATTAACTAAATCTTTAAAGGTTTTGCCGATATCTTGGCGAAATATCGCGGTACAAGCATTTGAAATTCATAAATGGTACAATGGTTCCAAAGTTTATCATTTAAGAGAGTATTTTGTAAGCCCATATCTCCGAAACTATGAAACGCATTGTAATTTTTATATAATTGAGGACTCAAATACAGTCTCTACAAGTGATTTGTAATAATATAAATGCTAAATTGAGAAAAATACCAAGATTTTTAATTTTAGGTTATGTGGGAAGTAGCCGTGGTTATGGGCGGATTTAAACAAAAAATTGGTTTTTAGGTAATTAGGCGAAATGAGTGATATGTACCAAATTTCAAAGCTCTAGCTCAATTCCTTCTAATTTTTGCCGCGTCTTGTGTGAAAATATTCCACTGTGCGGCGCACAGCAATTACAAGTGCCACGCCGAACGCCCATATATCAATTTAAATTTTATACGATGTTGGAAATTACAGGAAATTTTTTTATAAAACGCTTTGTATCTTTTGTTCGATTTAAATCAGTACATAGAACAAAGTATATAACTAAAGCGCAATACATTAGCTCAACATTTGCAAAAAAATCATGATGAAATAGTTTACAGTTTTTTGTTAATTAATCAATCATTCCAACTATCCAGAAAAAATCATCATTGATTTAGCAATGTGTTCATTAATAATACGTCATTTTTAAAGCATACTTTTAGGAATGAAAAACAATGAGGCATGTATATATAGTAGATTAACAAACAAATGTTCGCTTATATGAATATTTACCTTGTTCATGTCGGTTGCCGTTTAATTCGGTCTGTAATCGTTGATGTAAACTGAGATACTCTTTCGGCTCAAGACCAACTTGCTTTTATACATGCTTTTTGTTATATTTGCAGTCAATTTATCATTTGCCCCTTAAGGTATGCTTAGGTAATGTTGTTCAATACATAGCAACATGGACTAAAAATAACGAAATTTGGATTGTTTTTTGCCGAGTAGGTTTTACCATTTCGTTAAATAAATCAACATAGGCAGGTATAGGCAGAATTTTCTTTTCGCAATGGTTAACTAAGTCCCTAGTTTATAAATTGTTGTTAATGACAAGACCTCGGTCGGCCTCGGAAGTATAGTTTTATCCTGGAGAAAATGAAACACCCTGATTTTTGACAACTTGCAAGTAAACCACAGATTAAATAGGAAAATTACAACACAATTATATTTTTTTTAACGCAAAAAACTCTTCAAAAGGTTCTGTATAGTATGACTTAAACGAAGTTCCAATGCGTTTCATAGTTTCGGAGATATGGGCTTACAAAATACTCTCTTAAATGATAAACTTTGGAACCATTGTACCATTTATGAATTTCAAATGCTTGTACCGCGATATTTCGCCAAGATATCGGCAAAACCTTTAAAGATTTAGTTAATTGGAATGTTCTTTACAGATTGGAATCAAACATTTTGAGATTGGGCCTCATGAAAATTGGGAGTTTTTGCCGCTCATAATACACTGTGCGCCGACTTTCCGATATCGCCAAATTTTGTGTTAAGCCACGCATAGTGCTGGTCATTGTTCAGAATATTTTCAGCAAGCGAGTCATGTGAGAGTGCCACGCCCACCTTTTCGATACAGCTAATTTTGTATAGGGTCTTACATATTGTTGTCAAATACATACATACATTTAAAGACAATTGGGGCAATGGTTTTCCTGATATATAGATTTCAATATTGTGGTCATATAGACAGAACCACGTCCACGATACTTCAGATATTTCGTTTTCAATGATAGTTTCATATGGACATGTCCACGCCGTTTGGACCAATCACGTAGACTGCCTCCATATGTATTTATACAAAATTACTGGACTCCCACTAACAAATTATTCAAGATATATAAATTATATATCTATACTCGCTGAGAAAAAATTGCTTCTGTAGTATTTTTTCGCAAACATATTTGGCTTGAAATATATATGTGTTTAGGGAACTAAAAATATATAATATCTGGTACACACAAATATTTTATACTTGGAAAGATGTTGTTCTAAAAAATCTATGTGCTAATAGTTTTTATTTGGGACTATTATTTGCGAAACAATGATTAACAGCCTGTTTCTGTAACTTGAAAATTTGCTTTCGTTCGCCTGCCAGACGACAAACAGCTGATTTGGGTTTCAGTAACTACCATCGGAACGACAAGTCGCACCAATGAACTCGAACGAAAACTTAATTTCTGTGTAAATGTTGGTTTCTCCTTCTCTCTTTGCTGTCATCTGGGCGAACACAAATGTCAGATCGTGTCACTTTATTTTATCTGTCGACTGATAGGAACAATGACAAAAAAAAGAAAGAAAGAAATGAGAGTCTTGATTTTTTGGCCACCGCTATTGTTAAGTGTACTTGCTTAGGTCGACCGTACAAAAATGTGTGCTTTTTTAAACCGGAAGTTTTGAAATTATTGATATGGTCATTACATTATTTTCCAATTGGTAAATTGCTAATGTCATTGACGTAAGGCCAGGCGAACGAACCAACGAACCATAGAGAAACTAAATTCCTGACGAAAGTGAGTGACTGATTTTCGTTCGCAGAAACTTTCGTTAGATATACAGAAAGAGGCCGTTATTTGCATTTAAGTATTCAGAAAATGTGTAGATAAGTTAATTGTGTTAAGGGTTTCGGCAAAACTAAGTTCATTTTTTGAAATTTTTTATGTTTGTAAAAATACTTGAAATTGTAAAAATAATGCAATCGTATACTCTTGGATAACATTGAATTACCCTGCATTACCAAATAATGACATCTCATTATTCGCTGCATTACTTTCGGCTTATTAATAATGACTTACCAATAATAACAGAAATAAGAGATTTGTTGTTATCAAAATCATTTTGGCAATTTTTAATATAATGCAATTTTTTTTTCAACATGTTATTTATATTTCAACATGTGTTAAATAAGTACTTTTTATTTATTTATTTATATGAATTACAATACAAAGTAAATTTATATTCTAATTTTACGGTCCAGGGAAAGGCCGGCTAAGTGTTTGCAGCGACAGACCAGAGCCTCTGGTGGGAATCGAACCCACGACCCCCAAACTCATAGGCGAGTACGCTCCCAACTCACCTACTGGGGTGCTCACAAATAAGCATACTTTATTGTATGCTTTTCAGAAGTACTTTCTAATGACATCCCCATGTTAAAATAATGAGAAAAGTGTCTAAATAATAAGTACTTATTAGGGACATAAATATTGTTACAAAATTTAACACACGCATTACAATAGTGGAACTGAACATACCCCACCCTTACCACGTGGATAAATAAACCTAATCTCTGTAGCGTTAGTTTGTAACGGGAATTTACAATTGCTTCAATTTTCACCATGGCGTGGTTAGATAATGAGAATAGTATCGTCGTTGTAAGTCTGGAAGGCCTACATCGTAGTACCTATTACGGGCTAATACAGACAAAAAAAAATAATAAATTCGTTGACGGGGATGCCTTTGCGTTCCGATGGAGCGGGGGCAAATAACTGGACAAAAAACAGAGAGCAGTCGCTGAATATACTGCTCGACACACATTTCCCGGGGAACTCACAAACAGAACCCGAAGCTCAACAAGACCGACAAGAATGTGAGTGGACTGCGAGCGTTGCTAGCATGTTGACTGAGATACAGAATAAGCTGGGCTATTAACAGCTTTGAGCCCTTAAATTCACCTGGACCAGGCGGCATCACTCCAGCAGAAATGCAGAAAATGTTAAAGTACATTATCCCCTGGCTGGAGAAAATTTATGAAGGCTTTACCAGGCTTTCATACATCCCGCACCGATGGAGGGATACCAAAGTGGTATTCATACCTAAATCGGGGAAGATATCACACACTAGGCCAAAAGACATCAGACCAATTAGCCTATCCTCCTTTCTATTGAAAGGTCTTGAAAGACTTTTAGATTATTTCATTAGGGAAAACCTGGATACAAAACTCCTGTCGGGGAACTAACATGCTTACAATAAGGGGAAGTCTACAGAATCAGCCCCG